>JAKOOJ010000005.1:8398264-8528264 GCA_022577455.1 Arizona elegans | reverse complement strand
GAAGGATATTGCAAAATCTCCATTCCCACCACACTCTGGGGCCAGCCAGAGGTGGTATTTGCCAGTTCTCCAAACTACTCAAAATTTCCGCTATCGGTTCTCCAAAACCTGTCAGAACCTGCTGGATTTCACCCCCGTATTACTCCCTGCAGCAAGATCAAAACAAAGGTAGGATTAGCCCTCAGCCACAATAGGAATTGCTCAACAAGCCCCTTCATTGCATCACCCTCCAAACTTCAACCAAACCTAGCTCAGTGTCAGGTTTCAAGGTCGTCTCAAATAAATTGCATTTCAAACAAAGTCTTTGATGAAAAACTCCCATTTATTAAGCACGACATTCTAACGCCGACTTCATCGCAGCCAACACTGACTTCCAGACCCAAAACCCTCCCTTTCTGTTCCCCACTCCCCTGCACTCATTGGCCATCTTCCAGGTCACTCTACCCCTAATCTACTGCTCCAGCTCAAAGGAATTTCCCCCCTCCCATCCCATCTCCTAGGGGATATTATCTCCAGGGAAAATAAGTCGGTGAAAAGTCAAATGTCCCTTTCCAGACACCTCTGCTTCTCCTTCTTATGTCAGCACTAAAGTAAATGCAGCTTGAAGTGCTGACATCCAGACAACCTACAGAGCCAGCTATGACCCCTGCATAGCCCCATGGGAATCTGACAACAGCCAATAGAATACATGTTCTTGCACAGGAACAGGAAGCTCAACTTCAAAGCCCAGGAGAAGGTATAAAAAAAAAAACCCTCACTCTCAACTCCATGTGGTCAGCTACCCAGAATCACACATGCTTGGTGGTTCTGTTTCATCATTAAACCCTCTTTCCAACCAGCCTCCATGTTTCCAGTGTCTTTCTCCCAGCTTGGAACTGCACCCAATAGATATTTCTTCCAACACTTAACTAAGCCAGATAATGAATCGTGATGTCAACCCTGGGGGGGGGGGTTACGGGCTTTGGGACAATGGGAGGTTGCAGTGCATGCTTTGGTTTACAGCCAGGAAATGGGTTAGCTCAAAAACAATTTAAATGCGTTGTGTGAATGCAGCATGCTGAGAATAAAAGGCTCTGCTGGCACAATCTGATTTGAGGGGTTGGGGATGCCTTCATGAGTCCAAGATCTCTGGGGAGTCCATTGGGGAGAAGATTGCTACAATCTGACTTCTAATTCTGACTTAGCTTTTTCTTACCCCTAATTTCCCAGCTCCCACATTAGTTTAGGTTAGATTAACAGAGTTGGAAGGGAATTTGGAGGCCATCTATCCAACCCCCCACCCAAGCAGGAGACCCTACACCATTTCTGACAGATGGCAGTCCAGTCTCTTCTTGAAAGCCTCCAGTGATGAAGCTCCCACAACTTCTGAAGGCAACTTCTGTTCCATTGGTTGATTGTTCTCACTGTCAGGAAATTTCTCCTTATTTCTAGATTGAATCTCTCCTTGATCAGTTTCCATCCATTATTCCTTCTCTGGTCGTCAGGTGCCTTGGAAAATAACTTGACTCCCTCCTCTCTGGGGCAGCCCCTGAGATATTGGAAGACTGCTATCATGTCTCCCCTGGTCCTTCTCTTCACTAGCCAGGCCCAGTTCCTGTGACCGTTCTTCATATGTTTTAGCCTCCAGTCCCCTAATCATATTGCTTGCTCTTCTCTGCACTTTTTCTAGAGTCTCAACAGCTTTTTTCTAGTGTGGTGACCAAAACTGGATGCAGTACTGTAGGTGGGGTCTTACTAGGCCTTTATAGAGTGGTATTAGTACCTCACTTGATCTTGATTGTATCCCTCAGTTAATGAAATTTAGGATTGCATTGGCCTTTTTGGCTGCCGCTGTACGTAGCCCCCTTCTTGCTCTCTATTGGGGTCTCCACAAGATGTAGTCAAAAAAGATTAGATGGTGGCCACCATGGTATAATCAATGCTCTATGGTGCACATAAAAAAGCAGGCAGCTTTGGGGGGGGAAGGGGGTGTTGCCTTATCTTGAAGACCCCCCCACCACTTTCCCATTGAAGAACTTCTCAAAACTTCAACCAAGAGAGCCATTTGTAATTGTAACAGAATAACGAAGTTGGAAGGCAGCTTGGAGGTCTTCTACTCTAGCCCCCTGCTTAAGCAGAAGACCCTATACCAGAGATGGCTAACCTTTTTGCCATCGCGTGCCAAAAACGAGGGGATAATGGGGGGGGTCACATGCGTGTGTGCCCACACCCATAATTATATGTACCCTACCCACCACGCATGCGCGTGAAACACCCCCTCGGTGCTCCCCCCACTATGGGCATGCGATCGCACGGTGTGCCCGGTAGGCCCGTTTTTTGCTCTCCCCAGGCTCCAGAGCCTCCCTAGGAGCCTGGGGAGGGCAAAAAAAACAGCCTTTCCCATCCTCCAGGAGGCCTTCAGAGGCTGGAAATGGCCCGTTTCCCTACTTCTGGGGGGGTGCAGAAGGCCCGAAAATTAGCTGCCCAGCCCGCACATGTGCGTCAGAGCTGAGCTCACGTGCCCACCGATATGGGTCCATGTGCCACCTGTGGCACACGTGCCATAGGTTCGCCATCACGGCCCTATACCCATGATGGTGAACCTATGGCATGTGTGCTAGAGGGGGCATGCAGAGCCCTCTCTGGGGCATGCGTGCTGGCGCCAGCTGCTCTTCTGGTTTCCAGTGCGCGCATGTGCACCGGCCAACTGATCTTCATGCGTGCCGGAGCCCCCAGAAACCCGAAGACAACCTGGGGCTCTGGCACACATGAAGATCAGCTGGCCAATGCTGGAAACCAGAAGACCAGATGGCCGGTGTGCACATGTGCACCGGCCAGATGGTCTCTGGGGTTCCAGAACGCACTCACACACATACGTTCTGGTTTGGACACTCAGTGACAAAAAGGTTCGCCATCACTGCCCTGCACTATTTCAGACAATTGGTTGTCCAATCTCTTCTTAAAAACTTCCAGTGTTGGAGCATTCACAACTTCTGGAGTCAAGCAGTTCCACTGATTAATTGTTCTCACGGTCAGGAAATTTCTCCTTAGTTCTAAGTTGCTTCTCTCCTTTGATTAGTTTCCACCCATCGCTTCCAGTGGTGGGTTTCAATTTTTTTTTTTTTACTACCGGTTCTGTGGGCGTGGCTTGGTGGGTGTGGCAGGGGAAGGATACTGTAAAATCTCCATTCCCTTCCCAATCCAGGAGAAGGTTACTGCAAAATCAAAACCTGATTTTGATCAAAATCAAAATCAAAAACATCAAAACCCTGATGTTCCAACAGGCGGGGCTAAACATATGAACGTGTGAATGTTTTTAAAATGTTATCTAATTTTAGGTTCTATTTAATTGGGCCAAACTATGTTATAATAATAATTTTAATTAGCAATTTTATGATGTTTGTGTATCTATATTTTTCTTGACTGTACACCACCTTGAGTCCTACGGGAGAAAGACGGTATAGAAATATAATAAATAAAATAAATAAATAAATAAAAATCCCCATTTCCTCCCGAGCTGTGACTTGGGAGGCAGAGAATAGATGGGGACGGGGCCAGTCAGAGGTGGTATTTACCAGTTCTCCGAACTACTCAAAATTTCTGCTACCGGTTCTCCAGAACTGGTCAGAACCTGCTGAAACCCACCTCTGATTGCTCCTTGTCCTGCCTTCGGGTGCTTTGGAGAATAGCTTGACTCCCTCTTCTTTGTGGCAGCCCCTTATCGCAAAAGGGGAATCACATGACCCCAGGACACTGCGATCATCATTAATAGGAGCCAGTTGCCAAGCATCCAAATTTTGATCTTGTGGCCATGGGTCATAAGTGTGAAAAACGGTCATAAGTCACTTTTGTCAGTGCTGTTCGAACAGACACTAAACGAACTGTTGTAAGTCGGGGATTACCTGTCGCTAGAAATTGCCTCCCTCCAGCCACCAATCTGGGCTCCAAGAATCCAAATCGCTGGTAAATGGCAGGAGAAATTTCTCTGCGTCTTGTTGCTATTCAGAGTTGCGTGCCCAGTGCTCCGTGGTAATGCTCATTCTGGAACAATTAGTCCAGAGTTGGTTTAAAATTTGGCAAAATAATCCTTTTGACACTTAATTGGGATTTTTCCAATTTACTTCTTATCGAATCGCAGCTGGGCCTTTGGTGGTGAAGGAATAACTTCCCTGAATTGCCTCAAGGCTGCGTTTCTGTTTTTGAAGAGAAAATAATTCCGTTTTTCTCTCTTTTTTTTTATTTTTCCAAAGAAGTACAGTAAAAAAAAAAAAAAAAAGAGAGAGAGAGAGAGAGAGAGAAAGAAACTGAGATGATCAAGGGAGATTATTGAATGCATAAATTGGAAGCTATTTGCGACTTCAACACTAGCCGTAATCCGTAGATGGTAATCGTGCAACATGCTTAACCTGATTATTGAATGTCTCCTTTTTTCTGGGATTTTTTGCACAATACTGCCGGATAACGGTAACCACGACAGCAAACCTTGCTTAGCCAATTATACAAATGAAGCTACTCCATGTTGACCCGATCTCATTAAGCCAGTGGTGGGTTCCGCCCGGTTCGGCCCGGTTCTCCTGAGCCGGTAGCAGTGATGATATGACATCACCGAACCGGTTCTACACGTTCTACATTCTACATTCTTACCTTTTATTTGGCCCCACCCCCAATCTATTGCTGCCTCCTGAGTCCCAGCTAATGGCTAGAGGGAAAAAAACTGTTTAAACTCTTGCCGTGGGGCTTCAAAGGGCCGCCCTACAGCTGATCAGTGTTAAAACACTGATCAGTGTTAAAAGAAAACAAATGAGTAGACCAGTGCCTGCAAAAATAAATGGGTAGACCAATGCCTGCAAAAATACATGAGTAGATCAGTGCCTGCAAAAATAAATGGGTAGACCAATGCCTGCAAAAATACATGAGTAGATCAGTGCCTGCAAAAATAAATGGGTAGATCAGTGCCTGCAAAAATACATGAGTAGATCAGTGCCTGCAAAAATAAATGGGTAGATCAGTGCCTGCAAAAATAAATGGGTAGATCAGTGCCTGCAAAAATAAATGGGTAGATCAGTGCCTGCAAAAATACATGAGTAGATCAGTGCCTGCAAAAATACATGAGTAGATCAGTGCCTGCAAAAATAAATGGGTAGATCAGTGCCTGCAAAAAATAAATGGGTAGATCGGTACAACTCTGCAAGCAGTTAAAAGCCTGGTAGACCAGTACCTCTGCTAAATCCTAAATTATTTATTTATTTATTTATTTATTTATTTATTTATTTATTTATTTATTTATTTATTTATCTTAATTTTTATACCGCCCTTCTCCCGAAGGACTCAGGGCGGTGCACAGCCAAAGATAAAACAAGTACCCATATAAAATTTAAAAACAATTTAAAAACACATTAAATAATTTGGCCCCCACGTCACATGACCATCAAGCCACACCCACAAAATATACTGCGCCCACAGAACCGGTAGTAAAAAAATTTAGAACCCACCCCTGCATTAAGCGTATGCTGTGAACGCAGGCAAGGGTGCATGTCACAGGCAGGACTATAAAAGGGAAGGTTTTAATTAAAAGGGCAGAAACCCCCCGTATAAAGCTTTGGGGGGGCTGCCCAGCTGACAATGCAATTGCTCTGTCTTGAGCCTTCCATCCACATCAAGCGTTTTCCATTCGGAGATGTTTATTTATACGACGGCAGGACAATATTGAAAGCGTTCGGTTGTGCGGAACTGATACATGCATTGTTTTGGGTCCTTGCCGACAAGTGAAGCAACGACAACAACCAAAAAAAAAAGGAACCAATCCAAAACAAAGCTTTTTACTAGCCAAGCGACTTCGACGTTCACGGAGACAAGGGGGACATCTTAGAGTAGATGAGCAGACGAAGCTAATGTGTTGGGACAGAGTGTGCCGGAAGGCAAGACCGTCTCTTGTCCCAATTGTCAGCAACCAGTCAGATGCCGAAAGAAACCCATCAGCTGAGAGTTTGTTGTGGCGCTTCGGCCTCAGAGAAAAGCCAATCCCAGGAGGTTAAAAATAGAAGTCTCCCCCTCCCCAAATTGATGCCATGTCTTCAATTAGGATTAGAGATTAACAGAGTTGGAAGGGACCTTGTAGGTCATCTAGTCCAACCACCACCCACCCACCCAAGCAGGAGAACCCTACAGATGACAGATGACAATCCAGTCTCTTCTTGAAAGCCTCCAGTGATGAAGCTCCCACAACCTCCGAAGGCAACTTCTGTTCCATGGGTTGATTGCTCTCACTGTCAAGAAATTTCCCCTTATTTCCAGGTTGAATCTCTCCTTGGTCAGTTTCCATCTATTATTCCTTGTCTGGCCTTCGAGTGCTTTGGAAAATAGCTTGACCTCCTCGTCTCTGTGGCAGCCCCTCAAATATGTTCTGCCCCAGCTCCGGATTCCCAAGGATTGTGACACACACCAACGGTCCTTATCAAAGTTATAACGTACCAAGAATAAACAAAGTCCGGCAAAGGTTGGCAACCAGCCCAGAAAACAAGATACGATAAGACACTCACTCTCCAAAATGCTCTGTAATAATTACACGTTGTTTCCAGCAAGAAATTACTAACTGCATGCGACTTAAATAGGCTAAGGGAGTGGCCAATTATCCTCAAACCTTACTCTCGAAAAGACCTCCTCCTCTTGAGTAGCCACTCCTGCCTTTTGGTAGCCCTGTGTGCTCGAGCATTGAGGAGAGGCTCTTCCACTTTGCTCTCTCCACTTGAAGGAGCCTCTGGAGCAGGGGTGGGTTCTAAATATTTTTACTACCGGTTCTGTGGGTGTGGCTTATTTTGTGGGTGTGGCTTGGAGGTCATGTGACTAGGTGGGCGTGGCTAGCTGGTCAGAGTCATTTCTGGAAGGTCCTCGCACTTACGACCAGTCCTTGCACTTACGACCTGACTCATTTGTTTGCTTTTAACACTGATCAGCTGTAGGACGACCCTTTGAAGCCCCGCGGCAAGAGTTTAAACAGTTTTTTCCCCTCTAGTCATCAGCTGGGACTCAGGAGGCAGCAATAGATTGGGGTGGGACCAAATAAAAGGTAAGAATAACGTGGGTGGGGGGGGTGGGAGGGCGGGGGGGGAGAACCGGTTCGGTGACGTCATATCGTCACCGCTACTGGCTCGGCCGAACCGGACCAAACCAGGAGGAACCCACCACTGCTCTGGAGGTTCTGAAGGCCCTGGCTGAGTCTCTGCCTCTGGTACCACATCTTCTTCAGCCTCCTTGCTGTCCGACGCGAGTGCCAGCTGCACCGGCTGCTGGCACAACCCCACACTAACCTCCTCGTTGTCGGGATCAGCCACAATCCGCGCAGGCCGCTGGCGGACCAAAACAAAATATTGGAACACTGCTATAATTTCTCCCCTGGCCCTTCTCTTCATTAAACTAGACATACCCAGTTCCAGCAACCGTTCATTGTATGTTTTAGTCTCCAGTCCCCTAATCCTCTTGCTTGCTCTTCTCTGCACTCTTTCTAGAGTCTCAACATCTCTTTTTATATTGTGGTGACCAAAACTGGATGCAGTACTCTAGGTGTGGTCTTACTAAGGCTTGATAGAGTGGTATTAGCACCTCACATGATTTTGATCTCAAGGAGTCAACAACTTTGCCAGTCCTCCTGAGGGCCTCCTTTGGCTGTTCAACAATCGGGCCAAAGGAAAAGAACATGCCCCGTGCAAACCCAGCATCTCCATCCAGAATGGATCTGCTCCAAAAATCCATCCAAGCTTTGATGGGTTTTTTTGAGCTGACCAGATGGGATCGGGCTGGATGGAATCGGGAACTGGACTCAGGATCAAATGTTGGCTTTGTACATCGCTAACTTTGGTTCGCCGTTCAAAGCAACGGTTCCACCAAACAAAACATGAAGCGTGACTCCAACTGAGAAGGACCAGGCTAGAATCTAGGATGGGGTGGACAACTGTGGCAACTTTAAGACTTATGGAATTCAACTCCCAGAATTCCTGAGCCAGCCATGCCAGTTCAGGAATTCTGGGAGTTGAAGTCCACCGGTCATACAGTTGCCATAGTTACCCGTCTCTGATCTAGGAGCTGTCATTCCCAACACAGCCACGCCCTCTTTGCTCTAGCAATTGTCCTACAGTTACTAATGTGTTGCAATGAACAATTATGTAGTTCTAATCAATCTGTTCATCAAAGCTTCAGCAGAGGATAGCTGTCTGCAATTTTTTCCTGTTATTTTTTTTTTCCCAAAAAATAAAATGATGCATGTAGATGGGGTGGGTGGTGGTGGGTGGGATTCAAGTAATTTAACAACCGGTTCTCTGTCCTAATGATTTCTTCCAACAACCAGTTTGCCAAACTGCTCAGAAAGTTAACAACCGGTTCTCCCGAAGTGGTGCGAACCGGTTGAAGTCCACCACTGGTGAGAATAATCATTTGAAAACAAGAAATACATATGTCCACAATACAGAATAGAGAATAACAGAATTGGAAGTGTTTATGGAGATTCTCAGTCATCCAGATCAAGATTGTCCCAAAGGTGATTTTTTTTTTTCAAGAGGCAACAGGACTTTCTGGTTTTTCTTCGAAGATGTTTCACTTCTCATCCTAGAAGCTTCTTCAGCTCTGACTGGATGGTGGAGAATGGACAGATTTATACTTCTTACAGACTCCTTTCATTCTTTTAGTGGGTTGTTAAGATCACCTGGAGGTTTAACTGTGTCATCAGGGTCACCTTTGCACCACTCAGGTGACCCTGCGGACACAGATAAACCTTCCAAGTGGCCATTCGGGGCTCTCTAAAAAGGATGCAAATGTCCAGCTGTCTGCAAGGAGTAGAAATCCTTCCATTCCCCACCATCCAATCAGAGCTGAAGAAGCTTCTTGGATGAGAAGCGAAACGTCTTCAAAGAAAAAAAAACAAACCAGAAAGTCCAGTTGCCTCTTGAAAAAAGCATCTTTGGGACAACAGAATTGGAAGGGATCTTGGAGGTCTTTTAATCAAGTCCAATCCCTTGCTCAGGCCATAGGTTCCCCGTGATGGCGAACCTATGGCACACGTGCCACAGATGCCAGGCAGAGCCATATTGGTGGGCACCCGAGCTCAGCTCCGGCCAGCTGATTTTCAGGCCTTCTGGGCCCACCTGAAGTCAGAAAACATGCTGTTTCCGGCCACCACAAGGCCTCTGGGGGGTGGGGAAGGCTGTTTTTGCCCTCCCCAGGCACCTAGAAAGGCTCTGGAGCCTGAGGAGAGAGAAAAACGGGCCTACTGGGCCCACCGTGCCATCGTGTGCCAAAAGAGGGGGGAGTGCAGGGGGTCATGCGCGCATGCGCAAGTGGCTGGGCACGTAGAATTATGGGTGTGGGCATGCGTGTGTGTGACCCCCCCTCCCTATACACCCCGCTTTTGGCACGCGATGGCACGCGATGGCAAAAAGGTTAGCCATCGCTGCCCTAAACCCCAGACAAATGGCTCTCCATACTCTTCTTGAAAACTTCCAACAATGCAGCACCCACCAATTCAGGAGACAAGCAGTTCCGCTGGTTAATTTTATTTATTTTTTTCCCTCACTGTCAGGAAATTTTCTCCTCAGTTCTAGATTGCTTCTCTCCCTGATTAGTTTCCATCCGTTGCTTCTTGTCCTGCCCTCAGGTGCTTGGGAGGATAGGTTGACCTCCTCCTTCCTATGACAGCCCCTCAGAGAGGGCCTACTCGGGGTGCCGTCGGCCAGACAGTGTCGGCTGGCGACCCCTAGGGAGCGGGCCTTCTCTGTGGGCACACCTACCCTCTGGAATCAGCTCCCCCCTGGAGCTCCGGATGGACCCCGACCTTCACTTTTTCCGCCACGAACTAAAAACGTGGCTATTTCGCCTGGCCGGCCTGGACTGATGGGGGTTTTTAAAACGGATTTTAATTGATTTTAGGGATTTTATATGTAACTTTTAACCCGGAGTTTTTGTTTTATTTTTCTGTTTTATTGTTGTGAGCTGCCCTGAGTCCTCTCAGAGAAAGGGCGGCATATAAATCTAAACAAACAAATAAATAAATAAATAAATAAATAAATAAATAAATAAATAAACAAATATTGGAAGACTGCTATCGTGCCACCCCTAATCCACAAATTACAAAAATGCAAAAGCTTCCGGGCCAGGAAATCTGAGCTTGCAGGATCTTTTTCGGCTCCATTCGGCTATCTGTGGAGCATCACACCACCTGCCCATCTGCCTCGAGATTTCTGTCCTAAAAAGCCTAGAGACACAGTGTTTCTTTCCAAGCGTTTTGAGAAAGCAAGCCAGTTTCCTTGCTAAGCGTCTGCCCAAGTTTCTAGCTCTCATGCCGGTTGGCAGGAAGCCTCTCTTGCCCTGCCAGTATTCATTTCCTGTATCAAAGGAGGCAAACTTGTTTCCCGCTGGCACAAAATGAGAATATTTTCCCCGCTTTAATTTCCGATTTGGAAAAGAAACGAGACGGTGTGGATTCCACTTTAAAAAAACAACAACAACAACAACCACGGAAAATGCTAAGGCCCCGTTTGAAATTTATTTATTTTTTTTTAATTAAATCGATCAACTCTCAAGCAAAGGTTTTTCAAACTTCTTTGTCCCGGTTGAGAACAAAAATGCTAGGATACAGAAAATGCATCTTTGGCAATAGTCTTAACCGAATAAATCCTCCTGAAGACATTTAATCCTTATTACAGCCTCAGAGTCTAGGCTTATGGCCCAATCCTCTATTTATTATTACGGAGTAAAATCTGTTAGATTCCTGTTATGCTGACCAGCCAATTAAGCCTGCAATAGATCTGCCGATTTTTCGGTTGCAAATCTGAAACATTTCTCCTAGGAAGTAAAACCGGAGGGGAATTCAGCTGGTGTGCATTTTTTTTTGATTAAGCCAACATAGCACGGGGGGATTTCAGGCTGAAAAAGTCGCTGTTTGAAAATGTGCCTGGGGTGTACATTGGATAGCATGCATTCTGTGTTATGTACTCCTAAAATGCTTAACCAGGACTGTTATGGACCTAGTGACTGCATTCCCATTAAAGCTTGGTTAGATTTGTAGAGGGGGAGTGGTAGGTTAATGTGTTGTGCGAACTCAACTTGCCCCGTAACTCTGTCAGGGCATTGTGCCGATGGATTAATTCCTTAATCGGGGTAAGATATTAAATGAATATCATTTATCGCCTCCCCAGGATGTCATCATCATTACCTTTATCTGATCTAAACGACGCTAAGCTATATTAGGAAACGTAATACATAAAATGCGTTCATTGAGATATAAAAGACATTCAGGGCAAGCAACTCCATCAAAGGGCTTCAAGTCATTTCAATATCGAATCTTTTCCTGCTTAAGGCGAGTCAACAAAATTCCAAATCTATTTTAAAACTCTTTTTTAAAAAAAAAAGAAAAAAAGATCTGGAACATATCTATATATTCTATATACGAGTGATCTCCGACCTCCGGACTTTTCGTCGGGCCCTAAAAACTCATCTCTTTCAGTTAGCGGGTCTCTCTTGATTTTATGATTTTATGGTTGGTTTTAAATGTTGATATGGATTTTAAATTGATAAATTTTAAACTATGGGCCAAATTTAATTATTTTAAATCTATTTTTAATCATTCTTTATGTATAAATGCTTTTATTTTGGCTGTTCACCGCCCTGAGTCCGAAAGGAGAAGGGCGGTATAGAAATAATAATAATAATAATAATAATAATAATAATAATAATAATAATAATAATAATAATAATAGTAATAGTAATAATAATAATAATAATAATAATAATAATAATAATAATAATCTATTTTCACTCATTCCAACCAAAAACGCAATGAATTGGAAGCAGTTAAAACTCATTAACAACAGCAAAAAAGTCAAGGAACAAATAAACCACCCCATCTCGGCACAAAAGTCAGTTTGAAAGTTAAAAGTCTGATTCAAAAAAACGTTCTTTTGTCTTTTCGCAGAAAGTCATTGTGAACGTTAAGCTTGTTTCCTTTGGCAAGGAGTTCCGCAGGCTCTTGAGGATGAGAAAAGAGAAAGAATGCAGGTAGTCTTAACTTAACAACAGCTCAATCGAAGTTACAACGGCACTGAACAAATTGACTTATGACTGTTTTTCACACTCCCAATGGTTGCATGTGATCAATATTCAGGCATTTGGCAACTGACTCATATTTATGACGGTTGAAGTGTCCCGGGGTCATGTGATCCCTTTTTGCGACCTTCTGACGAACAAAGCCAAATTCACTTAACAACTATGTTACTAATTTAACTGCAGTTATTCACTTAACACCTCTGCCAAGAAAGATCGTGAAATGGAGCAAAACTCACTTAACAACCATCTTTCTTAAGAATGTTAAGTGATCGTAAGTGAAGGATTACTTGGAGTTTCCAAGGTTGATAAGAGTGGATTAATTTTTTTTTCAATTGCCAGAATCCATATTTCTCGGTCATCATTTCAGCCAAGATCTCGAGGAGTTTTTCTTAAAACCTTTAACAGATTTTTAACTGATTAACAGAGTTGGAAGGGACTTTGGAGGCCATCTAGTCCAACCCCCCACCCAAGCAGGAGACCTTACACCATTTCTGACAGATGGCAGTGCAGTCTCTTCTTGAAAGCCTCCACTGATGAAGCTCCCACAACTTCCAAAGGCAACTTCTGTTCTATTGGTTGATAGTTCTCACTGTCAGAAAATTCCTCCTTATTTCTAGATTGAATCGCTCCTTTTTCAGTTTCCATCTATTAATCCTTGTCTGGCCTTCAGGTGCCTTGGAAAATAGCTTGACCCCCTCCTCTCTGTGGCAGCCCCTCAAATATTGGAAGACGGCTATCATGTCTCCCCTGGTCCTTCTCTTCTCTTCACTAGACTAGCCATGCCCAGTTCCTGCAACCATTCATCGTATGTTCTGCTTCCAATCCCCAAATCATCCTGGTTGCTCTTCTCTGCACTTTTTCTAGAGTCTCAACGTCTTTTTTATAATGTGGTGACCAAAACTGGATGCAGTATTCTAGGTGTGGTCTTACTAAGGCTTTATAGAGTGGTATTAGTACCTCACTCGATCTTGATTGTATCCCACTCTTAATGCAATTTAGGATGGCATTGGTTTTTTTTGCCTGCTGCTGTATGTAGCCCCCTTCTTACTCTCTATTGGGATGTCCACAAGATA
The DNA here is from genome assembly GCA_022577455.1 of Arizona elegans. Taxonomy (NCBI): domain Eukaryota; kingdom Metazoa; phylum Chordata; class Lepidosauria; order Squamata; family Colubridae; genus Arizona; species Arizona elegans. The sequence continues at coordinate 8,515,122 of JAKOOJ010000005.1, read as the reverse complement.
TAGTCAAAAAAGATTAGATGGTGGCCACCATGATATAATCAGTGCTCTATGGTGCACATAAAAAAGCAGGCAGCTTTGGGAGGAAGTGGGGGGGGGGTGTTGGCGATATCTTGAAGATCCCCACCACCTTCCCAGTGGAGAACTTCTCAAAACTTCAACCAAGTGGGCCATTTGTAATTGTAACAGAATAACGAAGTTATTTTTTTTATATATAGTGTGGTGACCAAAACTGGATGCCTGGCTGCATATGATGCCCCATTGGACAGCACTGCTTCTATCTTATTTATTTATTTGTTTATTTGTTTATTTGTTTATTTGTTTATTTATTTATTTATTTATTTATTTATTTATTTATTTATTTATTTATTTATTTATTTATTATATTTCTATACCGCCTTTCTCCCGTAGGACTCAAGGCGGTGTACAGTCAAGAAAAATATAGATACACAAACATCATAAAATTGCTAATTAAAATTATTATTATAACATAGTTTGGCCCAATTAAATAGAACCTAAAATTAGATAACATTTTAAAAACATTCACACGTTCATATGTTTAGCCCCGCTTGTTGGAACATCAGGGTTTTGAGGGCACGGCGGAAAGCACGGAGATCAGGGATATTTCTTGCCTGGCACCGGTAAGCCAATTACAAACGGGAGGTTCACAGCATCGTTTTTTGAGACCCCCGTCCGTGTGATGTCCAGAAATCCAAAATCTCTCTACCAATTGTTCAGCTTCCCTTGCTGATTTTCCCCGTGGGGTTGCTACAAGGACCAGCTCAAAAGCCGAGAGGAATGGGAAGGGTGAGATGCTCCTCTGAACAACGGATTGGGTTACCGTTAGGACAGTTCTGGGATCTGGAAGTCGTAGCCACGGAGGCTGAAGCTAGAAGGATGAGAGAAATAAACTCTCTGCCTTGTGAATTATCGAAGGACAAGATGGTCTGTATGTTAAACTGAGATCGTTGGGGGGGTGGGCAAATAGTATTGTGATCCGCCAGCAGCCTGAAGAGTTGGCAGCAGAGTCAGACAGTGAGGAGGCTGGGGAGGAACATGGGCCAGTCCTGGAGTCTGGGGAAGGCTCGGACGAGGGCTCTGCATTGGAGGCAGAGAAAGGGCCATCTGGGAGGTATGTGCTGCCTCCGGAGCCTCCAGAGTCGAACCTCAGCGAGGCAGAGGAACAGGGGGAGCCTGTTCCCAGTGCGCGCACGCACAGAGCTGCCAGAAGGCAAGACCAGCTAAAACAAAAGGGACAACTCGGGAGTAGGGCTGGGAGATGATTGCCCCCCCCTCCCATAAGACTTAAAAGAGGAGCAAAGGCACGTGGGCCTTTGCAGGAAGCAACGTTTGTTCATTCGGTTCAGTTTAAAGCCTGAAGCTCCGTTTGATTCTGGACTCCGTGTGGCTTTGCCATTTAGGTCTTTGGCAGCGTGTCAAGGGAGATAAAGGTGGGTGATTATCCCGAAGGACTTCTCCCGAAGGACTCTTTACAACTAATTGGGACCCAGCTGTGAATGAACAGAATTCACAGCTGTTGCAATAAAAGAGGTTTTTGGGACTACTCGTGTGTTTTAATGACTCAGGAAGCCTAGGTCAGAACAAATAGGCTGACTCTGTAAACCGCTTAGAGAGGGCTGTAAAGCAGGGGTCTCCAACCTTGGCAACTTTAAGATTTGTGGACTTCAACTCCCAGAATTACTCAGCCAGCTGGCTGAGGAATTCTGGGAGTTGAAGTCCACAAATCTTAAAGTTGCCAAGGTTGGAGACCTCTGCTGTAAAGCACGGTGAAGTGGTATATAAGTCTTATTGCTATTCTGTGTGAGCCTAGGTTCAATCCCTTGCTTTCAAATGGAATCAAACTCATGAAAGGGAAGAAGTGTACGTTCCGGTACTCCTCGACTTACGAGCACAATTGAGCCCAAGTTGCCTTTCTGCGGCAAAGCACGACGACGGCTGTTAAGTGAGTTTTGCCCCCGTTTTATGGCCTTTCCCACCGCAGTCGTAAAGGGAATCACAGTGGCAGTTAGTAACATAGTTGCTAAGTGGCTTCCCCACTGACTTTGTCAGAAGGCCACAAACGGTGATCGTGTGACACACACCCACACACCCGCACCTGTCATAAGTATGAGTCTGGTTTTGATCACGTGACTATGGGCATGCTGAAATAGTTCGAAGTGCGAAAAACGGTCCCAAATCACTTTGTTCAATGTCATGTTAACGTCGGACGGTCACTAAACAAAACAAATGTTTATAAGTCAAGGACAACCTATTATTCAGTAGCCTAATCTTTCTTATTTTCCTCCCTCCCTGCCTGTCTGCCTTCCTATTTAATACACCCACTGTCAGGTTTCGATGTCATCTCAAATAAATTGCACTCCCAAACAATTAATCTTTGCTGAAATATTCCATTTATTGAGTACGACAGATCTGGCCCCGACTTCGTCGTAGCCGATACTAACCCTCTGACCCTCAAACCCTTCCCTTTCCGTTCCCCAATTCTCATCTTCTCATTGGCCATCTTTCAAGTCAGTCTCCCCAGCTTCTGACCTCAACCCACAGGAATGTTCCCCCCTCCCATCCCATCTCCTAGGGGATATTATCTACAGAGAAAATAAGTAGGTGAAAAGTCAAGCCTTGTCTTTTTATGGCAGCATCAGAATGCTGACACCCACACATATACATATACATATACCAGGGGTGAAATCCAGCAGGTTCTGACAGGTTCTGGAGAACCGGTTGAGGAAATTTTGAGCAGTTCAGAGAACCGGCAAATACCACCTCTGGCTGGCCCCAGAATGGGGTGAGAATGGAGATTTTGCAATATCCTTCCCCCAGGAGTGGGGAGAGAATGGGGATTTTGCAGTACCCTTCCCCTGGAGTGGGGTAGAAATGGAGATTTTGCAGTATCCTTCCCCTGCCACACTCAACAAGCCACACCACACCCACCAAGCCACGTCCATAGAACCAGTAATAAAAAAAATTGGATTTCACCACTGACATATACATATACATATACATATACATATACATATACATATACATATACATATACATATACATATACATATACATATACATATACATGTAGGTCTTTGGTTATTCGGGTTTTCTCCTGCGTAAAATTGGAGGTTTCTTGGCAACATTTCGACGAAGTCTCATTCGTCATCTTCAGGCTGGTGTTCTCGGCTTCGTGCTTCTAGGAGCAAACAGCTGCGATCACACACATTGCTCCTAGAAGCACGAAGCCGAGAACACCAGCCTGAAGATGACGAATGAGTCTTTGTCGAAACGTTGCCAAGAAACGTCCAATTTTATGCGGGAGAAAACCCGAATAACCAAAGACCTACATACAAACACCCGCGAAAACCTCAGAAAACATACATATACATATATACAGCAAATTCTTTCTAGGGTTTTCTTTTCTGTTCCTTTGTTATTTCCTCTTTATGTCGATTAGTATAGAGAAGTGGTTTCTTGCCTTCACCGTATTTTCCCCACATAATAGGTTTCTTTAAAGAACTGTACACATGAAGTGAATGGCCACATAAATCTCTTATATAGTTATGGCTATTCCATTCGTATGTATTCAAAAGTAATAACTAGCGTCTTTCAAGAAATGTTAACTGTAACATTTTTAAACTTAAAGAAAGAATAATAATAATAATCATAATTAATCATAGCCATGGTTTGAATATGTCTTGCTCTTTCCATTACTTGATTGCTTGGCATGAGTATTTTAAACCAAATTGCAGAATATTATAAAAGAAGAAAGATTCCAAAGGATCTTTGCAGAAACCTGGTATTTATCCATACAGATAAATAAAGTTCTGCTTTTCCCAGCTTTTCCTACTACCCTCCAGTAGGCCAGGGACTACAATTCCCAGAGATCTTTGCTTATTTGCAGTCCCATCCTTTCCCGCCTAGAATAAGTTTATATGCAGAAGGGAGAATATTGACACTACCCAACAGAGTGATGTAGCTATACAGGTCTCATACAGATAGTCCTCGACTTATGACCATTTGTTTCACAATCTTTTGAAGTTACGACGGCACTGAAAAAAGTGATTTATTTACAACCAGTCCTCAGAAAGCTCAAACTTTCTGCTGATCCAGTTCTACAGAGGAATTATTGAGTCTGTCATCTGCACCTCTATAACTGTCTGGTTTGGTTCTGCAACCCAACAAGACAGAGACAGATTTCAGAGGATAATTAGAACTGCAGAAAAAACCATGGCTACCAACCTGCCTTCCATGGAGGACCTGTATACTGCAGGAGTCAAAAAGAGGGCTGGGAAAATATCTACAGATCCCTCGCATCCTGGACATAAACTGTTTCAACTCCTACCCTCAAAACGACGCTATAGAGCACTGCACACCAGAACAACTAGACACAAGGACAGTTTTTTCCCGAACGCCATCACTCTGCTAAAGAAATAATTCCCTCAACACTGTCAAAATATTTACTAAGTCTGCGCTACTATTAATCTTCTCATCATTCCCATCACCCATCTCCTTCCACTTATGACTGTGTAACCTTGTTGCTGGTATCCTTAAGATTTATATTGACTGTTTCCCTATGACTATCATTAAGTGTTGTACCTTATGATTCTTAAGGAACGTATCTTGTCTTTTTATGTACACTGAGAGCTTATGCACTAAAGACAAATTCCTTGTGTGTCCAATCACACTTGGCCAATAAAAAAATCTATTCTATTCTATTCTATTCTATTCTATTCTATTCTATTCTATTCTATTCTATTCTATTCCATTCCATTCCATTCCATTCCATTCCATTCCATTCCACTCCACTCCACTCCACTCCACTCCACTCCACTCCATTCCATTCCATTCTATTCTAGTATCTACTACCTATTGCAGCATCCCCACGATCATGTGATCAAAATTTAGGGACTTGGCAACTGCTATGTATTTACAATGGTTGCACATCGCTTATCTCAACATGTTCATAGTGCATAAAGAAGTTGTTATGGTATCCACCAATCCACAGAAGAAGAGTGAGAAGCATCTGCAGCTTAAATTTTTAAAAATGGTCTGGATTGAGAGAAAGATTTCCTGACCAGCGCTGGAGGGTTTTTTTCCTATCCCTTCTAAGATTGACCACCAAGGTACTCAGGATATAAGTATGAAACAAGTTGGGAATTGAGAATATTTGTAGCTCGGAATTGAACTGTGGGGTCTTTGCTGCTCTCTGAGCTTCATTGTTTTCTTGCAGACCTTTCATTACCATACTAGGTAACATGATCAGTGCTGGTGATGTTACCTAGTTTGGTAATAAAACACAACCAAGCTCAGAGACCACCAAGGATTTCAAAGTTAGGAATCTTTTCTCCCGAGTATCAAAACATAAGAGCCATGAACTGACCACGCTGAACGTATGATGGATACAAAGAAAGGCTAGATTTTTGTCGACGTTCACATGCAGGGCACGAGATCAACCATCGTAGGGACCACTGTTTAAAGGCACACCATCTCTGATATCATCTCTGATACCATAAGTAACTATCTTGACTAGTAACTATTGAGAGTCATCTTCTCCTCTATCAATCATCCATCTTGGGTTTGTCTAGTCTAGGGAAAAGAAGGACAAGGGGTGACGTAGTAACAGTCTTCCAATATTTGAGGGGCTGCCTGCCACAAAGAAGAGGGGGGTCAGCTTATTTTCCAAAGCACCAGAAGGCAAGGCAAGAAAAAAAAATGGATGGAAACTAATCAAGGAGAGAAGCAACCTGGAATTAAGGAGAAACTTCCTAACAGTGAGGACAATTAATTGATGGAATGATCTGCCTTCAGAGGTTGTGGGTGCTCCTATACTGGAGGTTTTTAAGAAGAAACTGGACGGTCACTTTTCTGGCATGGGGACAGGGACTCCTGGTTGGGCAAGGGGTTGGATTAAAAGACCTCCAAGGTTCCCCCCCTTCCAACTCTGACATTTCTGAAATCTCAGTTGGGCCACTCTTGTGCCTTGCACTTGCAATTTTTTTTTTTTTTAATTTTGATTTATGTGCCGCCCTTCTCCGGAGACTCAGAGCGGCTTACAATGCGTTAAGCAATAGCCTTCATACTTATGTATATTTTATACAAAGTCAGCTTATTGCCCCCACAAACTGGGTCCTCAATTTACCTACCTTAGAAAGGATGGAAGGCTGAGTCAACCTTGAGCCTGGTGAGATTCGAACTTACAGTAATTGCAGACAGCTGGGGTTAATCACAATGCTATTAGTCTGCTGAGCTACCAGGCCCCTTTCCCATAATTTCCATAATTTGATTTCATTTTTATTTTTTATTTTTTTGTATGAAGAGAATTGCCCTTTGGTCTATTCTCACTCGCCCACCTTAGTTTGATGGGGAAAACAGATAAATTTGGGAGAATTCACCGAGACAGATGATATTCTGAAGAAATAGTATTAGAGAGGGGGGGGGAATATAGATAAACATGGTGATGCCAAGCAGAAGGAACTTTCTGAGTGCAAGAGAACATCTTTGCAGCCAGACAAACACGCCAATGCCGAATGCAAAAAGACCAGTCTTCAAGCTTAAACCACGCAGGCGGAATTTTAGCCCACGAAGACAGATAACTACGCAGCACAGATGAATGCTATTTAACCTGAGTTACCACAATGGATCCAGAGTAGGGTGTTCCCCCCCAACCTTAGAATTAAATAGACATTCTGCAGATACATCTCCTGATTCCTGAATGAACCCATTTTATGGATCCACCCACGGCACTCATCACTAAACAGTCTAGGGTGGCGGAAGTCACTAAACCCTCATCCTTCTCTGGGTTAATATTAACCTTGCACCGTCCATAAGCCTGGTGGGTTTGGAAGAACGATGCGTGTTATGCTTGCGTGTCGAAATAAGCAGGCCAAGCTTGGCCACGGTTTGTGGATGCAGCCTGCAGGTCTTGAACCCAACCTGACTGACTTGATCGTGTGAATGTTGCCATCGATGCCCAATAAACAAGATACAAAAATAATCCCTGCCTTTTTCCTGGATCAACCACTGAATATCCAGAAAGGAAAATTCCTCTGAATTTAGATCACGCCTTAGAACAGGGGTCTCCAACCTTGGCAACTTTAAGCCTGGCGGACTTCAACTCCCAGAATTCCCTAGCCTAGCTGGCTGGGAAATTCTGGGAGTTGAAGTCCGCCAGGCTTAAAGTTGCCAAGGTTGGAGACCCCTGCCTTAAAACACACCGCAAAGGGCACGTGCACAAATGAATCTACGAGAGGAGAAAATCTCGAAGGGAAGGGTTTTTTTTCTCTCTCTCAAATGAGAAATGTTGAGGGATGGCAAATCAACATTTCTATGATTGTCGTTGAGTTCAATTAAGCTATTCCTACTAAGATCACCGTCTTTCTCTTTTGCACGGAACTTGCCTCCCTGCGAAAACCTTGCATGCTGCCTTGCCTTTCATAACTGAGAAGCTCTTCTCATAACCAAATTCTTGAAGTCCTCTTGGCTGCCCACCCCCCTCCGTTTTGGAATGCCACCAACTAAACAAGAGATTTGCACAGCAAGTCAATGTCTTTCTTTTCTTTTCCTTTCTTTCTTTCTTTCTTTCTTTCTTTCTTTCTTTCTTTCTTTCTTTCTTTCTTTCTTTCTTTCTTTCTTTCTTTCTTTCTTTCTTTCTTTCTTTCTGCCAGATAAAGATCTCTGGGTCTTCTTAGGCCAATTTTTTGTCATTGTTGTTCTGTTCCATTATTAATTGCGTAAGGCTTTTCCAATCTGTATGTTAGGGATCTGCGCTAAGAAGGCTTAGTGAGTTTGAAGAATGAGCTATTCATGTGTAAGTAAACATTCATAGATACCCTATGCAATTATATCGGACGTTACAGGTTTCCTTCTTCACCTCCCGAGCAAACTTTCTGCAACTGTTTCTAGGACTCTACTGTGCTCATTCTACCCACGGTCAACAGTGTAGAGTTACTCGAAGTAACTCAGAGGTAACTCCTGAGAGAAAAGAACCGGTTATTCTCAGTTCCAGAGCAGCCAGAGAAGGAGGCTGGCTGGCGTCTAATCAGTTATGAGGCATGTGCCAATAAGAAATTGAATATAATACTTCCAATTGGCATAGAACAGTTACTCCCTTCACCAGACAGTGCCAGAGTTAGAGGGGACCCTTTCTGAGAGGTTTACTCATAACATACACACATCTTGCAAAGCCAGCCTTTTCTTTTGCATGCCTTTATTTTTCACTTGCCCCATTCGATTGCTATCCACCCAACTCTCACTTGGTTACCCTACAAAATACCTACTCTAAGCTAGGACCTCAACTCAGCTTGGAAGTACGCTTCAAAGCCTCCCTTTCTATCTTCCTTCTTCTTTCCTTTTTTTTTGCACCCCGGAGTAGAAAACCCAGTTTGCGAATCTTGTTAATCGGCTGGGGTTCCCCGCCCCAATCTCCCACCTCCCGGCCCTTCCTTTCGCCTTTTTCTGATTTCTGGGATGGCAATTGATATTGGGGAGACGTGGGGGTGGGGGTGGAGGGTTGGGGGGAGAGAGACTGAAGGTCTGCTAAGGAGAACGGTTCCTTGGCAACGGCGAGTCTGCCCTAGCATGCTAATTGCGCCGGGCTTCGGCCGTAGCTGGCGACGCGGGGTGAGGCGGGAGGGCGGAGAGGGAGAAAGCGAACGAAGGAGAAAACAACCTAACGAACTGCTGGAGAGCTGTGGGGCCATGCAGTCCCGCGAAAGCCGACCGTGCAATTGTGACTGTCCAAGAGCTGCGATACCCCACGCCAGGAGGATCCAGGCAGGAAACAGGCAACCTAACTGGGCTCGGCTGAGCGCATCCCGCCCACACACACACACACACACACACACACACACACACAGAGAGAGAGAGAGAGAGAGAGAGAGAGAGAGAGAGAGAGAGAGAGAGAGAGAGAGAGAGAGAGAAACCCCCCTCAGGTCGTTCAGGTTCCTTGCTACCACCACCTCTCCCCCGCCCCCCCCCCATCCCCATTCTCCACAGGGAGCACCCAGCCTTTTCCCCAGTCCATAAGGATGCCTGGTCCCGGTCCACGGGAAAACGCAGCCGCCTTCCTCTCTACCTCACCCCACCCCCCCCCACTTTCGACAAACAATGAAGACAGACTTACCGATGGGGGTTTTGGAGCCAATACAGCCCATAATCGACGGGGGCAATTTAGGATGGAGGTAAACCGTTGCTCCAGACCACAAACATTGCCACAATACCTCATGGGCCAGCAACTGGTAGGTAAACCGGGAGCCGGTGGATGACAGCGATGAGTCCCCTTTTTCCTGGGGGAAGGGGGGGAAGAGGTTTGAGCTGCTGATTTGCCGCGAATGCCAGAGAGGTAGGTTGAGAAAACGCGGGGGCGCGCGCGGAGGCGCGCGCACTTTCACAAACACTCGCACACACACACACACACACACACAGCCTCCAGGAAGCGCTCTGGCTCGCTTGTCTCCTCCCCGCTTCGGTTTCTGCCCTCCTCGACAAGCTGGCGTCTCGGGGACTTTGGGGCTGAGCCGCCTGCACGTTCGCCCACGTCACTGCTGCTAGCGCGAGTGGCGGGCGGTGGGGTGGGAGGAGAGAGAGAGAGAGAGAGAGAGAGAGAGAGAGAGAGAGAGAGAGAGGAGAGAGAGAGAGAGAGAGAGAGAGAGAGAGAGAGAGAGAGAGAGAGAGAGAGAGAGAGAGAGAGAGAGAGAGAGAGAGAGAGAGAGATGGGTTGGTTGACGGCTGAAACGGCGCTCTCCCTTTCAGCACTTTGGACAGCGGCGAGCGCACATGCCGGTTGCTTTCAGCACCTTGGACAGCGCCACCGGCCCTGCAAACGGGCTGTGGGAATTGAAGGGTTCCTGAGCCAATCTGTTTTGCGTCCGCGATGGATCTCAGCAGTTGGGTCAGCTTTAACCAAGCCTCAGCTTTGGGTACCACGGCTCCTGAAAGTGGGCTTTGAAACGGCTTTGATCCTCCCTCCTTCCCCCAATGCGTATCTTCGGCTCTGCCACTCCCAGATTCATTCTTTGGCTGAGTGAATGGCTCTAGAGGAGAAGGTGCTAAGTCCCCCCACCCCCCAAGAAGACACTAGAGATGTGCAACAGGCATGGCAACCTTTCCCTCGAATGGATTTCTTTCTTTTTCTGACACTCTTTCTCCGAAACCCATGGCTGGATTTTGAGGGTGTTTTTTCCCCCGAGGCGTCTAGAACTCCCAGGACCTATTTATTACTGAAATTTGTAACCATGCATTCTGTCATGCCTCCTAAAGCAAGAAATACTGCATGGAGTGTGTAGGATGTACCACGCATTCTTCTTGTGGTGGCTTTTTTTTAAACTTATTTATACCAGCTAGTAACTGGGCTGGAAAGCCATCTCGGCTGGAAAGCCATCTCCATTCTCGTCTCCTTGCTCCCGCATCTTATGCAATACTTGAATCAATTTATCAGAATCTGCTGGTCCAGAGACAGTGGCACACCACTCCTTTCTAATAATATTACTGAGAAAGACAAGATGTATACCGAGGGCCTGAAGATCAAATCCAATGAGTAAAAGCTGGAAGAGCTTCTGTCGCCTGGAGGAGAAATTACTAGGCGATGATATGACTGCCATCTTCAAGTGCCACTTTTACGACTGTGCAATGTTTTCTATAACAAAGGTTAGCAACCAGACTAATTGGTTCAAAATATGTGTTCACATAGCATGGTTGCTAATGACTAACTGAATTATGGTGTGTTTAGTTCAGTTTCCTAGGTTTGCATAAGAACAGAATTATAAACCAATCCCCAGATAGGTTTGTGTCAGGTTTCGATGTCATCTCAAATAAATTGCACTCCCAAACAATTAATCTTTGCTGAAATATTCCATTTATTAAGTACGACAGATCTGGCCCTGACTTCGTCGTAGCCGATACTAACCCTCTGACCCCCAAACCCTTCTCTTTCCATTCCCCAATTCTCATCTTCTCATTGGCCATCTTCCAAGTCAGTCTCCCCAGCTTCTGACCTCACCCCACAGGAATGTTCCCCCCCTCCCATCCCATTTCCTAGGGGATATTATCTACAGAGAAAATAAGTAGGTGAAAAGTCAAGCCTCGTCTTTTTATGGCAGCATCAGAATGCTGACAGTTTGCTTCACACAGCCAACTAAGATGTGGTTTAGGACAGGGGTTACCAACCTTTTGGACCTCAGGGACCACTACATTCATTAATTGTAAATCCCGTGGATCACTAATATGATCTGCCTAATGACCAGCTGGGTGGGCATGGCCAGGTGGTCATATGACTGGATGGGTGTGGTCAACTCTATGTCACTTGCATCGAGGGGCGCCTCGCCGACCTCTACTCTCCCCTCCCAGCCACTCCTCACCTGCCTGCCTGGGCTCCTTAGGGCCCCAACAGGAACTCCGCTTCTTCACCGCCAGTGGCAGTTTCCTCCAGCCTTGGCCCAAAGCCCCGCACCAGGAGGCCGAAGCAGACCCCAAGTTGGAATTTCTGCCCCCTTCCGCCCCACACAAAAAGGCCCTGAAGGGGGAGACTCTCTGCAGCAACAAAAACATTCATTGCACATATCTGTCCCAGGGGCCGTACTTTGAGGACCCCTGATTTAGTGCAATATAAAAAAAATGCAAATAATTTTTCTGCAGACCACCAAAATTTTCTCGCGGACCATCAGTGGTCCATTGACCACTAGTTGGTGACCACTGGTTTAGGATACTGTGCATTCTCAAAGTTTAATCTTTTCCCTCTTTTTAATTATGCAAATTTTAATCGGTTTTTAAATGATTGGGGTGTTTTAATTTGTCTGGGCCAAATTGTTTAATTCAATTTTACTTTGTTTTTAAATTTTGTATCTATGTATTTTTATTGTTTGGCTGTTCACCACCCTGAGTCCTTCGGGAGTAGGGTGGTATATAAATCAAATAAATAAAAATAAATAAAATAAAATAAATAAACAAAGACATTGTCTAAAAGTTAGGGAGGTGTCAAGATTGACTCGAACTTTCACCTATATTCCCCTTTGCTCGCAACTTGACAAAGAATAGAGTGAGGTGGGGTGGATAGGAATGCAAGAGTGGGGAGAATGGCATCCAAGCATTGTTGGTTCCCATGAAACATTGCTCCCCCCTCAAGGATACCCTGAGCAGATGTCCCAACATGGCCGGCTGGTTCCCATAACAAAATTAAGAGAAGTGGTTGGTGGACGTAATGGACTGTGGGTAGCCCTTGGCGCAAAGGGGGAATGAACTATGCATGCTTTTGCGCAGGAAGCCCAGAGTTGGTTTCACTTCTTCTGTGCCAATGTGGATTTATTCCGTAAAGTTTGTACTCTTGGTAAAATAATGTCCTAGGGGTGTCTTTTTCCGTATTCGCCAACTGGACAGTTGACATTATCATTAAAAGAGAATATTTATAGCTCAGGGTTGAAATGAGGGGTCGTTGGTGCTCTCTGAGCTTGGTTCTTTTCTTGCAGCTGTTTCATTACCCAAATTAGGTAAACATCATCAGATAACACAAGAGCCTAGGTGGCGCAGCAGACTAAAGTGCTATTAATTAGCACCACCTGCCTGCAATTACTGCAAGTTCGAATCTCACCAGGCTCAAGGTTGACTCAGCCTTCCATCCTTCCGAGGTAGGTAAAATGAGGACCCGGATTGTGGGGGCAATAAGCTGACTTTGTATAAAAAAGAACACCGCTTGGGGGGGCCGAAAGCCCTACTAAGGAGGTATATACAAAAGTATGAAGGCTATTGCTTAACACATTGTAAGCCACCCTGAGTCTCCAGAGAAGGGTGGCATATAAATTGAATTAATAAATAAATAAATAAATAATTTGGGTAATGAAATGTCTGCAAGAAAACAGCCAAGCTCAGAGAGCACTAAGGATCCCTCAAAAGTTAGCTAGAACAGCATTACGGTACAAAGCCCTACAGTCTGAGAAACTAGTGACTGCATCTTTAGTAGAGGTTTTTAAGCAATAATATAACAGTAACAGAGTTGGAAGGGGCCTTGGAGGTCATCTAATCCAACCCCCTGCCCACGTGAGAGACCTGTACTAGGGATTCGGACCGCCGAACTGCCGACCTTTCTAATCGACAAGCTCAGTGTCTTAGCCACTGAGCCAACCAGTCAGCAGAAGCTGGATGACCACTTTTTAGGAATGGGGTGTGGGTTTTTTCCCACTACATGAGTAATGGTCTCTCATAGACCAGAGGTCTCAAACCTTGGCAACTTTAAGATTTGTGGACTTCAATTTCCAGAATTCCTCAGCCACGTTAGACTCTGTGACTTTTGTGTTCCTGTTAAATTCCTCTGGGAAGGAGCTCTGGAATCGAGATCTCAGATTCCAAAGAATCTCAGCAACTTCTATATTGAAAATGAGGACAGGCAAGAAATCACCAATTCTTTATGGTGCATTTCATCTTGATTTCTTTTCTGTGGCACAAAGCTTTACGCACGGGATTCCCGCCCTGTGGAATGATGAGCTACCCCCTGGAATACGACTGATCCCGGACCTCCGGACCTTCCGTAAGGCCCTGAAGACTTATTTATTCCAGCAAGCCGGCCTAGCCTAAATGGTTTTTAATGGGATTTTTAAATTTTATAGACTTGGGGTTTTAAATTGGGAGGCCGATTGATTTAATCTCTTTTAATTATCTTAACTTTTGTATTGTATGTATTTTAATTTTGGCTGTTCACCGCCCTGAGTCCCTTTTGAGAGAAGGGCGGTATGCAAATTAAATTAATTAATTAAATAAATAAATTGGCACAAGGCGGAGGAAGCGTTGCGCCCATTGTATTGCTCACTAATCTAGAACCCCAGGATTGCCAGAAGAAGGGCATTGGTTAAGGGTGTTTCCACCGTCATAACTTACATTTCTAATTGCTTGGCAAAGAAGGCAATGAAGAGGAGGCTATTTAGACCATGCCGGCTCTTAAAATAGAGGGTAAAGATAGTTTCAAACCTGTTCAGTAGGAGGAGAAAGGGTTTCCAAAGCAACTGACTGCGAAACAGCTTTAACGTTTTCCAAAAGTTTGGGAAAGACAACACTTTGAATCCGGGGCCTGCTGCTAGCCAGTGTTTATACACAACCAGGTTGGTGATCTGGTGACAACCAGGTCAAAGCTTGCTGAGTTCCCCCTGTCTTCTTTCCTAGTCATCTTTTCTACTACTGTCTCCTATTGGTATCTTCTGATTATATTACCTTGTTGTTTGTAGTCCACTGAAAGCTTCTGCACCAGAGGAAAATTCCTTGTATGTACACTTGGCCCATATTCTATTCTGTTCTGTTCTGTTCTGTTCTGTTGTTCTGTTCTGTTCCGTTCCGTTCCGTTCCATTCCGTTCCGTTCCATGCCATGCCATGCCATGCCATGCCATTTATTCTATTCTATTCTATTCTATTCTATTCTATTCTATTCTATTCTATTCTATTCTATTCTATTCCATCCAATTTATTCCATTCTATTCTATTCTATTCTATGCTATGCTATGCTATGCTATGCTATGCTATGCCACGCCACGCCACACCATCTATTCTATTCTGTTCTGTTCTGTTCTGTTCTGTTGTTCTGTTCTGTTCCGTTCCGTTCCATTCCGTTCCGTTCCATGGCATGCCATGCCATGCCATGCCATTTATTCTATTCTATTCTATTCTATTCTATTCTATTCTATTCTATTCTATTCCATCCAATTTATTCCATTCTATTCTATTCTATTCTATGCTATGCTATGCTATGCTATGCTATGCTATGCTATGCTATGCTATGCCACGCCACGCCACACCATCTATTCTATTCTGTTCTGTTCTGTTCTGTTCTGTTCTGTTCCGTTCCGTTCCGTTCCGTTCCATTCCATTCCATTCCATCCAATTTATTCTATTCTATTCTATTCTATTCTATTCTATTCTATTCTATTCTATTCTATTCTATTCTATTCTATTCTATTCCATTCCATTCCATTCCATTCCATTCCATTCCATTCCATTTATTCTATTTTATTCTATTCTATTCTATTCCATTCCATTCCATTTATTCTCTCTCTTCTCTTCTCTTCTCTTCTCTTCTCTTCTCTTCTCTTCTCTTCTCTTCTCTTCTCTTCTCTTCCCTTCCCTTCCCTTCCCTTCCCTTCCCTTCCCTTCCCTTCCCTTCCATTCCATTCCATTCCATTCCATTCCATTCTATTCTAGTTTGACACCCCTAGATTAGAGACATCACCCTTGCCAACAGAGGTCCGTATAGTCAATGCTCTGGTTTTCCCAGTCATCATGTATGGCTGTGAGAGTTGAACCATAAGGAAGGCTGAGAGTCAAAGAACTGATGCTTTCAAGTCTACTCTATTTTTTGAAATTCTGGCCATTAGATGAATTGCAAATGAGTGAATCGGTCCTGCTACAGAACATGTTTAACCGTGTCTTCTACAAACCCATGGCACTTGCCTAAAACGCTACACTTGGTAATACTAACCTTTAGTTTGTTTATTTGCAAACGAGACCATAGATAAATGAATTCAGGGATTTAGGTAGCACGCAAGTCATGCGAATGCAACCAGTGCTCAGCTAGCTGTCAAATGGCTTGTCCTTCTGTAAGAGCAGCTTCCTATGAAATGGCCACTCTGTGAGTCTAGGATGCACTGCAGCATGAAATTATCAAATTCGCAAAGATCAACCTTTTAACCATTTATCTACAGCACAACTTTCTAGTGGTCACCGTTGCTTGGAGGTGTATGTGTGTGTCAACATTTGCTCACGGGGGAAGTAGGGATGGGAGTAGACTGCGCACCCAATGGCAAAAATCCTGGTTTCTATTGCAACCATCAGTAAATCTGAGAAATTGTTCCAATCCCAAAAAGAGAGTAAAGGATTCTCCACAATCTGCAGCGTCATAAACAAAGCAACCAGACAAATGTCAGTACTACCATTATTTCCCCATTTTGTTAGCTCTTGGTGATATTTAGCTCTTGCTCATGTATACCGTGTGCCAATTTGCTGTCATGGAAAAATTAGCAATGGACATTACTATGAATTAAGGCAAGGGAAACCTGAATTAAAATGCCCCTTAAAAAGTAATTAGACCTCTTTAAAAAAATTCTACTTCTAAATGTCTCTATCTTAAACTTATATCTTTATCTAAATTATCGTGACTTCTATTTCAAATAGGCTAGAGATACCGAAGGGAAGGAAGAAGAAAGGAGAATGAAGGGAGAAGGAAAAAGAAGAAAAGGAAAGGCAGGCAGGCAGGCAGGCAGGAAGGAAGGAAGGAAGGAAGGAAGGAAGGAAGGAAGGAAGGAAGGAAAAATATGGAAAGAGGGAAAAGAAGAAGAAAGGAGAATGAAGAGGGAAGGAAAAAGAAGAAAAGGAAAGGCAGGCAGGCAGGCAGGCAGGCAGGAAGGAAGGCAGGAAGGAAGGAAGGAAGGAAGGAAGGAAGGAAGGAAGGAAAAATACGGAAAGAGGGGAAGGAAGAAGAAAGGAGTATGAAGAGGGAAGGAAAAAGAAGAAAAGGAAAGGAAAGGAAAGGAAAGGAAAGGAAAGGAAGGAAGGAAGGAAGGAAGGAAAAATACGGAAAAAGGAGAAGGAAGAAGAAAGGAGTATGAAGAGGGAAGGAAAAAGAAGGAAAGGAAAGGAAAGGAAAGGAAAGGAAAGGAAAGGAAAGGAAAGGAAAGGAAAGGAAAGAAGGAAGGAAGGAAGGAAGGAAGGAAGGAAGGAAGGAAGGAAGGAAGGAAGGAAGGAAGGAAGGAAGGAGATTATAATGAGAGTGAGGGAGGGTCTGTTTTAGCACTTGGCCACCACAGGTGCCCCCCCCCCCCCGACACAAGTGATGTCAAGCTGGCCATGCCCACCCTGGCCATACCCATCCTGCTCGCCCGAGGACAAACACAACTCTGATGCAGCCCACAATGAAATCAAGTTGCAGGAACTGGGTATGTCTAGTTTGATGAAAAGAAGGACTAGGGGAGACATGATAGCAGTCTTCCAATATTTCAGGGGTTGCCACAAAGAAGAGGGAGTCGAACTATTCTCCAAAGCACCTGAGGGCAGGACAAGAAGCAATGGGTGGAAATGAGGGGTGGGTTCTCCTTACCTTTACTACTGATTCGCATTGCGCCCACAGGCACTCTTCTGCACATGCGCAGAAGCTTCTCCGTATGTGTGGAGATCACATATGATGATGTCTTGGTCAGTGGGCAGAGCCTCCCGCCGGTTTTACTACTGGTTCTTGCAAAGTGGTCTGAACCGGGGGCAACCCACCACTGGTGAAAACTGATCAAGGAGAGAAGCAACTTAAAACTAAGGAGAAACTTCCTGACAGTTAGAACAATTAATCGGTGGAACAACTTGCCTGCAGAAGTTGGGAATGCTCCAACACCGGAGGTTTTTAAGAAGATGTTGGGTAACCATTTGTCTGAAGTGGTGTAGGGTTTCCTGCCTAAGCAGGGGGTTGGACTAGAAGACCTCCAAGGTCCCTTCCAACTCTGTTATTCTATTCTATTCTATTCTATTCTATTCTATTCTATTCTATTCTATTCTATTCTATTCTATTCTATTCTATTCTTCTCTATTTTCTATTCTATTCTATTCTATTTTCTATTCTATTCTACTCTTCTCTATTTTCTATTCTATTCTACTCTATTCTATTTTCTATTCTATTCTATTCTATTCTATTCTATTCTATTCTATTCTAAAGTTTGACACCCCTGGATTAGAGACATTACCCTTGCCAAGAAAGGTTCGTATAGTCAATGTTCTGGTTTTCCCAGTCATCATGTATGGTTGTGAGAGTTGAACCATAAGGAAAGCTGAGAGTCAAAGAATTGATGCTTCCAAATTGTGTTGTTGGAGAAGACTTCTTGAGTGTCCCTTGGACTTCAAGGAGATCTAATCTGTCAATCCTAAAGGAAATCAACCCTGACTGCTCTTTGGAAGGTCAGATCCCGAAGCTGAAGCTCAAATATTTTGGCCACCCAATGAGAAGAGATGACTCATTGGAAAAGATCCTGATGTTGATGTTGGAAGGAAAATCCGGTCCAGTTCCATGCAAGGAGAAAGTCGCTGGAAATAAAATGGAGGCTGACTGCAAGGAAAGAAGGTTTATTTGGTTTCCAGAAACTTCAGTGACAGCAGCAAATATTTCTGGGGTGGCTGACCAAATGGCTGAGTGAGTGGATGGATCTTTATAGGGTTCTGGGGTTTGGTGATTGAGATGCTCCAGGGGGGTTGTGCAATGTGGTGAGCCTTGTGTCTTTTACTATTCCAATGGTGATAGGTAAATCCTATTATGTCCTAAAGGTCCTGTCCTGTCTTTAGAATCTAGGTGGGGGCAATGTAAATTCTTAATCCCATCAGATCCAGCTTTCTATGGGAGCTATGGCTGAAGGCGTTTTATGAATAGATTGGCCCAGTCTTCCTGAAAGGATACCAAATCTCCATTCCAAAAGACCAGCCTCTTCTGCTTGAGGCTGTTTTCCCATGGCCGGAAGACTGGGGTTGCTTTCTGCCTTTAAGAACACGTTTCTCCCGTTCTCCTTTGGGGAAATATTCTATCCTGCCTCTTTTTAATATTAAGAACAAAGGATATTTTAATCTGGGGAGGAGGGGGCCTTCCTACATTGGGAAAGATGGAAGGAAAATGGAGAAGGAGAAGGCAGAGAATGAGATGGTTACACAGGGCCCTCAACACAATGAACATAAATTTGGCACGCATTAAAACGAAATTCCATTGCATACAGCTCTGAAAAGGTCACCACCTCCAATATACACTACATGAACACGACAAAATAAATACATGAATAAATGTAAAATTATGCATACCCACATGTATTATATGACATGGAGAAACAACAAAGTCTAGTTTGGATGTATGCATGTACGTGGTGAGAAAAACGAAACTTGCGAGTTTACCAGATGGACGACCTAGGGAACAAAGCTGTTACAGAATCTGCTAGTCCTGCTAGAAATACTTCAAAACTTCCTCCCAGAGGGGAGCAACAGACACAGATCGTAGAGTGGGTGTGTGAGGTCTCTAACAATGCTTTAAGCTCTCAGCACATAGCGCTTATAAGCAGCATCCTGAATAATGGGAAGCAAGTTTCCTATACTCTTCTCTGCTGTCCTCACCACTCTTTGTATGGACTTTCTACCTGTGGTCCATGTGATCGCAAAGGATGGGATACGATTTAGTAACCGAACAACAACCACAACAAAACAGGAGCCCTCAGGAAAGGGACTGAGACCACAACAATAAAATGACAAACAGTTATATGACAAATAGAAAAGATGCATCAAGAATTAATTACATGACAGGAAAAGCCCCCAAGTCTGAAATAAGGAATCATCCAGGTCTAAGATTGAGGCCAGTGCCTTAATAATTTTATTAACTCCGATCTACATCTTTTTTTTTTAATGATGATTTTAAGATGACAATTTTCCATGCCGCTTCCCAAAAATGCAAGCCAGCATTATTTCCTTTCTTGGCTTGTTATTCAGGGTCACTTTCAACCGAATCAGAGTTTCAAAAGTGTCTCCCATCCCAATTACTTTCTTCCTATATAATTTTCTGCTGAGACAGGAAACATGATCGAAACATCAAAAACAAAGCTTTAACGTTTTTCTTTTTTTAAAAAAAACCTACTTATAAAGAATCTTAAACTGCTACAATGTGAAACAGATGAAGGAACAGCCCCAGAGGTGATATTCAGCCGGTTCGTACTGGTTTGGGAGAACTGGTAGCGGAGATCACGGTTGGGAACCCCTCTGCCCGGTGCCCCGCTCTGACTCTATGACCTCTCTGACCTCCTATTTAGGGAGGTTTTTGAGGTTGGGCGCCTGCATGGAAGGTGCGTGAGCGAGCAAAGTTCATGCGCAGAACGTGTGCGTGCAAAGTGAGTGTGTGCGCAGGTGGCGAACCAGTGGTAAGAATATTGGAAACCCACCGCTGACCGGCCCTAACCCTCTTGAGTTAAGTACAAGTAAATTGGATCAATAACATTGCTGTGTGTGTGTGTTTTTATGAGGACCACAGAAGGAATCCGCATCAATGCATTATTTGGATTAATTTTTCAGTGTATGACCACAATTGAGCCCAACATTTCTGTTGCTAAGTGTGAGATATGTGTTAAGCGAGTTTTGCTCCATTTTATGACCTGTCTGGCCACGGTTGTTAAACGAATCACCGCAGTTGTTAAGTTAGGAGCACGGTTGTTAAGTGGCTTCCCCATTTTGACTTGGCTTGTCAGAAGGTCGCAAAAGGAGATGACGTGACACTGCAACCGTCAAAAATATGAATCGGCTGCCAAGCGCCTGATCACGTGACCCTGGGGAATCCTGCCGTGGTTGTAAGGGTGAAAAACGTTCTTAAGTCACTTTTTTTTTCAGTGCTGTTGTAACATTAAACGAACTGTTGTAATTCAAGGACTACCCGTACTTTACAGAGAAGATTGCAAGGAGACAAAAGAGTTGCCTTCAAGTACAGGTTTATTCAGCATCACAATTAAAACAAGGCATACTCTATGACATAAAATTTAAAATATAAAATGCAGGATTAAACCATCTTGTAAAGTTAAACCAATCTTGCCCAGAAACTAATAACATTATGAGCAACACGGTAGGAGCCCTGGTGGCACAGTGGTTAGCTAGAATGCAGCATTGCAGGCTAACTCTGCCCACTGCCGGGAATTCGATCCTGACCAACTCAAGGTTGACTCAGCCTTTCATCCTTCCGAGGTCGGTAAAATGAGGACCCAGATTGTCGGGGGCAAATATGCTGACTCTGTAAACGGTTTAGAGAGGATTATAAAAGCACTTGGAAGCAGTGGTCGGATTCAAATAATTTAACAACCGGTTCTCTACCGGCTTGGTGGGCGTGGCCAGGGGGTGTGACAGGCAGTTGTTACATCCTCAAAGCCCCACAACTTCAACCTCAAACTGTCTACTGTGGACCTCACCCCATTCCCAAGAGGTGCGTAAAGGGGGCATGCATAAGCGCACCAGCGTGCCTACCGTCCCTGTCCTTCTGTCCCCATTTATTTGTACTTATTTCCTATGTTCATGTCCATGTTTATACTTACACCTGTTATCTTGTGCATGTTTGACAAATAAAATGGAGCCTTGATAGTACAGTGGTCTAAGCACCCTGTTATTAACACAGCTGCCTGCAATTACTTGCTGGTTCGAATCTCTCCAAGGCTCAAGGTTGACTCAGCCTTCCATCCTTTCTAAGGTAGGTGAAATGAGGACCCAGTTTGTGGGGGCAATAAGCTGACTTTGTATAAATATACAAAAGTATGAAGGCTATTGCTTAATGCATTTAAGCCGCCCTGAGTCTCCGGAGAAGGGCGGCATATAAATCAAATTAAAAATAAATGAATAATTAATTAATTAATTAATTAATTAAGCCCATGGGCCGCCAGTTTGACACCTCTGCTCTACATAAAAGGCAGGGCATCGCTGTTCTATGGTTCCAAAGACAAGGCAAAAAAACACTCGGTTTAATTTACAAAATAGATTTTTGTCAGCCATCAAGGAAAAAAGTGCTAACACTCACTGGTTTTTTTTTTCCTCCAGGAAATGCTTACAATTGGCACATTCCCTTCAGGCTTAAACTGTCATCCACAAATAATAATAATAATAATAATATTATTATTATTATTATTATTATTATTATTATTATTATTATTATTATTATTATTATTATTATTATTTTATTTCTATACCGCCCTTCTCCCGAAGGACTCAGGGCAGTGTACAGCCAGTTTAAAAATACAAGACACAACAATAATTAAAAATTAAAATAATTAAATAGAATTGGCTTAATTTAAAACCCCAAAAATTTAAAACATCCAATTAAAAATTATGTTGCTAACCCAGCCTGGCGGAACAATAGGGTCTTGAGTGCGCAGCGAAATACCCGGAGGTCAGAAATCTTACAAATTTCCGGGGGCAGTTCATTCCACAGGGCTGGGGCTCCCACAGAGAAGGCCCTCCCCCTGGGTGTCGCCAGCCGACATAACTTGGCTGATGGCACCCTGAGGGGACCCTCTCTGTGGGAACGGACTGGTCGGTGGGAGGCTATTGGTGGCAGGAGACGGTCTCGAAGAATAGAGACCATGTGTTAAGTTCCATTTAAGTTGATTTATTGCCGAAGCCTATAGGCAACTAATGGCCAGTACTAAATTAAGGCTACATAACAGCCAACTGAATTTGGGGAGACCTGGATTGGGAACATTTGTGGATACTTCGTGATTCTATGCTGAGTCCTCTCTTGACTCCACCCCCAGTCTCTGCCTCTTCTCCCACAAAAACTCAATCATTTTTATTTATTTATTTATTTTTATTTTTATTAAATTTATAGACCGCCCTTCTCCCGAAGGACTCAGCGGTGTACAGCCAAAGTAAAAAACATAGATACAAACATTAAAAACAATTTAAAAAGATATATATATATATATATATATAAAGGTACAATGTGTCTTTTTCTGTTTTTCGTAGGCTTTTATGTGCATATTCTTTCTAGCCAGGTTTTACCTACGTAAGCTAGGTTGTTCTGCAGCTCTGACTGTGTGAAATCTCATTCACCAGCTTCAGAGCTTTTTTTCTGTTGACAAACTGCAACTCTGCGTTGCTCTCTGGGAGACTCAGATAGCTATTTCTGCCTTATAAGGCTATCTGAGTCTCCCAGAGAGCAACGCAGAGTTGCAGTTTGTCAACAGAAAAAAAGCTCTGAAGCTGGTGAATGAGATTTCACACAGTCAGAGCTGCAGAACAACCTAGCTTACGTAGGTAAAACCTGGCTAGAAAGAATATGCACATAAAAGCCTACGAAAAACAGAAAAAGACACATTGTACCTTTACAGGGGGAATATCTGAGAAGTGGGTGTGGCTCACTGACGAAGCCTTATAAGGCAGAAATAGCTATCTGAGTCTCCCAGAGAGCAACGCAGAGTTGCAGTTTGTCAACAGAAAAAAAGCTCTGAAGCTGGTGAATGAGATTTCACACAGTCAGAGCTGCAGAACAACCTAGCTTACGTAGGTAAAACCTGGCTAGAAAGAATATGCACATAAAAGCCTACGAAAAGCAGAAAAAGACACATTGTACCTTTACAGGGGGAATATCTGAGAAGTGGGTGTGGCTCACTGACGAAGCCTTATAAGGCAGAAATAGCTATCTGAGTCTCCCAGAGAGCAACGCAGAGTTGCAGTTTGTCAACAGAAAAAAAGCTCTGAAGCTGGTGAATGAGATTTCACACAGTCAGAGCTGCAGAACAACCTAGCTTACGTAGGTAAAACCTGGCTAGAAAGAATATGCATATATATAAAGATATATATAAATTTGGTCCCAAAGTTAAAAAACAGTAACAAAACATATTAAAAACATTTAAAAAGCATTAAGCCAGCCCGGCTTGCTGAAAAAGGAAGGTCTTCAGGGCACAGCGGAAGGCACCATGACTTTATTTATATTATGTTTAATTGTCTTTGAACATGCACTTAGTCGTTTCCTAATAAACACTTTCAAATACCGCTACTTTTGTTGAGAAACTTAACAGATTTGGTTCTTTTCTTGTTAATGCATTACTCTGACCACAAAAATATCATAAGAAGAGAAGAAAGTGGATGTACGTCTCGAAACTCAAATGAAAAAAAACATTGATCCTCATCTGCCATCTGCCACAATTGGGGTTTGTTGAATTTCACTTCTGTTGGCTAAGGACCTCACTCTTTTAACAATCAACCAAAACTAATGTTCTCATAAACACATCTCTGGGGAATAAGAAATGGAGATTGGCAAATAGATGCTCAAAGACCTTGATCTAATTTTAACAATTGCTTCCAGGCACATAATCTGGATGTTCTTTGGAAACAATCTGAATGTTGTTCTCAAACAAGATTTGCGGGGTGGGATAGAGGCCCACGTATTGACACATTCAGCCTGTCAGCTTTGGAAGCCATATTAGGCCGGAAGCTTCCATGCTGCCACCTTCTCACGTGTGGGAAAGTAGGAGGGGGGATTTAGTAGAGGGGTTGTCTGTAGACATAATAGCATTCTTCCTGTCAGTCAAGGTCAGACCGATCCGGCATCTGGAGAAGGAGTGGTCGGAGTGAGGTCTCGAGATGGGACGGCGGTTGATTGGCGCATGTGATCGACTGAGGAGTGAGGGGATGGTTTTGGGGGGTTTGATTTACTGAGGAAAAAACCGGACCTGTCAGATTCGGGTTTTCCCAGATGTGCCAGTTTACCTATTCTAGTAAAGATAACTTTGAAAAATGCTTGCTTCAGAGTCTTTACTTGGAGTTGAGGGGTTTTCTGAAACGCTGACACCGGTTCTATCCGGTTTGAGTGAACCGGTAGCGGTGGCAGTGAGAGGCTCCGCCCACCCGCCCGGACATCATCATGTTCTGTTTTTGACATGCTGCGCATGCGTGGAGGTGGCCCATGAGAGTGAAGCAATCGCGCAATCGTGGGCACGCTCACATTTGCGAACCGGTAGGAAGGTATGTGAATATCACCCCTGCCACATATATTATCTGACACAGAGAAACAACGCAGTCTAGTTCGGATGTAGTAGGCATGTACATGGCGAGAAGAGCGAATCTTGCAAGTTTACCACATGGATGACACTTCCACCAGGCATAAACCAAGGATTATGTATAATCAAGATAATGAAGAAGAGAATGTGATCTTTAGCAGGCTGGGGTGTTTAAAGAAAACACAACACACAGGCTTTTAGCTTCTCAGAGGCACGGATACTCTATAAATTACCTCCTCATGTTATTGTAACAGTGTGACTTGTCTATAAACCTGGAGAAGTTTATCGTCTTTCTCCTTGTGTAAATCAGCACAGCTAAATCTCCTTTAGACACACGGAAGACGGCACATAGTCAAGAATACTGGTCTTGCCAATGTCGTGGAGATCTGGCTAAGACGCTAGGCTTGTTGGCTGGAAAGCCGGCAGCCCAGGTTCGAGACCCGAGCACCACGCGACGGGGTGAGTTCCCGTCCTTGCCTCACCTCCTGCCAACCTAGCCATTCGAAAGCACGCAACTGCGAGTAGATCAATAGGTACCACTTCGTCAGAAGGTGAGAGGTCAAGCTGGCTACATGACCGCAGAAATGTTTTCGGACAGCTCTCTGGCTCAATGGCCTTGAAACGGGGATGAGCACCGCTCCCTATAGTGGGCAACAACTCGCGGAGTAAAATCCACAGGGACGCCTTTACCTAGAAGTTTGACCTTTCTTCGGTGCGAGATGAGAAGAAAGCCTCATTGCCAAATGAAAACTAAGCAGTTTCAGGCACGTCTGCCAACTCTTAGAGCCTTCTCTGCAGCTGACGGGGTTTATTGAATATATATATATATATATATATATATATATATATATATATATATATATATATATATATATATATGTATCTTCTAACGCAACTACATTGTTAAACGTAAAAGGATGGTGGCACAGCTTTGCAGTTTTCTTGGCAATTATGAAGTTTTCTTGCCATGGCTTGCCCCCTGAGATGTTGAGATCATCCTAATGGCCCTGGGAGTTTCCTGGTGATCTCCCCTCTGAACGCTAACCAGATATGATCTCCTGAGCTCCTCAAGGTCACCCAAGGTTAAAGGTAAAGGTTCCCCTCGCACACATGTGCTAGTCATTCCCGGCTCTAGGGGACGGTGCTCATCTCCGTTTCAAAGCCGAAGAGCCAGTGCTGTCCGAAGACGTCTCCATGGTCATGTGGCTGGCATGACTCAACGCCAAAGGCGCGCGGAATGCTGTTACCTTCCCACCAATTGGTCCCTATTTTTCTACTTGCATTTTTTACGTGCTTTCGAACTGCTAGGTTGGCAGAAGCTGGGACAAGTAACGGGAGCTCACTCTGTTACACGGCACTAGGAATTCAGACCGCTGAAGTGCCGACCTTTCGATCGACAAGCGCAGCATCTTAGCCACTGAGCCACTGCATCTCCCCAAGCCAAGGTTAGCTGGGTGCTATCTCGAATTCTGATCTGCCAGCTGTATTATTAGCCTGGCATGAACTAAGCCCCTCTTCAGCTTTGTGACAGCCGATGGCTTCTCCCCAGTTACTACCAAGGGCAACTCAACGATGTCCCAACCCTGTTGTGACTTTGTTGTCACCTGGGAGGCCGAGAAGGAACCTCGGCTGAATTTACTGAAAATATTTTGGGATCCATGTTCTTCTCAAGATGGAACTTCTAGGCCAGACTCAACACCCATTAAAATGCCAAACAAAAGGGGGTGGAATAAGAAAAAGAAAAAAAAGAGAAAAGATAAGACTTATGTATCTACTAATTTACCTTTAAAGACCCATTATATATATATACATCAAGAATGATATAAGTAAATATTTATGTGTAGTATTTTTTAAATTAAGATAAATAGGATATACCATGTAATTAAGTAGCAAAGATTATCTATATGTACATACATCTGTATTTTTATTTATTTTCTTTCTTACACCATGTAACCGGATGGACAAAAACTGTATTATTATAATTTCTTAACAATAAAAACTTATTAAAAAAGAAAAGAAAAGAAAAAGAAAAAAAGAGAATGTTATTTATTTGTTTGCTTGTTTGTTTGATGGATGAATGGATGGATGGATGGATTTTTATCCTGCCTTCCTTTCTTTATGTCATCCAGAGAGGAGGAGAGGGGAGGAGAGGGGAGAGGCGGAGGAGGGGAGGGGAAGGGAGCAGAGGGGAGGGGAGAGGGAGTGGGGAGGATGGGAGAGGGTAGGGTATATGAGAGAAAAAGGGAGGGGAGAGGAGTAGGGAGGGGAGAGAAGCAGAGGGCAGAGGGAAGGGGAGAGAGGAGGGGACAGGAGAGGGGAGGAGAGGGGAGGGGAGAGGAAAGGAGTAGGGAGGGGAGAGGAGCAGGAGGAGGAGCAGGAGGAGGGGAGAGGCAAGGGGAAGAGAGGAAAGGGGAGAGGGGAGGGAAGCAGAAGGGATGGGGAGTTGAGAGGTGAGGAGAGAAGAGAAAAGGAGAAGAGAGGGGAAGGAATGGGAGAGAAGAGGAAAGCGGATAGGGAGGGGAGGGGAGGAGAGGTGAATGCTGACTGGGGAGTTCTGAGAGTTGAAGCCCACAAGTCTTAAAGTTGCAAAGGTTGGACACCCCTTCCGTAAAGAAAGAATACAGAATGAGCAATACCTAAATAATACCCATGAATAACAAAGGCAAAATACAAAAATAAAATCCAAGATACAGAATTGGAAGGTTGGCAACCGCTCCATTCTAAGCTCTCTTTGCCCCTCCCTCCTAGTCACGTGACCCAGTGCCCCTACCCTACACTCCCTGTGCAAACCCCCACATGTATCCTTACCCCCACATATCAAAGCACACCCCAAACCAACGGGCACTAAACCCCCGAAAACTGTCCGAAAGGCTAGGACAAGCCCCAATATTCAGGTTTTTCCTTCCTGTTTTTAAGAAGATGGCATTAATTTTTGGTTTCTTTCAAAGCTTTTCCTTTCGGCATCTCTAGCTAAATTTTTATGTTAAAAAGAAAAAAAAATGGGTTTGTCTTTAAGCAATACACACACACACACACAATTTATATATAGTTATACAATTTATAGGTCGCCAGCTCCCAACGGCTCTGGGCTGCTTACAATTAAAAAAGTAAGTGAAAAAAAAATTACAGAAGACAGAAATACTTTTTTTTTTTTTAATCTTCTTTCCCTGCAGTCTTCTTCCCTCTCTCTCTCTCTCTACCAATGAGCCTCTTTGGGCTTGGGTGATTTCTCTTTCTGCATTTGGCACCCGGCGCCATCTCTCCGCCATTGAGAGCTGCCAACTCCTGTCCTTGTCTAGGCACTTATGACAGGGGTGATGCAGCTGGGACAAAATGTCACACTCGGAAAAACAATGACAAATGTGCCCAGTCAAGCAAGATCCAGAAGGGAACGCTGACAGACGCTGGCAACGGAGCCACAAAAAGAGAAGCGATAGGCAGGGCAACTCCTTGGCTCCAGCCTGCCACGCGCAGACAAAAAAACCCCAGGAAAATTGGGAAGCTGGAGGAGCAACTTAAAGCACACACACACACACCCCAGTCAGCGTAAAACTCGGGCACAAGGAGAACTTCGGCTTTTCCAGCCAATCTGTGCAGAGAAAATCAAATGCCAGGCCAATTTTTATCTTTAAAAAAAGAATTCAGTAAATCAATAAAAAAGGGGGGGATATTTGTAGCTCAAGGTTGAAATGAGGGGTCCTCGGTGCTCTCTGAGCTTGGTTGTTGTTTTTTTTTTAGACGTTTCATTACCCACCTAGGTAACATTATCAGTGCTAGAAGGGAGTGAGGTTTACAGGGAGGAGGAGGAGGAGGAAGAGGAGGAGAAGGAGGAAGAGGAGGAGGGGGGGCATTGTGAGGTTTCTGGTGCTCTCTGAGCTCAGTTGTTGTTTTTTATTTTTTTTATTTTTTTATTTTATTTATTTTATTTTTTTAATTTGATTTATATGCCGCCCTTCTCCGGAGACTCGGGGCGGCTTACAGTGCGTTAAGCAATAGCCTTCATACTTTTGTATATTTTATACAAAAGTCAGCTTATTGCCCCCACAAACTGGGTCCTCAATTTACCTACCTTAGAAAGGATGGAAGGCTGAGTCAACCTTGAGCCTGGGGAGATTCGAACTTGCAGTAATTGCAGGCAGCTGAATGTTAATAACAGGCTTTTAGTCTGTTGAGCTATCCAGGCTCCTCTTTTTTATACGTTTCATTACCCACCTAGGTAACATTATCAGGGCTAGAAGGGAATGGGATTTGCAGGGAGGAGGAGGAGGAGGAGGAGGAGGAGGAGGAAGAGGAAGAGGACGAGGAGGAGGGGATTGTGAGGTTCCTGGTGCTCTCTGAGCTCGGTTGTTTTTCTTTTTTATACATTACCCACGTAGGTAACATTATCAGGGCTAGAAGGGAGTGGGGTTTGCAGAATGGAGGAGGAGAAGGACTGCGGGGTCCTTGATGCTCTCTGAGCTTGGTTGTTTTCTTGCAGACATTTCATTACCAAATCGGGAGACATCATCAGGGCTAGTAGGAAGGGGGGTTTGCTCCAGTGATGAAATCCAATTTTTTTTATTACCGGTTCTGTGGGCGTGGCTTGGTGGGCGTGGTGTGGTGTGGTGTGGCTTGGTGGGTGTGGCAGGTGAAGGATACTGTAAAATCCCCTTTCCCTCCCCACTCCAGGGGAAGGATACTGCAAAATCCCCATTCCTACCTCACTCTGGGGGCAGCCAGAGGTGGCATTTGCCGGTTCTCCGAACTACTCAAAGTTTCCGCTACTGGTTCTCCAGAACCTGTCAGAACCTGCTGGATTTCACCCCAGGTTTGCTCTCATTTTATAAAGGGAGTGCCTTGCGGACTCCCTTCTTTCTCATCCGATGAACGGGTCTTTAAAAGGGATCTCTAAAATGTGATTAAAATGAGAGCAAACCCCATTCCCTACTAGCCCTGATGATGTTACCTAGTTTGGGTAAGAAACGTCTACAAGAAAACAGCCAAGCTCAGAGGGCACCAAGGACCCCATAATCCAACAATCGTCATTAAAACTGGATTGGTCTCTAAGGATAGCAGCCAAACCTGTGCAATGAGCCTTGGTGGCGCAGCGGACTAAAGTGTTGTTAAGTAACACCAGCTGCCTGCAATTACTGTGAGTTCAAATCTCACCAGGCTCAAGGTTGACTCAGCCTTCCATCTTTCCGAGGTAGGTAAAATGAGGACCTGGATTGTGGGGGCAATAAGCTGACTTTGTATATAAAAAAGAACACCGCTGGGGGGTGGGGGGCGAAAGCCCTACTAAGCAGGTATATACAAAAGTATGAAGGCTATTGCTTAACGCATTGTAAGCCACCCTGAGTCTCTGGAGAAGGGCGGCATATAAATCGAACCAATAAATAAATAAATAAACAATAATAAAATCCAACCTTGCCCTTTTCCACATGTGTGGTGAATGTCAATTCATCTGGATTATTGGTATTTTTTTTTAATAAACAAAACAGTAAGGTCAGAATTGTAACAGACCTTTTGAAGAGATGACAGCTCCCTCAACAGCCTTGTCCCTCCAGGATGTGCCTGACCCATTTTTTTTCTCCTGTGGTGAAGATGAAAATATATAATTACGAAATGTAAGACAGGATAATCGTCTAGTTTAGGACCATCGTGCAGTCCGAAATTTCCACAGTTAAGCAAGGCCGTCGTTAAGCGAGAGCCCTGTTTTACGACCTCTTCGCCACGATTGCCAAACTGCCATTGTTAAATGAACCACGTGGTTCTTAAGCGAATTTAGCTTCCTCCACGGACTTGGCTTTGTCAGAATATCGCGTGGCCAGGGGGTGGGTCCTACTTACCTTTACTACCGGTTCGCAACGGGATCGCGCGCGCATGCGCAGATCGCCCATGATGACATCGTGGCGGGTGGGCGGAGCCTCCCGATGGTTTTACTACCGGTTCTATAGAACCGGACTGAACCGGGAGCAACCCACCACAGCACATGACCCTAGGACAGTGCAACTGTCATAAATAGCAATAGTGCTTAGACTTATATACCGCTTCACAGTGCTTTACAGCCAGTGGTGGGATTCAGCCAGTTTGGGAGAACCGGTAGTTAAATTGCTAGCTAGCTCCATTCCGACCCGCCCTGCACCTTCCGGGAGTCCCCACACGCCCCATTTTGGCTCCTGGGTAAGTGCAGGGAGGCTTCCTAGGCCCAAAATGGGGCACACGGGGGGTGTGGCGTGCCCCTCCCCCTGCGGCCTGTTTTCGCTCCCAGGAGGCTGCAGGGAGGCCTACTAGGCCCAAAAGAGGGCACGGGAAAGCAGAGCGTCCCCCGCAGCCCGTTTTTGCTCCCAGAGGGGTGCAGGAGGCCGAGTGCTGCCTGTTATACCCACCATGGCCACGCTCACCCAGCCGGTCATTAGGGCAGAGAACTGGTTGTTACATTATTTGAATCCCACCACTGTTTACAGCCCTCTCTAAGCGGTTTACAGAGTCAGCCTATTGTCTCTCAACAATCTGGGTCCTCATTTTACTGACCTTGGTGTCAAACATGTTTTTATTAAGTTATTAAGTATTCTAAAATACAAAATACAAAAGTAAATAAAAGAGCAATAAGGAGGGAAGGGAAAGGGGAAAGAGAAATGAGGAAAGGTAGGGAAAACAAAAGAAAAAGGAATATTTGACTTTCCGATTCTCTCTGTTGCGGTAGAATAAGGCATTAGCCTCAAATCAAAGCTTTTTGCTTTTCCATAATAATACGAACAAGTCATTTCTATTCATCTAATCTATCAAACCCAAAGTCAGAGTTTCATTCAATTTCCACGAAATTCAGAAGCGGTCAGTTTTGCTATTTACCGACCTTGGAAGGATGGAAGGCTGAGTCAACCTTGAGCTGCTGTGAATCGAACTGCCAACAGCTGGCAGTCAGCAGAAGGAGGCGGCAGTACTGCCTTCTAAACACTGTGCCACCCTGGCTCTTACGGGTCAGTTGGTCAACTTTTGATCACTTGACCATGAGGGATTGCTGCAAGAGTCGTAAATGTGAAAACCGGTCATAACAAGTCACTTTTTTCAGTGCCGTCGTAACTTCGGAAGTCACTAAACAAATGGTCTTAACTCGAGGACTACCTGTACAGGATACCATATCATACAGTGCTAGAATTAGAAAAGATCACAGTAATCCCATGGTAGCTGGGGAATAACATGGTTGTTAAGTGAATCTGGTTTCCCCGTTAATGACCCCGGGTCACTGCAACCGTCGTAAATGTGGTCAAGCATCCGAATGTCAATCACGTGACCATGGGGGTACTGTAACGGTCAAAAAACGTGAAAAGGGGTCATATGTCACTTTTTCAGTGTCGCTGTAACTTTGAACGGTCACTAAGTGAATGGTTATAAGTCAAGGACTACCTGTATTGCTTCACAGTGCTTTACAGCCCTCTCTAAGCAGTTTGCAGAGTCAGCCTATTAGCCCTCGACAATCTGGGTCCTCATTTTACCGACCTCAGAAGGACGGAAACCTGAGTCAATCTTGAGCCAGTCAGGATCGAACTCCTGACAGCAGGCAGAGTCAGCCTGCAATACCGCCTTCTCACCTCTGTGCCATTGACATTTCCCAGTGATGTCAGTGAAAATAAGGCAAGCAAGTCTTCGGCGTTAATGCTGACTTTTGAAAATCTCTCCATTAATAGTGTACAACCTTTCTTGTGTCAGCACTTCAAGCTACATTTACTCTAGTGCTGACATAAGAAGGAGAAGCGGAGGCATCTGGAAAGGGACGTTTGACTTTTCACCTACTTATTTTCCCTCGAGATAATATCCCCTAGGAGATGGGATGGGAGGGGGAAATTCCTTTGAGCTGGAGCAGTAGATTAGGGGTAGAATGACTTGGAAGATGGCCAACGAGTGCAGGGGAGTGGGGAACGGAAAGGGAGGGTTTGGGGTCTGGAAGTCAGTGTTGGCTTCGAAGGAGTCGGATTTAGAATGTCGTGCTTAATAAATAGGAGTTTTTCTTCAAAGACTTTGTTTGAAATGCAATTTATTTGAGACGACCTCGAAACCTGACATCCTGTTTGAAGAAGGTGAAGTGGATGTACTGTAAATAGCTTCGAAATAATTCGGTGTTGAAGAAAAATGACATTTTCCCCCTAAACTCCCAAATAACCTTTTAATCGCCACCTGAGAGGGGTGACGAAGACCCTGACCTCATTTTTTACCAGCTCTGTTATTTACTTTATTGGAATGAATAAATCCAGAGGTGGTATTCAGCTGGTTCGGACCAGTTTGGGAGAACCGGTAGCAGAAATCGTGGGTGAGCCTGCCTCCCCCCCCGCCCCTCTGCCCCCCTGCCCTGGCTCTATGCCATCCTATTTAGGCACATTTTTGAGGCCGGGTGCATGCGCAGAAGACACACACGTGAGCAAAGCGAATGCGTGGAAGGCTGTGCGCATGTGCGGAAGTGTTGCGGGCAAGCGAAGCAAGCATGCACAAGTGCTCATGTTTGCGAACCGGTAGGGAAAGTAAGCGAATCCAACTCCTGAATAAATCACACCCTTCATTTATTCGGTTTCATCTTCTCTTCTTTTCCCAACAGAAAAAGGCTTCTCTTGTTTACGCCTTAAAGATAGCTGGGTAGAAATGATGTCATCATAATAACACAGCAATTATCTCCCGTCCAATTTAGAGTTTTAACCATCAGAACGGGTTTCCGAGGGATTTCAGCTGCACCGAATACCAACGATGCTTCCTCATCACACAGATAGCCCTTGACTTAAGACTGCAACAGAACCCCAAAGGTGGTTGTTAAGGGAGCTGTGCTCCATTTAATGACCATTCTTGCCACTCTTAAGCAAATCACTGCTGTTGTTAAATGAACTATGTAGTTGTTTAAATGAATCCCATGGTCTAGGGGTGAAATTCACTTACCTTCCCTACCGATTTGCTTCGCTCAGACCTGCCATCGTCCGTGGATGCGTAAAGCCTTCTGCGCATACATAGAGGCTGAAAATCGTCGCAAAAAAGGAATGTCATGATGTCCGTGTGGGTGGGTGCGCGCAGCCCCCTGTGCCCTGTTTTCAGCCACAACGGCCTCCTGCAGCCCTCTGCCAGTGAAAACGGAGCTCGCGCACGGCCCTCCTGAGCTCTGTTTTTGCTGGCAGAGGCCCTGCGGGTCAATCCTTTGCTATTTCCAAGGCAGCCCTGCAGGCCAGATCCAGTGGTGGGATTCAGTCTGTTCAGGCCGGTTCGGGGCGAACCGGTAGTTAAATTGCTGACTGGCCCCACCCCTCCCTACCCCGCCCCTTCCAGGAGTCCCCACGCACCCTATTTTGGCTCCCAATTAAGTGCAGGGAGGCCTCCTAGGCCCAAAATGCGGCACGGGGGCACGGCACGCCCCCTCCCCCCCGCAGTCCATTTTCACTGCCAGGAGGCTGCAGAGAGGCGTACTAGGCCCAAAATGGGGCACCGTGGGGGGCTGCGTGGGCCCCCCCTTGTGGCCCGTTGAGCGACAAGCAGCTGAATGCTGCCTGTCACACCCCCTGGCCACGCCCACCATGGCCACACCCACCCAGTCAGTCATTAGGGCAGAGAACCAGTTGTTAAATTATTTGAATCCCACCACTGGCCAGATCTAAGCTCCCCATTGACCAGATCCAGCTTGCGGACCTTGAGTTCGAGACCCCTGCCCTATGGGAAATTTTCATCAGGTGTTTGACAAACTTCCTTCCTTGGCATGATAAACAATTCTTTTCATTCAAAAGGGAGGGGAAAAATTGAGAATAAGTTGTGAAGCAAAACCTGGCCTCAGGACTCAGCTCTATTTTCAAGAATGCCATGGCACTTCTCTTATTTATGTCCTCATTTTATAAAGCTGTACGCAAGTTACTTTCCGATAGCTTTGGGCAGGTTGCAAAAAAAAAATATACAGTATACCTTGAAACTCCACTCTCAGCAATATTGAGGAAAGGGGGGGGGGAAATCACTAAAATCGTTGGGTTTATTTATTATTAAATGAAACCAAGGGAGAAGGCAACACCCACTCTGGCAGGAGTTTCTGACAAAGTACCAAACCCCCTTTTTAAAAGCAAATTTAACAGTGGATGTGTTCCCCGCAACACATGGAAACAGGGGCATTGTTGGTGAGAAGGCTGCCTTTCAATTAAGTCTCTTGATTTAGGAAGAGGTCCATCAATGACAGTAGAATAGAATAACAGAGTTGGAAGGGACCTTGGAGGTCTTCTAGTCCAACCCCTTGCTTAGACAGGAAACCTTACATCACTTCAGACAAATGGTTATCCAACCTCTTCTTAAAAACTCCAAGTGTTGGAGCATTCACAACTTCTGGAGGCAAGTTGTTCTACTGATTAATTGTTCTAACTGCCAGGAAATTTCTCCTTAGATTTAAGTTGCTTCTCTCCTTGATTAGTTTTCACCCATTCTTGTTCTACCCTCAGGTGCTTTGGAGAATAGCTTGACTCCCTCTTCTTTGGGGCAGCCCCTGAGATATTGGAAGACTACTATCATGTCTCCCCTAGTCCTTCTTTTCATTAAACTAGACATACCCAGTTCCTGCAACTGTTCTTCATATGTTTTAGCCTCCAGTCCAGGAGTGGGTTCTAAAATTTTTTACTACCGGTTCTGTGGGCATGGCTTATTTTGTGGGCGTGGTTTGATGGTCATGTGACAATTCTTTAGGATCAGTGGTGGGTTCCTCCCAGTTCGGTCCAGTTCGGCCGAGCCGGTACCGGTGCCGATATGACATCACCAAACCAGTTCTCCCCCCCGCCCTCCCACTCCCCCACCCACCCACCTTTTATTTAGTCCCACCCCCAATCTATTGCTGCCTCCTGAGTCCCAGCTGATGACTAGAGGGAAAAAAACTCTTGCCGCGGGGCTTCAAAGGGCCGCCCTACAGCTGATCAGTGTTAAAAGCAAACAAATGAGTCGGGTCGTAAGTGCGAGGACCTTCCAGAAATGACTCTGACCAGCTAGCCACGCCCACCTAGTCACATGACCTCCAAGCCACACCCACAAATAAGCCATGCCCACAGAACCTGTAGTAAAAAAATTTAGACCCCACCCCTGTTTAGGATTTATCAGAGGTACTGGTCTATCCGGCTTTTAACTGCTTGTAGGGCTGTTCCGGTCTACCCATTTGTTTTTCGAGCGCACTGCTCTACCACCACACTGCCTTTTAACACTGATCAGCTGTAGGGCGGCCCTTTGAAGCCCCGCGGCAAGAGTTTAAACAGTTTTTTTTCTTTCCAGCCAATCAGCTGGGACTCAGAAGGCAGCGAAAAATTGGGGGCGGGGCGAAGTAAAAGGTAAGAATGACGCGGGGGGAAGCGGGGGCGGCCCAGCTCCCGAACAAAGAGAACCGGTTCGGTGACGTCATATTGTCACTGCTACCAGCTCGGCTGAACCGGGCTGAACCGGGAGGAACCCACCACTGCTCCAGTACCCTAATCATTTTTGTGGCTCTTCTCTGCACTCTTTCCAGAGTCTCAACATCCTTTCGTGGCGACCAAAACTGAATGCAGAATTCCAAGTGTGGCCTTACCAATGAAAATAGAGCTGGAAGTCTATGGAGATTCTCAGGCATCCAGGTCATAGTTGTCCCAAAGATGCTTTTTCAAAGGGCAAATGGACGTTCTGGAAAGTCTCTTGAAAAAGCACCTTTGGGACAATAGAGTTGGAAGAGACTTTGGAGCAGTGGTGAAATCTGAATTTTTTTTACTACCGGTTCTGTGAGTGTGGCTTGGTGGGCATAACTTGGTGGGAGTGGCAGGGTAAGATACTGCAAAATCTCCATTCCCACCCAACTCCAGGGGAAGGATACTGCAAAATCCCCATTCCCTCCCCACTCCTGGGGGAACGGTATTGCAAAATCTCCATTCCCACCCCACTTTTGGGAGCAAGACAGAGGTGGCATTTGCCGGTTCTCTGAACTACTCAAAATTTCTCCGAACTGCTCAAAATGTCCGCTACCAGTTCTCCCAAACCTGTCAGAACCTCCTGGATTTCACCCCTGCTTTGGACGTCTTTCAGTCCAACCCTCTGCTCAAGCAGGAGATCCTATACCAGGTTTGTCCTTCGAACTCGCTGCTTGGCTCCCGGATGTTTTTAGGTAACCTCTTCAGCGGGATTTTGGGTGTTCGAAGCTAAACTGAAAAAGTGACTTATGACGGTTTTGACGCTATGATTGCCACATGCATCCCCATGGTCACAGGATCAAAATCTGGGCGCATTTATTTATGACAGTTGCAGTGTCCCCGGGGTCATGTGATTGGCATTTGTAAACTTCCTACCTGGCTTCCGACAAGTAAAGACCAGGAGGGAACCCAGATTCATTTAACAACTTCACAATTCAATTAACAACCGTAGTGATTCTCTCAACAACGGTGGCAAGACAGCAGGGGTGAAATGCTCCCGGTTTGGACCGCCTCGGGCGAGTAGGTAGCGATGGCCGCGGGCAGTTCAGAGAACCGGTAGCAAAAATCTCTGCCCCCGCCCCCCATGCCCAGCTCAGCTGTGCAATCATCAGAAGCTTTTTTTCTTTTAAATGGCTCTGACGATCCAAGCTCTGACGATCCCAGCTGAGTTGCCTGATCGGCAGAGTGACGATCAGGCAACTCAGCTGGGATCGTCAGAGCCTTTTTTTTTTTTTTTTATTGAAAAAGTTTTCAAATACAAATTTTTCTCCCCTTTTTCCCCCCCCACCTCCTCCCTAACCCCCCCTCACCACCCATCCCCCCCTGTGACTTCTTCACATCAAAAATCTAATTCATAACTAGTTACATAATATTTTACCAATCCCTTGCTCCCTCCTCTAAACACTGACCCTTACTTACGAAAAATATTATTAATATTATTATTTCCCCCATTTACCATACATTTCAAAAAAGGAAAAAAAAAAGAGAGAAAAAAACATTCTACTATAACATTGTATAATAACATCTAATTTAGCATAATATTATAACTCCCATTTTAACAATAATCTGCCCTTTTCCTCCTCCCAGCTTGTATCTATATATTAGAGCCTTTTGAAAGCATTTTTTACATGTAAAAAAATGGTTTGAAAAGTAAAAAAAAAAAAAAATTGGCCACGCCCAACCAGTCACATTATCTCCCACCCACCACCAAGCCACGCCCACAGAACCGGTAGTAACAAATTTTAGATTTCACCACTGCAAGACAGGTCATAAAAGGACTCTCCGTATGGTTTTGTATGTCGTTTTAACTTGTATCTGGGAGATGCCCAGAGCTGGTTAGAAGATGAGCAATGATATAAACGTTTAATCCATAACCGTAGACCTGCAGTCATAGTGACTGTAAGAGTTTTCCAAAATGTTAGGAACGCCCCTGTTTTTAGAAATGGACCATTCTGGTTGCAAATAGCTTTTGTTATCCTGCCAATAAGAGTGTATGTAGCATCGGGCTTATGTAAATTATTTGGTGTCTTCTGTAGCGGCGTTTAAATTTGAATTGTGGTTATTTTGACCGCAGATCTTTGTTAATGTATATATATATGTTTATAATGTCAGGGCAGGGGTGAAATCCAGCAGGTTCTAACAGGTTCTGGAGAACTGGTAGCAGAAATTTTGAGTAGTTTGGAGACCTGCCAAATGCCACCTCTGGCTGGCCACAGAGTGGGGTGGGAATGGAGATTTTGCAATATCCTTCCCCTGGAGTGGGGTGGGAATGGGGATTTTGCAGTATCCTTCCCCTGCCACGCCCACCAAGCCACACCCCGCCCACCAAGCCACGCCCACAGAACTGGTAGTAAAAAAAAATTGGATTTCACCACTGTGTTGGGGCCAGGTTTTCTGCCAAAAAGAGTACAATGTCAGCTTCCAAGCTGCCATAAGGAAGGAGAGGAGAGGCTTGAATTTTAACCTACTTAATTCCCCTGAAGAACTGTCTCCACGGAGATGGGATGGGAGGGGGACATTCCTGTGAACTGACGGAGATGGGATGAGAAGAGTGGCTTGGAAGATGGCCAATGAGATGCAGAGAATTGGGAACTGGAAAGAGAGGTGGGGGGGGCAAAGTTCAGTGCTAACTGCACATTGAGTCAGGGTCAGTTCGTTATGCTCAATAAAGAGAAAAATTTCCTCAAAGATCGGGTGTTTGGAAATTCATTTATTTGGAGATAACAACAAAGCTGGACATGCAATTTGGTGACCCAAACTTCGAAGAAACTTTTCTAACATGGTGTTCTGCCCCAGCTACGGACCCCAAAGAACGCAACACGCCCAAAGCCTACTCGCTGTCCGAATCAGCCACCAGCCGCACAGGCCGTGTACGGGTCACAACAAATGGTATGGAGAAGCAGGGAGTGATCGGAATGAAGTGGAATCAGATTGCAACGGAAATTTTGTAATGGACGATGAGGAATCCACAGTCGCCGCCGATTCTGACATCAGGGATGAGGAAGCTCCTGATGAAATTGATGACCAGGTACAATCTACGTCGTGCAATAATTTATATCGTAAAACAAAATTCAAATGGTCTTCTGCACCTTTCGGAAGCAATAGATCCAGAACCGCTAGTCCAGCGGTGGGTTGCTACCGGTTCTCCCCGGTTCTTGCGAACCGGTAGTGGAAATTTTGAGTAGATCGGAGAATCAGTAAATACCACCTCTGGCTGGCCCTGCCCCCAATCTATTCGCTGCCTCCCGAGTCCCAGCTGATCGGCTAGAAGGAAAAAAAACTGTTTAAACTCTTGCCGCGGCGCTTCAAAGGGCCGCCCTACAGCTGATCAGCAGGTAAAAGGCAGTGTGTTGGTAGACCAGTGCGCTCCAAAAACAAATGGGTAGACCGGGATGCTCGAAAAACAAATGGGTAGACGAGGACACTCCAAAAACAAATGGGTAGTACAGCTCTGCAAGCAGTTAAAAGCCTGGTAGACCAGTACCTTTGCTAAATCCTAAAGCCGTGATGGCGAACCTATGGCACGGGTGCCACAGGTGGCATGCGGAGCCATATCTGTGGGCCCGCGAGTGTTGCCCTAGCTTAGCTCCAGCATGCATGCATGCACCAGCCACCTGATTTTCAGCCCTTCCGGGCCCACCGGAAGTCAGGAAACGGGCTGTTTCTGGCCTTTGGAGGGCCTCCGGGGGGGTGGGAAGGCAGTTTTCACCCTCCCCAGGCTCCTAGAAAGCCTCTGGAGCCTGGGGAGGGCAAAAAATGAGTCTTCCGGGCCCATCGTGCCATCGTGTGCCAAAAACAGGGGGAGCACAGGGGGTTACATGTGCTGGGCGCATTGAATTATGGGTGTGGGCACGCACGTATGCAAACCCCCCGCACTCCCCCCACTTTTGGCACACGACGGCAAAAAGGTTAGCCATCACTGTCCTAAAGAATTGTCACATGACCATCAAGCCACACCCACAAAATAAGCCACACCCACAGAACCGGTAGTAAAAAAAATTACAACCTGCCCCTGCACTAGTCCCAATATTGTAGTGCAATCACCTCGATTACGGCCAGCCGTTAGAGCAGTCATTATGACCTCATGTCTGGAATAGCGTAGCCAAAATAGTACGTCTGTGGTTAAGGGTTAAAATCCACCGATGGACCACAATGGGCACCATACTTACATCACAATTTTCCCCGGGGCTAACTACGGGCTGACAATTCCCGCACAATGTCGTGACCCCCCGTCATCTTTGATCGTTCTGATGAAATCCCAGCTTCCTCCCCCTCCCCAGGTACCTGTGCAGCGGACCCTGGCACAGTTATGCCAAGATTATGCGGATAGCTGGTGGGGACAGGCTCCTGCCAATCTCAGAGGGGCAGGGGAAGGGCTGCCGGGCTCTGCCCATCATCTGATGTGCTGAATAAATGAACTTGAAGGAAAAGAACAACATCGAGCATCAGGAAGGGAGCTGAGTCACCAGTTCCTTTGCTTTCAACGCATATAGGCAATAAAGGCTGGCATTCAATTTTTATTTTTATTTTAGTTTAGGCTTCCCCCCCCCCCCCCGTTTTTGTTAGCTTTTACAAATAACTCAAGGGGGCAAACATGCCTAATAGTCCTTCCTCCTCCTATATTCCCCTAACGACAACCCTGTGAAGTGGGTTGGGCTGAGAAAGGTGGACTGCCCCCAAGTCACCCAGCTGGCTTTCATGCCTAAAGTGGGACTAGAACTCACAGTCTCCTGGTGATTGGCCCAAAGACACCCAGCCAGTTTTCATGCCTAAGGTGGGACTAGAACTCACAGTCTCCTGGTGATTGGCCCAAAGACACCCAGCCTGTTTTCATGCCTAAGGTGGGACTAAAACTCAGTCTCCTGGTGATTGGTCCAAAGACACCCAGCAAGTTCTCATGCCTAAAATGGGACTAAAACTCACAGTCTCCTGGTGATTGGCCCAAAGTCACCCAGCCAACCTTCGTGCCTAAGGTGGGACTAGAATTCACAGACTCTCAAAGTCATCCAGCTATTTTCATGCCCAAGGCAGGATTAGAACTCATATACTCCTGGTGATTGGCCATACTCATCCAGCCAGTTTCCGTGGCTAAGGCTAGGCTAGAACTCACAGTCACCTGGTGATTGGCCCAAAGGCATTCAACAAGTTTTCTTGCCTAAGGTGGAACTAGAACTCACAGTCTCCTGGTGGTTAGTCCAAAAACATGAAGCAGGCTTTTGTAGCTAAGGTGGGGCTAGAACTCACAGTCTCCTGGTGATTGGCTCAATGTCACCCAACTAGTTTACATGTCTAAGGAGGAACTAGAACTCACAGTCTCCTGGTGATTGGCTCAAAGTCATCCAACTGGTTTTCATGCCTAAGGCAGGGCTAGAACTCACAGAGAGCGAGAGTGGAAAGGGGATGGTTCTGTGTGAGTGCCTGCCACTCGCACAAGTGGAATTGTGCACGCACACTCACCTGCCACTTTCTTGCAACAGTTGTTGAGTGAATCACTGCCGTTAAGTTAGTCGTGTGTTTGTGAAGTGAATCTGGCTTCCCCATTGACTTTTTTTTTAAATATCAAGAGCAGTGGCTCTTATTGCCTTTGTAACCCCCCCCCTTTAAAATTTTGCGAGGCCCAGTCTCTGTGTCTCCCCTTTGCAGCAGGTTTATCTACTTCCACTAATACGTTTTCAGTTCCTGACACGACCCCTTTCTGGATCGGGACTCCTTATGCACGGTCACTCAAGCCCTCGTCACCTCTCACCTGGACTACAGCAATGCCCTCTACATGGGGCTCCCCTTGAGGAGCACCCGGAGGCTCCAGCTGGTCCAGAATGCAGCCACGTGGGTTATTATGGGGGTGACATGGCACTCCCATGTAACACCTCTCCTGCGCGAGCTGCACTGGCTCCCGGTGGTCTTCCGGGTGCGCTTCAAGGTATTGGTTCTCATCTTCAAAGCACTCCATGGCTTAGGGCCTGGGTATTTACGAGACCATCTTTTGCCACCAATAGCCTCCCACCGACCAGTTCGTTCTCACAGGGAGGGACTACTCAGGGTACCGTCAGTCAAATTATGTCGACTGATGACCCCCAGGGGGAGAGCCTTCTCTGTGGGGGCACCCGCCCTCTGGAATGAGCTACCCCCAGGGATACAACTGATCCCGGACCTCTGTACTTTCCGTTGAGCTTTGAAAATCTTCCTATTTCAGCAAGCCGGGCTGGCTTAAAAT
Organism: Arizona elegans; assembly: GCA_022577455.1. NCBI lineage: Eukaryota > Metazoa > Chordata > Lepidosauria > Squamata > Colubridae > Arizona > Arizona elegans. Next base: position 8,472,999 of record JAKOOJ010000005.1, on the reverse strand, counting down.
TTTAATGGGTTATTTTATGGGCAAAGGGTTTTAAATTTTGGGACGCCAATTTAATTTAATTCTGTTTTAATTTATTTTAATTTTTATATAGCATGTATTTTAATCTTGGCTGTTCACCGCCCTGAGTCCTTGGGGAGAAGGGCGGTATACAAATTTAATAAACCTAACCTAAACCTAAGTCTGTCGTGGCTGGAGCAGATCGGGAGATGGGTTGTAGGATTAAAAGGAGGAGGGGTAGAAAGAGTGCAGAGAAGAGCAACCAAGAGGATTAGGGGACTGGCAACTAAACCATATGATGAATGGTTGCAGGAACTGGGCCTGGCTAGTCTAGTGAAGGAGAAGGACCAGGGTGTTGTGGTCCGCCAGCAGCCTGTGGAGCTGGCAGCGGAGTCGGACAGTGAAGAGGATGGGGAGGAACATGGGCCAGTCCTGGAGTCTGGGAAAGGCCCGGACGAGGGCTCTGCGTCAGAGGCAGAGATGGGGCCAGGGCCATCTGGGAGTGATGCACTGACTCAGGAACCCCCAGAGTCGGACAGCAGAGAGGCAGAGAAACAGGGGGAGCCTGTTCCTAGTACACGCATGCACAGAGCTGCCAGAAGGCAAGAGCAGCTAAAGCAAAAGGGACGACTCAGGAGTAAGGCCAGGAGATGATTGGCCCCTCCCATAAGGCTTAAAAGAGAAACAGAGGCACTTGGGCCTTTTGCAGGAAAGCAACATTGCTAACTCTGTTTCCAGTCGGCATCTCTTGTTTGTTTCTGAACTCCGTGAGGCTTTGCCAAGTAAGGCCTTTGGCAGGGTGTCAAAGAAGATAAAGGTTGGTGATTATCCCAAAGGACTTCTTCTGAATGACTTTTTTGCAACTAATTGGGACTCAGCTGGGAATGAACGTAATTCTCAGCTGTTACAATAAAATAGGGTTTTTGGCGACTAATTGTGTATTGTAGTGACTCAGTAAGCCTAGGTCACAACACAGGGGAGACATGATACAGCGGTGTTCCAATATTTTGAATATTTATATATATATTATATTTATATAATATTTGAGGGGCTGCCACAGAGAGGAGGGGATCAAGCTATTTTTCAAGGCTCCCGAAGGCCAGACAAGGAACAATGGATGGAAACTGATCAAGGTGAGATTCAACCTGGAAATAAGGAGAAATTTTTCTGACAGTGAGAACAATCAACCGATGGAACAGAAGTTGCCTTCGGAAATTGTGGGAGCTTCATCACTGGAAGCTTGCAAGAAGAGACTGGACTGCCATCTGTCAGAAATGGTGTAGGGCTGTGATGGCGAACCTATGGCAAGTGTGCCACAGGTGGCACGCGGAGCCATATTAGTGGGCACGCCAGCTCAGCTCTGGGGCGCATGGGCGTGCCGGCCAGCTGATTTTCGGGCCTTCTGGGCCCACCAGAAGTAGGGAAACAGGCTGTTTCCTGCCTCTGGAGGGCCTGGGGGGGTGGGGAAGGCCTGTTTTTCTTTCTTACCTGGCTCCAGATCCTCTCTGTGTATCTGGGAAAGGCGAAAACAGCCTTTCCCACTCCCTTGGAGGCCCTACAGAGGCTGAAAGGGCCCATTTCCCGACTCCCGGTGGGACAGGAAGGGACATTTTTTCCTGTCCCCAGCCTCCAGAGACTCCTAGAGAGGCTCCTAGAGACTCCTAGAGAGGCTCCTACAGACTCCTAGAGACAAAAAAATGTCACTTCCTGTCCCACCGAGAGTTGGGAAATGGGCCCTTTCAGCCTCCGCAGGGCCTCCAAGGGAGTGGGAAAGGCTGTTTTCGCCCTTCCCAGATACACAGAGAGGATCTGGAGCCAGGTAAGAAAGAAAAACAGGCCTACCAGGCCATCATGTGCCAGGAGTAGTGGGGGGAGGGGGGAGGGGGTTGCGCATGCATACGCGTGGGCACATGCGTGCACGACCCTCCCCCACCCACCCACCCTCTCCTGGCACGCGATGGCAAAAAGGTTAGCTATCACTGATGTAGGGTCTCCTGCTTGGCTGGGGGTGTGGGGGTGTGTGGGTTGGACTAGATGACCTACAAGGACCCTTCCAACTCTGTTAATCTGTACCTAATGAATGGGTAAACCAGCCATACCTCCAATCTAGAGGAAATGGCTGTCTTTGGAGAAACTACAAAACGTGGAGGAGGTCAAACGGGGTTTTGGGAATCTGCAGTTATGCCTGGTTTGCTGACTGAGCACATTTTGCAGCTACGCATTTTGAATTTTTGCCTCCATCCGAGAAGCATCCTCTTTTAAGCGACAGGATGAAACAGGTGCTGGTAGTCGTGGCATTAAGGGAAAAGGGAGGCCTTAAAAAAAAAAAAAAGAATGCCCATCTGCAAACAGAGGGAGGGAGGGAGGATGGGAAGAGAAAAAAATTTAGCTGATCATGTTTTGATATAGAAAATCTCCTTGGTACCCATTGGATGCTTTTCTAGAAAAAGTAATAAAAACGCATCTTCATTTTAGTGACTTCACTCCCTTCTTGGTACAGGTTGGTCTCGAATGACGATGATCCAATTGATGTTTCGAAGTCAGAATGGCACTGAAAAAGTGGCTTATCGCGGATTCCTCGCACTTATGACTATCTCAGCATCCCCACGATCACATGGTCAAAAATTAGGATGCATGACAACTGTCTATTTTGTGACAGTTGCAGCATCCTGGTGATCCCTGTTTGCAACTTTCCAAGCCGGTTTCTGATAAGGAGTCAATGGAGGAAACTGGATTCGTGGAAACGACGGCATAATTCATTTAACAACCATGGAGATTCGCTTAACCGCCGTGGCAAAAAAAAAAAAAAAAAAGGTCCTCAAATTGAATGTGACTCACTTAATAACTGCCTTACTTAGCAACAGAAATTCTGATCTCAATTGGGGTTGTAAGTTGAGGATTACCTGTAGGAAGATTCCTACCAAAATTTTAAGTGGGACTGTACACTTATTTAGCTAAAACATATAAAAGGACAGTTGATGGAATTGGAGATGTCTAGTTTAATGAAAAGAAGGATTAGGGGTGATGTGATAGCAGTGTTCCAGTATTTGGGGAGCTGCCACAAAGAATAAAGGGTCAACCTGTTATCCAAAGCACCTGTGGCAGTGGTGGATTCCTTCCGGTTCGGCCCGGTTCGGCCGAGCCGGTAGCAGTGACGATATGACGTCACCGAACTGGTTCCCTTTGTTCGGGAGCTGGGCTGTCCCGCCCGCCCCCGCGTTATTCTTACCTTTTATTTGGCCCCACCCCCAATCTATTCGCTGCCTCCCGAGTCCCAGCTGATCGGTTAGAAGAAAAAAAACTGTTTATACTCTTGCCGCAGAGTTTCAATAGGCCGTCCTACAGCTGATCAGCAATAAAAGGCAGTGTAGTGGTAGACCAGTGCTCTCCAAAAACAAGTGGGTAGACCGGTACAGCTCTGCAAGCAGTTAAAGGCCTGGTAGACCAGTACCTCTGCTAAATCCTAAAGAATTGTCACATGACCATCAAACCACGCCCACAAAATAAGCCATGCCCACAGAACCGGTAGTAAAAACAATTAGAACCCACCCCTGACCTGCAGGTAGGATAAAAAGCAATGGACGGAAACTAATCAAGGAGAGAAGCAACCTAGAACTTCCTGACAGTGAGAACAATTAATCGGTGGAACTACTTGCCTCCAGAAGCTGTGAATGCTCCAACACTGGAAGTTTTTAAGAAGAGATTGGGCAGCCATTTGTCTGAAATGATATAAGGCTGGGATCCCCAAATGCCAGGGCCGGGGCCCACTACCGGAGCGTGGTCCATTCGTAACCAGACCGCACAAGTGACAGGTGAGCGTGAATGGACACTCAGCTCCACTCGCAAAAGTGGCGGGAACTGGAGCTTACAGCCCCTCTCACGCAAGCGGCGGGCACTTGCGCTCAGACAAATGTGGCTGTGCCCATATGTGCCTGCCCTTCACACAGAACCATCCCCTCGTCAGCCCCACCCTCACTAAGCCGGCAACCCCGAAAGGTTGGGCACCATCGGTATATAGCAGGGGTCGGCAACCTTAAACACTCAAAGAGCCACAAAGGTCCTAACCGGAAGCCCCCCATTCAATTCTGGAGACGACCGGAAGTCCGGTTCCCCAACATATTTATTTATTTATTTATTGGTTTGATTTATAAGCCACCCTTCTCCGGAGACTCAGGGCGGCTTACAATGCGTTAAGCAATAGCCTTCAGACTTTTTGTATATACCTGCCTGCTAAGTAGGGCTTTTGGCTCCCCCCAAGCGGTGTTCTTTTTTTTATACAAAGTCAGCTTATTGCCCCCACAATCCGGGTCCTCATTTTACCTCCCTCGGAAGGATGGAAGGCTGAGTCAACCTTGAGCCTGGTGAGATTCGAACTTGAAGTAATTGCAGGCAGCTGGCGTTACTTAACAGCACTTTAGTCTGCTGCGCCACCAAGGCTCTTAAGTCTCCTCCTAGCACGGCATCCTTTTTCCTCTGCTGACCGGAAGTCTGGTTCCCCCACCATAGACTCTCCTCCTAGCACAGCATCCTTTTTCCTCTACCTGTCCTAACCGGAAGCCCTATCAATTGTGGAGCCGACCAGCAACAGGGAGCCGCAGCAGAGGGATGAAAGAGCCACATGCGGCTCCAGAGCCACAGGTTGCTGACTCCTGATATATAGTGTTTCCTGCCCGAGCACGGGGTTGGACTAGAAGACCTCCAAGGTCCCTTCCGACTCCGTTGTCCTGAGATTCCGTTGCTTAGGAAGAAGCCACCCCCCACCCCTGAATTCAATGGGATTCACTTCTGAGTAGATCTGGGTGGAGCAGCAGAGCTAGGCTGCCAAAGCTTCCCAGCAGAGAATATTGGATTAGCTTGTGCCATAAAGCAGCGTGTTCTATGCAGTCTTCAGGGGCAGCAACTGGAACTCGGAGAGGGCACGAGTGATTATTTATCCTCCTCGACCATCTCTGATGACTCACCAGCCTGGCTTCTCTCGCGTCTAGCCTAAAGCAAATGCACAGGTCTTTTTCTCTCCAACGGTTTCAAGCTCACAAACAACTGTTGCAAAAAAAAAAAGAAAGAAACCCAAAAGATGCTCAACAGCCAGAGAGAGGATTGGTCTATTGTTTGGCAGCATGGATTCAATCATGGATTGATGGATGGATGGGTTTCACGTGGATTGACTGGGGCTTGGGTACCACTCCAGTTGGTCTACAAGCCCAGCCTAAGGGAGAAGGACAGAAGAGTTTTTTTAACAGTTAGTTAACTGTTAATAACAGTTCCCAGAATTCCCCTGCCAGCGTATGCGGACTTCAGTTCCCAGAATTCCCCTGCCAGCGTATGTGGACTTCAGTTCCCAGAATTCCCCAGTCAGCGTATGTGGACTTCAGTTCCCAGAATTCCCCAGCCAGCGTATGCGGACTTCAGTTCCCAGAATTCCCCAGCCAGCGTATGCGGACTTCAGTTCCCAGAATTCCCCTGCCAGCGTATGCGGACTTCAGTTCCCAGAATTCCCCTGCCAGCGTATGCGGACTTCAGTTCCCAGAATTCCCCAGCCAGCGTATGCGGACTTCAGTTCCCAGAATTCCCCAGCCAGCGTATGTGGACTTCAGTTCCCAGAATTCCCCTGCCAGCGTATGTGGACTTCAGTTCCCAGAACTCCCCAGTCAGCCTATGCGGACTTCAGTTCCCAGAATTCCCCAGCCAGCGTATGTGGACTTCAGTTCCCAGAATTCCCCAGCCAGCGTATGTGGACTTAAGTTCCCAGTATTCCCCTGCCAGTGTATGTGGACTTCAGAATTCCCCAGTCAGCGTATGTGGACTTCAGTTCCCAGAATTCCCCTGCCAGTGTATGTGGACTTCAGAATTCCCCAGTCAGCGTATGCGGACTTCAGTTCCCAGAATTCCCCTGCCAGCGTATGCGGACTTCAGTTCCCAGAATTCCCCTGCCAGCGTATGTGGACTTCAGTTCCCAGAATTCCCCAGTCAGCGTATGTGGACTTCAGTTCCCAGAATTCCCCAGCCAGCGTATGCGGACTTCAGTTCCCAGAATTCCCCAGCCAGCGTATGCGGACTTCAGTTCCCAGAATTCCCCTGCCAGCGTATGCGGACTTCAGTTCCCAGAATTCCCCTGCCAGCGTATGCGGACTTCAGTTCCCAGAATTCCCCAGCCAGCGTATGCGGACTTCAGTTCCCAGAATTCCCCAGCCAGCGTATGTGGACTTCAGTTCCCAGAATTCCCCTGCCAGCGTATGTGGACTTCAGTTCCCAGAACTCCCCAGTCAGCCTATGCGGACTTCAGTTCCCAGAATTCCCCAGCCAGCGTATGTGGACTTCAGTTCCCAGAATTCCCCAGCCAGCGTATGTGGACTTCAGTTCCCAGAATTCCCCTGCCAGCGTATGTGGACTTCAGTTCCCAGAACTCCCCAGTCAGCCTATGCGGACTTCAGTTCCCAGAATTCCCCAGCCAGCGTATGTGGACTTCAGTTCCCAGAATTCCCCAGCCAGCGTATGTGGACTTAAGTTCCCAGTATTCCCCTGCCAGTGTATGTGGACTTCAGAATTCCCCAGTCAGCGTATGTGGACTTCAGTTCCCAGAATTCCCCTGCCAGTGTATGTGGACTTCAGAATTCCCCAGTCAGCGTATGCGGACTTCAGTTCCCAGAATTCCCCTGCCAGTGTATGTGGACTTCAGTTCCCAGAATTCCCCTGCCAGCGTATGCGGACTTCAGTTCCCAGAATTCCCCAGCCAGCGTATGTGGACTTCAGTTCCCAGAATTCCCCTGCCAGCGTATGCGGACTTCAGTTCCCAGAATTCCCCTGCCAGCGTATCTGGACTTCAGTTCCCAGAATTCCCTTGCCAGCGTATCTGGACTTCAGTTCCCAGAATTCCCTTGCCAGCGTATCTGGACTTCAGTTCCCAGAATTCCCTTGCCAGCGTATCTGGACTTCAGTTCCCAGAATTCCCCAGTCAGCGTATGCGGACTTCAGTTCCCAGAATTCCCCAGTCAGCCTATGCGGACTTCAGTTCCCAGAATTCCCCAGCCAGCGTATGTGGACTTCAGTTCCCAGAATTCCCCAGCCAGCGTATGTGGACTTCAGTTCCCAGTATTCCCCTGCCAGTGTATGTGGACTTCAGAATTCCCCAGTCAGCGTATGCGGACTTCAGTTCCCAGAATTCCCCTGCCAGTGTATGTGGACTTCAGAATTCCCCAGTCAGCGTATGCGGACTTCAGTTCCCAGAATTCCCCTGCCAGCGTATGCGGACTTCAGTTCCCAGAATTCCCCTGCCAGCGTATGTGGACTTCAGTTCCCAGAATTCCCCTGCCAGCGTATGCGGACTTCAGTTCCCAGTATTCCCCTGCCAGTGTATGTGGACTTCAGAATTCCCCAGTCAGCGTATGCGGATTTCAGTTCCCAGAATTCCCCTGCCAGTGTATGTGGACTTCAGAATTCCCCAGTCAGCGTATGTGGACTTCAGTTCCCAGAATTCCCCTGCCAGCGTATGTGGACTTCAGTTCCCAGAATTCCCCTGCCAGCGTATGCGGACTTCAGTTCCCAGAATTCCCCAGCCAGCGTATGTGGACTTCAGTTCCCAGAATTCCCCTGCCAGCCAGTCAGCGTATGTGGACTTCAGTTCCCAGTATTCCCCAGCCAGCGTATGTGGACTTCAGTTCCCAGAATTCTCCAGCCAGCGTATGTGGACTTCAGTTCCCAGAATTCCCCTGCCAGCGTATCTGGACTTCAGTTCCCAGAATTCCCTTGCCAGCGTATCTGGACTTCAGTTCCCAGAATTCCCCAGCCAGCGTATCTGGACTTCAGTTCCCAGAATTCCCCTGCCAGCCAGTCAGCGTATGTGGACTTCAGTTCCCAGTATTCCCCAGCCAGCGTATGTGGACTTCAGTTCCCAGAATTCCCCAGCCAGCGTATGTGGACTTCAGTTCCCAGAATTCCCCTGCCAGCGTATCTGGACTTCAGTTCCCAGAATTCCCTTGCCAGCGTATCTGGACTTCAGTTCCCAGAATTCCCCAGCCAGCGTACGTGGACTTCAGTTCCCAGAATTCCCCTGCCAGCCAGTCAGCGTATGTGGACTTCAGTTCCCAGAATTCCCCAGCCAGCGTACGTGGACTTCAGTTCCCAGAATTCCCCTGCCAGCCAGTCAGCGTACGTGGACTTCAGTTCCCAGAATTCCCCTGCCAGCCAGTCAGCGTATGTGGACTTCAGTTCCCAGTATTCCCCTGCCAGTGTATGTGGACTTCAGAATTCCCCAGTCAGCATATGCGGACTTCAGTTCCCAGAATTCCCCAGCCAGCATGTTGTGGGCTTCAACTCCCAGAATTCCCCAGCCAGCCTATGTGGACTTCAACTCCCAGAACCCCTGGGCCAGGTGTGCTAGCTGGGGAATTCTGGGAGTTGAAGTCCAGACATCATGAATTGCCAAAGCTGAGAATCAATAATCTAAAGTCAGCAGGTTTTCTCCTTTTCCTCAAGATTTCAACGTGAGGTTAATGTGTGATTAACAGAATGACAGAGTTAGAAGGGATCTTGGAGGTCTTCTAGTCCAACCCCCTACTCAGGCAGGAAACCCTCTACGGTTGCAGGCAAATGGTCATCCAGTCTCTTCTTTAAAATTCCCGTGTTGGAACAACTTGCCTCCAGAAGTTGTGAATGCTCCAACACTGGAGATTTTTAAGAAGAGGTTAGATAACCATTTGTCTGAAGTGGTGTAGGGTTTCCTGCCTGGTCAGGAGGTTGGACTAGAAGACCTCCAAGATCCCTTCCAACTCTGTTATTCTATTCTATTCTATTCTATTCTATTCTATTCTATTCTATTCTATTCTATTCTATTCTATTCTATTCTATTCTATTCTATTCTATTCTATTCTACTCTACTCTACTCTACTCTACTCTACTCTATTCTTTTTTTTTCATTGAAAAGTTTTTTTTCCCTTCCCCCACCTCCCCCACACCCCTTCCCCCCATTCCACCCTCCCCCCCAGACTTCCCAGAGCAAAATACAGGGTATTTCAATAACAATCATAAGCTAAATTAACCTATCTATCCTTAAACTACCAAATCCCCCCCTGAAACCTTAACTCCACTATGGATAACATAATACTTCTAAAATTTAACATTCATTCATAAGCTATTTGATATTTTCTTGTCTGATACTTATTTTGAATATAATCAATCCATCTTCTCCATTCCGATACGTACCTTTCTTGTGTATAGTCCTTCAAGTAGGCTGAGATTTTCGCCATTTCCACTAGGTTCGCTACTTTCAGTGTCCACTCCTCAATAGTAGACAAAAAGTCCTTCTTCCAATATTTATTCTATTCTATTCTTATTGTCAACCCTGAATCTGATCCGATGGAAGCCATCTTGGAGCTTCAGCATTGCCAGACTGGAGCTGAGGGATAGGAAGGAGGGGGATTAGAGATAGCTGGGCTTTTGTAGCCAAAACAAAATACTTTCTCTTGGGAATCAAGGACATTCTCACACCTGGACTGCGGAAGAAGGAGGGAGGTCTCCAGACGACTAGACAGCATCTTGATTGGACTACGTGACTGATTGATTGGGGTTGAGGGAAAACTTTTACTTTTAATTAGGTAAAAACCGCGGGAACCTTCAGAGTCAGTTTTCACCAGAACTGTGCCAATATGATATATCCAATAAATGTCAAGTTTCTGAAAGATGCCCTAATTAATTCATGAGCCATGATCCAAACTTCAAAGGAAATATAGTCATTTATTAGGAGCACCATTCCAGCAATACTGGGATGCAGTTAGGACTAATCCTACGTAGGTTTACGTTCCCCTATGACCCTGTCTCTCCCCTCCTCTCTGGCCATGTCATAAATCACATTCTCCAATTAACCAATTTGGCTGGCTGTGAAACCTAACACCCTCTTTCTGATTGCGGTCAGAAAGAATGTATGGAATTCCCTTCAGTTCTCCCCCCCCACCCCCTCCTGCTCATGGCAACTTGAAAGCTTTGCAAGTTGACAATAAAGCTATTCTTGTGGAATTCATCTGCCTCCGGGTTTTGCTTGCTATGGGTCTATTACTTGGAACCCTGACATTTCTTTTGTATTTGGGGTCTTATTGCATGTATTTCTATTTTTCCCAGTTTCACCTAATTCTGCCCCTTTAATAAAGCATGCAGATCTATGCACACAGTCTGTTTTATTTTTTATTTTATTTTTTTTTTAAATTTGATTTATATGCCGCCCTTCTCCGGAGACTCAGGGCGGCTTACAATGCGTTAAGCAATAGCCTTCATTCTTTTGTATATTTTATACAAAGTCAGCTTATTGCCCCCACAAACTGGGTCCTCATTTCACCTACCTTAGAAAGGATGGAAGGCTGAGTCAACCTTGAGCCTTGGAGAGATTCGAACCAGCAGAAATTGCAGGCAGCTGTGTTAATAACAGGGTGCATTAAACCACTGTACCATCAAGGCACTTATTGGAGGACAGGTGGGTTTAGCTTACATGTCAAGCTGCACACAGAGTAACATGTAGTGAGGATGAACAGTGCCCATGTGGCCGGCACGACTATACGCCGAGGCGCACAGAATGCTGCTACTTTCCCACCAAATGGTACCCATTTATCTACTCCCATTTACATGCTTTCAAACTGCTCGGTGGTCAGGAGCTGGAGCAAGAAATGGGAGCTCACCCCATTGGACAGTGCTCGTGTCTCGAACCTGGCCTGACAACTTTCCAGTTGGCAAAGTCAGTGTCTTTACAGAGTCAGCATACTGTCCCCCAACAATCTGGGTCCTCATTTTACCGACCTTGGAAGGATGGAAGGCTGAGTCAACCTTGAGCCGGTGAGAATCGAACTGCCAAACTGCTGGCAGTCTGAAGTCAGCAGAATTTGCCTGCAGTACTGCATTCTAACTACTGCGCCACCAACAGCTCTTCCTAACAAAAAGTCATAAAGTCATAACAAGGGACATAGTAAGATAAGCAACTTATAATGGCATTGAGAGACATTTTTTGAGAAATTGCAAAGGAACCTTGCAGCTCTGATCTCAGCTGTGTTGTCTGTTCTTAGGAACTGTCTGTTCCCAGATGAAGCTGTTACAGAAAAGGATTTCCAACAAAATCTGAGAACACAAACAAGAATTTGTCATTAGACAAAAATGGACGAGTCTTTAAAAATTAAGGAGGAAAATTAAGAAGGAATGCCAATCTCAAGAGAATAATTAGAATAATTTCTTCTTACTGGATTTACAAAAGAGGGATTTTTTTTAAGGTTTGAAGAATTTCGAGACAAAGATTGACACTCATTTGAAAGAAAGAGCAAGAGGAAGGAATACAAAGTTGGTTTATTCAATCAGGGTTAAAATGGGACATGTTGTTATTTAAGGTAGTCCATTCTAGACTTGCTGACATCTAGACTGGAAAATGTTGTTTACTGGATTTGCAGTTAATATGGTGTTTAAGTCTTTTCCCCTACAATCACTTTATGTATTCTATTCCAACAGCTTCTAAATTGGCTTAAGAATTAATTCTCTTTTCATTTAAAGTGAGAGATCTTTGTGAAATCTTTCCTCTCCTTAAGGGATATATTGCCCCTCCTGAAATATTAAACTTCAATTTTTTGTTTATGTTTATGCTAGGACAACTACTATAAATAGGATTGTGCAAATATTTCCTTGCTCTATTTTTTTGTTTTTTAAGTTTGTGTTATCTTTTTTACCATTTTAATTATAACTTTGGATAAAATTCTTTTTTTTAAACATGAGGTTTTTTTTTTAAAAAAAATGTAATTGTCATTTAAAGTCCCCAAATAATCACTCTATTGGGAACTTACTTCATTTCCTTGGTTCTCGGAGGTGAGGGGGGAAATTGTCCCCCTCAGAACGGGCTCGCAATTTGGGCGTCCTCCTAGACTCACAGCTAAAATTGGAGCAACATCTGTCAGCTGTGGCTAGGGGGACCTTTGCACAGGTTTGCCTGGTTCCGCCAATTGCGACCCTACTTGGATCGGGAGGCTCTCCTCACAGTCACTCATGCCCTTGTCACCTCACAGTTAGATTATTGCAACGCGCTCTACGTGGGGCTACCCTTGAAAAGTGTTCGGAGACTACAGTTGATCCAGAACGCAGCCACGAGAGCTGTCGTGGGTACACCTAGATACACCCACATTACACCAATTCTCCGCGAGCTGCACTGGCTCCCTATTGGTCTCCGGTCACAATTCAAGGTGTTGGTTATTCCCTTTAAAGCCCTACATGGCTCAGGGCCAGGCTGTCTTCAAGACCGCCTTCTACCGCATAGCTCCCAGCGACCGGTAAGATCCCACAGAGCTGGTCTCCTCAGGGTCCCGTCAGCTAAACAATGCCGGCTGGCAGGCCCGCGGGGGAGGGCCTTCTCTGTGGCTGCCCCAGCTCTCTGGAACCAGTTACCTCCTGAGGTCTGGACCATCCCCACCCTATTGGCCTTCCGAAAAGTGGTGAAGACCTGGCTCTTCTGGCAGGCCTGGGGCCGTTGATCTCGCTGTTGCGATCTGGCGAGATCCGGCCATGAATGGTGTGAATGGGTTTTAATGGTTTTTAATGGTTCAACTTTTAATGTTTTATATATGGTTTTTAAATGCATTGTAAGCCGCCTTGAATCTTCGGAGAAAGGCGGCATACAAGTTGAGCAAATAAATAAATAAATAAATTTCGCGAAGAAAGAAACTAAATTGAACACTGATTTCCCATTTAGGTGGTTTTCTTAGAAACTTTTCCATATCAACATCTCTGCTATGGACTTGCTCCATGATGCAGAAATGGTGGGTAGATGTGTTGTGTGGACATTATCCCTGTTCACCTTCAGAGCACTTCTCCAATTTTGCCCAAGTGAAGACCGGAAAACAAGAGACTTAACAAAATAACATAATCGACAAAACATAGCACGTAGCGTAATAAAGTTGAAAGGGAACTTGGAGGTCTACTAGTCCAACCCACTGCTGAAGCAGGAAACCCTATACCATTTCAGCCAAATCCAGTCTCTTCTTAAAAACTTCCATTGTTGAAGTATTCACAACTTCTGCAAGCAAATCATTCCACTGATTAATTGTTCTGAATGTCAGGAAATTTCTCTTTAGTTCTAGGTTGCTTCTCTCCTTGGTTAGTTTCCATCCATCATTTCTCGTCTTGCCTTCAGGTGCTTTGGAGAACAGGTTGACCCGGTCTTCTTTGTGGCAGCCCCTCAAACATTGGAAGATTGCTATCATGTCTCCCCTGGTCCTTCTCTTCATTAAACTAGACATACCCAGTTCCAGCAACCGTTCCTCATATGTTTTGGCCTCCAGTCCCCTAGTCATCTTTGTTGCTCTTCTCTGCACTCTTTCTGGAGTCTCAACTTCATTTTTTTTTACATCGTGGCAACCTAAACTGGATGCAATCTTCCAAATGTGGCCTTACCAAGGTAGTAGAAAGTGATCTAATCACTTCATCTGATCTTGATTCTGTCCCTCTGTTTATATATCCTAGGACTTATTGCTAATGTTATTGTATAGTAAGCAACCTGTGACCCATTGGATCAGAACAGTGGTGGGTTCCTCCCGGTTCGGTCCGGTTTGGCCGAGCCGGTAGCCGTGATGATATGACGTCACCGAACCGGTTCTCCCCCCCGCCCTCCCACGTTATTCTTACCTTTTATTTGGTCCCACCCCGAATCTATTGCTGCCTCCTGAGTCCCAGCTGATGACTAGAGGAGAAAAAAACTGTTTAAACTCTTGCCGCGGGGCTTCAAAGGGCCGTCCTACAGCTGATCAGTGTTAAAAGCAAACAAATGAGTTGGGTCGTAAGTGCGAGGACTGGTCGTAAGTGCGAGGATCTTCCAGAAATGACTCTGACCAGCTAGCCACGCCCACCTAGTCACATGACCTCCAAGCCACACCCACAAAATAAGCCACGCCCACCGAACCGGTAGTAAAAAAATTTAGAACCCACCCCTGGATCAGAGTCTCAGAGATATTGCCTTACCTAAACAGAGAAACAGGTAAAGGTAAAGGTTCCCCTCGCACATATGTGCTAGTCGTTCCCGACTCTAGGGGGCGGTGCTCATCTCCGTTTCAAAGCCAAAGAGCCAGCACTGTCCGAAGACATCTCCATGGTCATGTGGCCGGCATGACTAAATGTCAAAGGAGCACGGAACCCTGTTCCCTTCCCACCAAAGGTGGTCTCTATTTTTCTACTTGAATTTTTTACGTGCTTTCCAACTGCTAGGTTGGCAGAAGCTGGGACAAGCAATGGGAGCTCATCCCGTTACGCGGCACTAGGGATTCGAATCGCCGAACTGCCGACCTTTCAATCGACAAGTCTTAGCCACTGAGCCACCACGTCCCTATAAGAATGACCAAGGATGAACTAAAAAAAAAAAAAGTGAGAATTTGATTTCCTGCTGGCTTCCCTATTGATTTTCCTCGTAGGGAGCAAGCAGGAAGCATCCTAAATGACAATCACATGACCCTGATTGACTGCAGCGGTTTGGCAGCACTGAACTGGCTGTAATTTTGCCAAATTTCAATCTCTCAGGAATCATGGGTCCTGGATTTTGGACAAATTCCGTAAATTAACCCATCTAAGGAAGTGGTGTGTTTCAAAATGTTTTATTACCGGTTCTGTGGATGTGGCTTGGTGGGCATGGCATGGCATGGCTTGGTGGGCATGGCTTGGTGGGCGTGGCAGGGGAAGGATTCTATAAAATCTCCATTCCCACCCCACTCCAGGGGAAGGATACTGCAATATCTGCTGGCGACCCCCAGGGGGAGAGCCTTCTCTGTGGCAGCGCCTACCCTCTGGAACAACCTCCCCCCAGAGATACGTACAATAACAGACCTCCGGATTTTTCGTCGGGCCCTGAAAACCCATTTATTTCAACTAGCTGGGCTGGCTTGAGTGAATTTTAAATCGTTTTTAAATTGGGGTTCTTTTAATTTTCGGCCAAATATTTAATTATTTTAAACTGCTTTTAAATTTTGTATATATTGTTTTTTACTTTGGCTGTTCACCGCCCTGAGTCCTATTCTGGAGAAGGGCGGTATAGAAATTTAAATAATAAATAATAAATAAATAAATAAATAATATCTCCATTCCGTCCCCAATCCGGGAGAAGGATCCTGCAAAATCCCCATTTCCTCCCAATCAGCTGAGACTTGTGAGGCAGAGAGTAGATGGGGCCGGTTGGGGCCAGTCAGAATTTTTACTACCGGTTCTCTAAACTACTCAAAATTTCTGCTACCGGTTCTCCAGAACTGGTCAGAACCTGCTGAAACCCACCTCTGGTCTGAGGTACCTTGATTCAAAAATGGTTGCCCTGTGGCTAAGCTTTTTGAAGGTTACAAACCATCAAACTGACAGAAAGGTTTTAGCAGATCCTACATGATAAAACCCTGTTTGACTCCCATCGGTACAAGTTCCAAATCATGTCTCAGCTAAAAATGTTGGTTTAGGAACAGCTTGTCATCGTGAGGTACAAAGATATGGGCAAAGATCTGTTACATATTCTGGCTATTTTGGCAATGCTGTATTTACGGGAATTATATTCCACGCCGGTTTGAGGATGCAGCTGCTAAGCAAACAATACATCCAAATGAGGCTGAACAAATGCGACTGATCATTGTACATCTTGTTTTTCCAAAAACACCCAATTGCTAATAATAGTCTGGGGAAAATTTCCAGGACTTGGGGAAAAGGCATTGCAATTTATTTTATTTTATTTTATTTTTTGTAGCAATGCAAGAAGGATGGGAAAAGCTCACGTCCAAAACACGGACACTGAACTGGCCCACATTTTACATATTTATAATAGAATAGACTAACAGAGTTGGAAGGGACCTTGGAGGTCTTCTAGTCCAACCCCGGTTTAGGCAGGAAACCCTACCCCACTTCAGACAAATGGTTAGCCAACCTCTTCTTAAAAACTTCCAATGTTGGAGCGTTCCCAACTTCTGAAGGCAAGTTGTTCCACTGATTAATTGTTCTCACTGTCAGGAAATTTCTCCTTAGTTCTAAGTTGCTTTTCTCCTTGATTAGTTTCCACCCATTGCTTCTTGTCCTACTCTCTGGTGCTTTGAAAAATAGTTTGACTCCTTCTTCTTTGTGGCAACCCCTGAGATATTAGAAGACTGCTATCATGTCTCCCCTAGTCCTTCCACTCGTTTCTGGGCTTTTTTATTTTTCTTCTGACAGCCAGCAGGCCCTATGCTGTCCTATGCTGCCTAGTGAGAGACTTATATAGATCTATTTCTGGCTCGTTAGCCATCATCAGTAAGCCACACCCACATCTCATGTATCCTCCCTGTAAAGGTACAATATCTATTTTCTTACTTACAAAAAGGAAGAAAAAAGTAAGAATATATATATTCTTTGGTTATTCGGGTTTTCTCCCGCGTAAAATTGGAGGTGTCTTGGCAACGTTTCGACGAAGTCTCATTCGTCATCTTCAGGCTGGTGTTTTCGGCTTTGTGCTTCTAGGATATATATATATATATATATATATATATATATATATATATATATATATATATATATATATATATATAAATATATATATTCTTTTCTTTTTGGCAGGTGATACTGTTAGAATGCAGCCATATGATTGGCTTGGTCAAATGGAAAGCACTGGTGTCACTTTTTGATTAACTGCTTCATGTATGAATGTAAGGAGGATAAAAAGTACAGTTTGGGTGAATGGTTAGAATTGAAAGCACTAGGAAAACATAAACCAAAGCTGAAGCTGAAACTTTGATTTTTCTACACAAAGGTACATGTTCAAAAATGAACTCAAGACTTGCTAGCGGGCCCACAGCATCCTCAGTATAGTGGTGTGACTGTGTATACCTGATACCAGTTCAAGAAATACACAAAATAGCTCATGTGCTTATAAACCGTTCTTGATTTCCTTCTGTGTAGAAATATGGTGTGCCTGGGAGGAAGGGCCTTGGTAGTACAGTGGTCTAAAGCACCCTGTTATTAAGACCAGCTGCCTGCAATTACTGCAAGTTCGACTCTCGCCAGGCTCAAGGTTGACTCAGCCTTCCATCCTTTCTAAGGCCATAACATCAGAATCAATTCAAATTGTTAATAGAAACCAACAAGACAGAGAAGCTTTGGAATTCAAGTGATATTTTGCTCCCGCTATAAAAAGCGGGAGACAAATCCAGATCTGCTTCCTATTTTGCACCATGTAGAATCTCAGCGGCCAAAGTATCACTAAAAGGCCCCCAAAATATGTTAACACTTCATGAGCACTGCAATAGTTCTTCGTATGTTTTAGCCTCCAGTCCCCTAATCATCTTTGTTGCTCTTCTCTGCACTCTTTCTAGAGTCCCTACATCTTTTTTACATCGTGGCGACCAAAACTGAATGCAATATTCCAAGTGTGGAATACTTACCAAGGCATTATAAAGTGGTCTTTCTCAATATATTCTTCACATATTAGCTGTTCTTGCACCACTTACTCATTTATTTATCACTCATACAGCTGGTCCTCGATTTACAACCACAATGGAGCCCAAAATTTCTGTTGCTAAGTGCTAAGTTCTGTTTGCTTTCTTGTCACAGTTGTTAAGCGAATGACTGCAATGGTTCAGCTAGCAACATGGTTAAATGAATCTGGCTTCCCATTGGCTTTCCTTGTCAGAAGGTCACAAAAGACGAGCCCAGTATGCTAAAACCGTCACAAATATGAATCAGTTGCCAAGCATCTGAATTTTGATGACATGGCCATGGGGATGTTGCAAGGGTCATGTGCAAACAACGGTAATAAATCATTTTATTTATTATTTATTTATTTATTTATGAGAAGGCTCTCCTAGCAGACAATCACTTAAATATGAGCCAGCCGTGTGCAGCAGCTGCCAAAAAAGCCAACCCATTTCTGGGCTGCATAAACAGAGGGATAGAATCAAGATCACGTGAAGTGTTAATACCACTTTATAAGGCCTTGGTAAGTAAAGCCACACTTGTAATACTGCATCCAGTTTTAGTCGCCACGATGTAAAAAAGATGTGGAGACTCTAGAAAGAGTGCAGAGAAGAGCAACAAAGAGGATTAGGGGACTGGAGACTAAAACATATGAAGAACGGTTGCAGGAACTGGGTATGTCTAGTTTGATGAAAAGAAGGACTAGGGGAGACATGATAGCAGTCTTCCAATATCTCAGGGGTTGCCACAAAGAAGAGGGAGTCTAAGCTATTCTCTGAAGCACCTGAAGGCAGGACAGGAAGCAATGGGTGGAAACTAATCAAGGAGAGAAGCAACTTAGAACTAAGGAGAAATTTCCTGACTGTGAGAACAATTAACCAGTGGAACAACTTGTCTCTAGAAGTTGTGAATGCTCCAATACTGGAAGTTTTTAAGAAGAGATTGGACAACCATTTGTCTGAAGTTGTGTAGGGTTTCCTGCCTAAGCAGAGGGTTGGATTAGAAGACCTCCAAGGTCCCTTCCAACTCTGTTCTATTCTATTCTATTCTATTCTATTCTATTCTATTCTATTCTATTCTATTCTATTCTATTCTATTCTTCTCTATTTTCTATTCTATTCTACTCTTCTCTATTTTCTATTCTATTCTATTTTCTATTCTATTCTACTCTTCTCTATTTTCTATTCTACTCTACTCTATTTTCAATTCAATTCAATTCAATTCAATTCAATTCAATTCAATTCTATTCTATTCTATTCTATTCTATTCTATTCTATTCTATTCTATTCTATTCTATTCCATCACGTGACATTCTAGTATAGCTTTACAAAGCCTTCGTAAGACCACACTGGGAATACTGCATCCAGTTCTAGTCACCACGATATAAAAAAGATGTGGAGACTCTAGAAAGAGTGCAGAGAAGAGCAACAAAGAGGATTAGGGGACTGGAGACTAAAACGTACGAAGAACAGTTGCAGGAACTGGGTATGTCTAGTGACTAGTCTAATGAAAAGAAGGTTTTCGATCAACCCATGGAACAGAAGTTGCCTTCGGAAGTTGTGGGAGCTTCACCATTGGAGGTTTTCAAGAAGAGATTGGACTGCCATTTGTCAGAAATGGTGTGGGGTCCCCTGCTTGGGCGGGGGGTTAGACTAGATGACCTACAAGGTCCCTTCCAACTCTGTTAATCTGTTAATCTGAAGGATTAGGGTGACATGATAGCAGTCTTCCAGTATTTGAGGGGCTGCCACAAAGAAGAAGGGGTCAATTTATTTTCCAAAGCACCAGAAGGCAAGACAAGAAACAATGGATGGAAACTAATCAAGGACAGAAGCAACCTGGAATTAAGGAGAAACTTCCTAACAGTGAGGACAATTAACCAGTGGAACAGCTTGCCACCAGAAGTTGTGGGGGTTCCATCATTGGAGGTTTTTAAGAAGAGGTTGGACAGCCACTTGTCTGGAATGGTAGAGGGTCTCCTACTCAAGCAGGAGGTTGGACTAGAAGACCTTTGAGGTGCCTCCCAACTTTATTATTCTAGGTTCTATGTTTTGTCGATGAATTGAAACACTCTCAGAACTCTCCTCGGTCTTAGCTAATTCAACCTTGCTTGTTCCAAAATGCCGCCTCTGAAGCCCACAGAAAAGCTACTTTAGATGTCATGCTCTGAAAACAGCAGCTTCTGAGCCACAGGGACAAGCTGTTAATTATTAATTATTCTGTTAATACCATCAGAAACAGTGTTTGCCTCACTGAGCACAGCACCGCTCTGCTTAGCTGCGCCGAGCACGCGAGCGAGATATTCAATTGATCTTTAAAGGGCAAACTAATTTGGAGGAAAAACGGTCCAGGCAGCCTTGAATTAAGCTCAGTTTCCCTCAACCACACCTAAAACATTTCCTTCCCAGCAGCCTGGCTTCTTCCAAGACGGATGGATGGATGGATGGATGGATGGATGGATGGATGGATAGACAGACAGACAGACAGACAGATATAGAGATGACAGACAAACAGATAGATAGATAGATAGATAGATAGATAGATGATGGATAGATGGATGGATAGATGATAGATAGGTAGATAAATACCGATAGATGATAGATAGATAGATAGATAGATAGATAGATAGATAGATAATGGATAGATGGATGGATGGATAGATGATAGGTAGACAGATAGATAGATGATACATAATAGATGGATAGATGATAAGTAATGATAGATAGATAGATAGAGATAGAGATAGATAGATAGATAGATAGATAGACAGATAGAAATAGAGATAGAGATGGATAGAGATAGATAGAGATAGATAGATGATTGATAGATGATAGACAGACAGAGATAGATAGATAGATAGATAGATAGATAGATAGATAGATAGATAGATGATGGATAGATGGATGGATAGATAATAGATAGGTAGATAAATACTGATAGATGATAGATAGATACCGTGTTTCCCCAAAAATAAGACCTTGTCTTGTATTTTTTTGAACCCTGAAATAAGCACTTGGTCTTATTGCCATGCACTCAAAAAACCCAATTGGGTTTATTACCAGAGGATGATTATTTTGGGGGAAACAGGGTAGATAGATGATAGATCGATAGATGAGAGAGGGGGGGGGGGAGGGGACAAACAGACTGATTGACAGACAGACAGAATGATAGATAGATAGATAGATAGATAGATAGATAGATAGATAGATAGATAGATAGAAAGATAGATGATACATAATAGATGGATAGATAGATGGTAGATAATGATAGATAGAGAGAGAATGATAGATGATAGACAGACAGACAGACATTTTAGTTCTCCATTCTAGCTGACAACCGCAAGATTTTCTGTTGGTGATTCATCCAAGACCAAATCAGGACTAACCCTTCTTAGTTTTCAGTTAAAAGAGACATCTTATTTATTTATTTTATCATATTTCTATACCGCCCTTCTCCTGCGGGACTCAGGGCGGTGTACAGCCAGGATAAAACATAGCATATAAAATTTTAAAACATTTAAAAAAACAATTAAATAATTTTGGCCCGAATTTAAAACAATTTAAAACATCTGTTGATGAGGCAAGCCCAGCAGAGACAAAATGCTGAAAATGTCCACACAATGCTGGCTGAGGAATTCTGGGAACTGAAGTCCACACAATGCTGGCTGAGGAATTCTGGGAACTGAAGTCCACACAATGCTGGCTGAGGAATTCTGGGAACTGAAGTCCACACAATGCTGGCTGAGGAATTCTGGGAACCGAAGCTCCCACAACTTAAAGTTGCCAACGTGGAGAAATACTGCTCTGGAACAATTAATTTGAGGATGAGAAGGAGCGGCAGAGAATATTTATGCAGAAATTGAGATTTTGTTATGACATCGATTTATGTACCAGCCAGCTCCCAAATCTCCAGGCAGTTTAGAATAACAAAAGAGAGGTGGGAAAAGAGCAATAATTGTCATAACAGAATCCGTTCTTCTAATGTTATACATTAAATATTTAGGATGATGATTAAGAAACACTTGTGAGATGGCCGATTATGCAAATGTGATGAATAAATAGATAAATTAAACCAGTCGACACATTTAACAGCATTAATGAAGCAATGACGAGCCGAGGTGGCGCAGTGGTTAGGGTGCAGTACTGCAGCTACTTCAGCTGACTGCTAGTTCAGCAGATCAGCAGATCAAATCTCACCGGCTCAAGGTTGACTCAGCCTTCCATCCTTCCGAGGTGGGTAAAATGAGGACCCAGATTGTTAGGGGGCAATATGCTATTTAGTAGACTGTCTTTGGTGTAAGCTGCCCAGAGTCCTCGGAGAGTGGGTGGCATAGAAATATGAATAATACAATAAATAAAATAAAAATGTCTATGAAGATTCTCGGTCATCTCCAGAGCATGGACTTTCTTGGTTTTTCCTTGAAGACATTTCGTTTCTCATCCAAGAAGCTTCTTCAGTTCTGACCAAAAGAGGGAGAATGGAAGGATTTGTATTCCTTGCAGTCGTCTGGTCATTAGCACTCTTCCTGAGAGTTATTGAGGCCACTTGGAGGTTTATCTGTGCCCTCAAGGTCACCTAAATAGTGCAAATGGGTGTGGAACCTTCTTGGATCTGCTGGAAGGGTTACATTATAAACAGTAGATAGATGGTATCATATCCAATGAATTTAGAATAACAGAGTTGGAAGGGACCTTGGAGGTCTTCTAGTCCACCCCCTGCTCAGGCAGGAAACACTATCCCATTTCAGACAAATGGCTGTCCAATCTCTTCTTAAAAGCTTCCAGTGTTGGAGCATTCATAACTTCTGGAGGCAAATTGTTCCACTGATTAATTGTTCTCACTG
The DNA here is from genome assembly GCA_022577455.1 of Arizona elegans. NCBI lineage: Eukaryota > Metazoa > Chordata > Lepidosauria > Squamata > Colubridae > Arizona > Arizona elegans. The sequence goes on along the minus strand of JAKOOJ010000005.1, from coordinate 8,450,747 downwards.
TCAGGAAATTCTCTCCTTTGATTAGTTTCCATCCATTGCTTCTTGTTCTACCCTCAGGTGCTTTGGAGAATAGCTTGACTCCCTCTTCTTTGTGGCAGCCCCTGAGATATCGGAACCCTGCTATCATGTCCCCCCCGGTCCTTCTTTTCATTAAACGAGACATACCCAATTCCAGCAGCCATTCTTTATATGGTTTATATCAGGGGTGGGTTCTAAATTTTTTTACTACCGGTTCTGTGGGCGTGGCTTATTTTGTGGGTGTGGCTTGGAGGTCATGTGACTAGGTGGGCGTGGCTAGCTGGTCAGAGTCATTTCTGGAAGGTCCTCGCACTTACGACTCAACTCATTTGTTTGCTTTTAACACTGATCAGCTGTAGGACGGCCCTTTGAAGCCCCGCGGCAAGAGTTTAAACTGTTTTTTTCCCTCTAGTCATCAGCTGGGACTCAGGAGGCAGCAATAGATTGGGGGTGGGACCAAATGAAAGGTAAGAATAACGTGGGGGGGTGGGGGGGGAGGGCGGGGGGGAGAACCGGTTTGGTGACATCATATCGTCACCGCTACCGGCTCAGCCGAACCGGACCGAACCGGGAGGAACCCACCACTGGTTTATATGGTCCCCTAATCATCCCTCCACCTCTCTTGATATCAGCGGTGGGTTGCCCCCGGTTCAGACCGGTTCTCAAGAACCGGTAGTAAAACTGGTGGGATGCTCTGCCCACTGACCCGGACGTCATCATAGGTCAGGGGTCAGCAACCCACGGCTCTGGAGCCGCGTGTGGCTCTTTCATCCCTCTGCTGCGGCTCCCTGTCGTTCAAAATATGAGTCACAACAGCCAATGTGCTACACCCGCCAGCGCACAATCTTCTCCGGAGATTCAGGGTGGCTTACAATGCGTTAAGGAATAGCCTTCATACTTTTGTATATACCTGCTTAGTAGGGCTTTCGCCCGCCCCCCCAAGCGGTGTTCTTTTTTATATACCAAGTCAGCTTATTGCCCCCACAATCCGGGTCCTCATTTTACCTACCTTGAAAGGATGGAAAAGGCTGAGTTAACCTTGAGCCTGGTGAGATTTGAACTTGCAGTAATTGCAGGCAGCTGGTGTTACTTAACAGTGCTTTAGTCTGCTGCGCCACCAAGGCTCTTCAACGACATATGTTAGTTTTGTGGCCACTCAGGAAATAGTCCGGCACGGGAAGGGTTTTGTGGTTCCCGGAGTTTTCTTTTGTTTGGGAAATGGGTCCAAATGGCTCTTTGAGTGTTTAAGGTTGCAGACCCCTGTCATAGGTGATCTGGGCATGCGCAGAAGAGCATGTGTGGGCGTGATACAAACCGGTACTAAATGTAAGTAGAACCCACCCCTAGTTGATATCTATCTTAATTGTTATCACTGCCAGGAAACGTCTCCTTAGTTCTAGGTTTGCTTCTGTCCTTGATTAGTTTTCATCCATTGCTTCTTCTCCTGCCTTCCAGTGCTTTAGAAAATTAACCCCTTTCTCTTTTTTTTGTGGCAGCCCCTCAAATATCGGAAGGCTGCTATCATGTCAATATCGTGTTTGGAGACTTGGCTCATCTACCCAATGGTGGAATTCAAGTAATTGAACAACCGGTTCTCTGCCTTAATGATTTCTTCCAACAACCAGTGTGCCAAACTGCTCAGAAAGTTAACAACCGGTTCTCCCGAAATGGTGCGAACCGGCTGAATCCCACCACTGCGTCTACCCCGTCCGAAAAAATCGAGACCCGTTGAAGCTGGTGAAACAAATGGTGTGGAGTGGTTGGCTTGGATACAATCTGGTTTTCTCCTCTCGTTTTCGATTCCAGCCCCCACAGTTCCTGTGCCTTGGCAATGCCAAGAGGAGTTGATGGGAGCGAAAAATCTAAAATAGCTCAACCCTTCTGCCAAGAAACGACGACAAACGCCCCCCCCCCCACGCCCTCTGAGCAGATTAGAATTCACATTGACGGGTCATTTAAAGATCTGTAACGATCGGGAGGAGGTTGACAAGGGGACTTGGGATGCCATCCGCAGAAGCCAAGAGTTACAGGGGGTTCCTGGACTGATGATCCGCAATTGAGATCAACATTTCTGTCGCTAAATGAAACATTTGTTGAGTTTGCCCCATTTTACGACCATTCTTGCCGCTGTTGTTTAAGTGAGTCGCTGCAGTTGTTAAATTAGTCAGCTGTTGTGAAGTGACTCCAGCTTCCCCGTCGACTCTGCTTGTCAGAAGGTCGCAAAAGGGACTCATGCTGCAAACCGTCATAAATATGAGTCAGTTGACAAGCATCACTAAATGAACTGTTGTAAGTTGAGGACTACCTGTTACAGGCAAGCACAGGGTACAAGGTGGTGTTTCTCAACCTTAGCAACTTTAAAATGAGTGGACTTCAACTCCCAGAATTCTAGAGAATTAGAACTAGAAAGAGGATTAGAACTGGAATAGCGTCCCTCATGAGTTCTAGAATCACATTCAGCAGAATTGATTTTATGTTCTATTATACTTCATTATTATTTTTAGTGATTTGTTCTCGTCATCCTGACCTTGCCTGAGTCGAATCTGAGAGTATAGCTAATAAAATAAAATAAAACGAAATGAAACGAAACACAAAGCAAAGCAAAGCAAAACAAAACAAAACAAAACACAAAACACAACCAAACCAAACCAAACCAAACCAAACACAAAACACAAAACACAACCAAACCAAACCAAACCAAACCAAACCAAACCAAACCAAACCAAACCAAACCAAAACAAACAAAACACAAAATACAACCAAACCCAATCAAACCCAACCCAACCCAACACAACACAACACAACCAAACACAAAACACAAAACACAAAACACAACCAAACCAAACCAAACCAAACCAAAACAAACCAAAACAAACAAAACACAAAATACAACCAAACCCAATCAAACCCAACCCAACACAACCCAACACAACACAACCAAACACAACACAACACAACACAAAACACAAAACACAACCAAACCAAACCAAACCAAACCAAAACAAACAAAACACAAAATACAACCAAACCCAATCAAACCCAACCCAACCCAACCCAACACAACACAACACAACCAAACACAACACAACACAAAACACAACCAAACCAAACCAAACCAAACCAAACCAAACCAAACACAAAGCACAAAGCACAAAACACAAAACACAACCAGACCAAAACCCAAAACCCAAAACCCAAAACCCAAAACCCAAAACCCAAAACCCAACCCAACCCAACCCAACCCAACCCAAACCAAACCAAACCAAACAAAACAAGAGTTATCATGACCCCAGCCACAACATTCTAGAGTAGACCTCATGGAATCTGCACGGAACAGGTCAGCCTTGCAAATGTAACAAAGATACATAAATAAATGGATTACAAGAAGCTTCTGAAAACAGATCAGCTATTTCTGCCACCAAGAGATAGGAATATATTCATCCCTGATAATTAGGGTCACAAATTTAGAATACCAGATTTCCTGGCAATGAAAAGCTATTTTAAATAAAGTTAAAAGTAGTCTGTTTTCAGAAGAAATACTTCCAATCATAACTAGGACTCTCTTGTATTTCTTAGTCTAATTAGAAATCTCTTTGGATGCAACATTTTTTTTTAAAAAATACGAAAATGCGTCTTACCAAATGTTAGCGCAGCACAGATACAATAGGAACATCTCGGGGGTGGGGGGAAGGGGTGCCTTAATGGGTCCTATTAATCATTTAAATGTTAAATTCATTTCCTCCTATAATCTCATTTTATCACCTCCTTTCTTCTTGCACTTTAGGTTCAGCGTGACTCAGGAGGGGATGTATATTTTGTCCTCACAATCCGTTTCTTGCATTTACCTTCACCGCTGTGCTAGCCAATTACCTTTCTTTGAATTTTGTGGGTTGTTGTGTTTGTTTTTTATTGGTAATTGGTATTTGCTTTGAGAACCAGGCAAAGTTTTTAAGAGTTCTAAATTAGCCTGATTTGTGAGTCAGAAGGATGGTGCGCCAGCAACAACGTCACAATCACAGCTGCAACAACCGGGGGTCTTGGGGAGCCATTGAGAGGCGAGGAGCTCATAATACTGGAGGATTGTGATAATGGGACCACATATTTAGTTTTACATATATTGACAGCAGCAAGGTTTATATTGGCTAAACACTGGAAAATGTGAACACCCTGTCAGATGAGGAAGTAATTTTGCCCAAGGAGCTGCTGATCCAGTTCTACAGAGGAATTATTGTGTCTGTCATCTGCACCTCCATAACTGTCTGGTTTGGTTCTGCAACCCAACAAGACAGAGAGAGACTTCAGAGGATAATTAGAACGGCAGAAAAAACAATGGCTACCAACCTGCCTTCCATGGAGGACCTATATACTGCACAAGTCAAAAAGAGGGCTGTGAAAATATCTACAGACCCCTCACATCCTGGACATAAATTGTTTCAACTCCTACCCTCAAAATGAAACTATAGAGCACTACACACCAGAACAACTAGACACAAGGGCAGTTTTTTCCCCAAACGCCATCACTCTGCTAAACAAATAATTCCCTCAACACTGTCAAACTATTCACTAAGTCTGCATTACTATTAATCTTCTTATCGTTCCCACCACCCATCTCCTTCCACTTATGACTGTATGACTGTAACCTTGTTGCTGGTATCCTTAAGATTTATATTGACTGTTTCCCTATGACTATCATTAAGTGTTGTACTTTATGATTCTTGACGAATGTATCTTTTCTTTTATGTACACTGAGAGCGTATGCACCAAGACAAATTCCTTGTGTTCCCAGTCACACTTGGCCAATAAAAATTCTATTCTATTCTATTTCCCGAATGCCATCACTCTGCTAAACAAATAATTCCCTCAACAGCGTCAAACTATTTACTAAGTCTGCACTACTATTAATCTTCTCATCGTTCCTATCACCCATCTCCTCCCGCTTACGACTGTATGACTGTAACTTTGTTGCTTGTATCCTTACGATTTATATTGACTATTTCCTAATATGATTTGATTGCTTATTTGTACCCTATGACTATCATTAAGTGTTGTACCTTATGATTCTTGAGGAACGTATCTTGTCTTTTTAAGCGGATCTTGTCTTTTTATGTACACTGAGAGCGTATGCACCAAAGACAAATTCCTTGTGTGTCCAATCACACTTGGCCAATAAAGAATTCTATTCTGTTCTATTCCAATTCGAAAAATTTTAGACTGTGCTGAAATGGACAGACTAACTTTAAAAATAAAAGATAAAGAAGACACAGAATATTATTTGATATGGAATAGATTTTATGAGTGGTTAGAGACAAGAGGTTTTTGAGGAAGAACGAGGAAGAAAGACTATGAATGTTTGTATTAAAATAGAGATGGTTTATAACTACAATCATCTTAATTAACAAAAATGTAAATAAGCCAATATGAAAAGAAACTTAGTTAAAATTATTTGGTTATATTATTACTATTATTCTCAGTACGTGTGTTATTACATTATTATTACTGTTATTAGTTCATGTGTTAATATTTATTACTATTTTCTATCTGGTCTTTTTCTTGTAAATGGTATACTTTGACAATACACTGTATTCAGAAATGTTTATGAATAAAATTATTTTAATTTTTTTTAAAAAAGAGTAGAGGAGCGACCAGAAGGAATAATTATCCTTGCTATTTTCTTAGGGTTTACACTAAGAGGAACCCTACTGATGAAAAGTTTAAGGCCTCAATGGCCTTAACAATCACTGCTTTTTCTCTCCAATTCCAGCAGTCCTCAAATTACGACCGTTCATTTAGTGACCGTTCCAATTACAAGGACATTGAACGAAGTGACTTATGACTGTTTTTCACACTTCTGACAGTTGCCGCATCCCCGTAGTCAGGTGATCAAAATCCAGACGCTTGACAAGTGACTCACATTTATGACGGTTGCAGCGTCCCCGGAGTCGTGTGATCTCTTTTTTGTGACCTTCTGACAAGGAATGTCAACAGGGAAGTCAGATTCACCTCACAATTGTGTTACTCACTTAAGCTCACCCACGTAGCTGAGATTATCTGCAGACCATTGTTTGAAAGTTCTGCAGGAAAATGGACTAATTCTAAAACTAAACTCAAAAACCGTTTTCTGCAAGCATAGCAGAAGAATTTAAAAAGTTAAAAGCCTGCAGTGATTTTGTAGCAATTTATTTGGCCTATTTTTTTTTAATGGTTCCTGTTTTTTTTTTTAAAAAAAAAATTCATGGCTTCTTGACCTATTTTACTGCTTTTACAAGGGAGGGAGGGAGGAAGGAAGGTGAAAGGAGGGAGGGAGGGAGGGAGGTGAAAGGAGGGTGGGAAGGAAGGAAGGAAGGTGAAAAGAGGGGGGAAGGAAGGAAGGAAGGAAGGAAGGAAGGAAGGAAGGAAGGAAGGAGAGAGGGAGTAGGGAAGGAAAGTGAAAAGAGGGGGGAGGGAAGGAAGGAAGGAAGGAAAGAAGGAAGGAGGGAGGGAGGAAGGAAGGAAGAAAGGTGAAAGGAGGGAGGGAGGGAGGAAGGAAAGAAGGTGAAAGGAAGGAGGGAGGGAGGAAGGAAGGAAGGTGAAAGGATGGAGGGAGGGAGGAAGGAAGGTGAAAGGAAGGAGGGAGGGAGGGAGGAAGGAAGAAAGATGAAAGGAAGGAGGGAGGGAGGGAGGAAGGAAGGAAGGAAGGTGAAAAGAGGGGGGAAGGAAGGAAGGAAGGAAGGAGAGAGGGAGTAGGGAAGGAAAGTGAAAGGAAGAAGGGAGGGAGGAAGGAAGGAAGGAAGATGAAAAGAAGGTGGGAGGGAAGGAAAGAGGGAGGAAGGAAGGAAGATGAAAGGAGGGAGGGAGGAAGTTCCTAAAATTGGGTAAGACTTCAAAGCAGAAAGGAAGCAAATAATTATGAGAGTTAGGCCATCACCATGGACTGCTAGATTGTAAGAAGATTGGAGCCTGAAGGAAATCGATTATCCAGAAATAAAACTAGATGTGAGAGATTTATTTCTGTAATAAAGTGGTCTTTAGCTGTCCTCTGGTGGATGCACCCAAGTTGCATGCAATAAACACCATTTTAAGCGGCTATTTATGAGCTGTTTTTCTCTGGTTTTTGGATGCACTTAATGTCTCTGTAAGATGCAAAAGACATAAAAAAAGTACCCACAGCCATCGTGTTCCACCCAAAAAACAAACAAACCCCAAAACCAACAACAGTTAGGAAAGATGTTTCTGAGAACTAATAAAAAAATAATAACCCAAATATTACAGTTCTCTGCGATTCTTCAACAGCTATAAAGTTACACAAGAGGAACCAATAGAATGTTGCCTACTATTTGTATTTCTTGGAAACTTATTATTTTAACCGCTTGGGAGAGAGACACGTCTTTCCAAGGAAGACAATTTTTCTAAGGGCCTGTCACAAAGAAGAGGGGGTCAACCTATTCTCCAAAGAATCTGAAGGCAAGACAAGAAGCCATGGATGGATACCAGGGGTGAAATCCAGCAGGTTCTGACAGGTTCTGGAGAACCGGGAGCGGAAATTTTAAGTAGTTCGGAGAACCGGCAAATGCCACCTCTGGCTGGCCCCAGAGTGGGGAGGGAATGGAGATTTTGCAATATCCTTCCCCCAGGAGTGGGGAGGGAATGGGGATTTTGCAGTATCCTTCCCCCTGGAGTGGGGTGGGAATGGAGATTTTGCAGTATCCTTCCCCTGCCACGCCCACCAAGCCACGCCACGCCCACCAAGCCACGCCCACAGAACCGGTAGTAAAAAAAAAATTGAATTTCACCACTGACGGATATTAATTAAGGAGAGAAGCAACCTGGAATTAAGGAGAAACTTCCTAACAGATTAACCAGTGGAACAGAAGTTGCCTTCAGAAGTTGTGGGGGCTCCACCACTGGGGGTCTTTAAGAAGAGACTGGACTAGTCACTTGTCTTGAATAATATACGGGCTCCTGCCTGAGCAGGGGGTTGGACTAGAAGACCTCCAAGGTCCCTTCCAACTCTGCTTTTCTGTTAATTTATTGCAACCCATCTATCCAGTCTCCTGGAATGACCAAAACAGGAGTCGCTCTCCTTTTTGCTACAGGTAGTCCTCGACTTACAACCAACTTTCATTTAGTGACCATTCAAAGGTTCTGAAAAAAGTAACTTGCGGCCGGTTTTCCTACTAACTAACCATTGCACGGTTAGACCATCAAAGTGTCAGCATTCTGATGCTGCCATAAAAAGACAAGGCTTGACTTTTCACCTACTTATTTTCTCTGTAGATAATATCCCCTAGGAGATGGGATGGGAGGGGGGGGAACATTCTTGTGGGGTGAGGTCAGAAGTTGGGGAGACTGACTTGGAAGATGGCCAATGAGAAGATGAGAATTGGGGAATGGAAAAGGAAGGGTTTGGGGGTCAGAGGGTTAGTATCGGCTACGACGAAGTAGGGGCCAGATCTGTCGTACTCAATAAATGGAATATTTCAGCAAAGATTAATTGTTTGGGAGTGCAATTTATTTGAGATGACATCGAAACCTGACACGAAGTTTGGACGCTAGGCAACTGGCATGTGCTTATGACAGTTGCAGTGTCCCGGGCTCACCATGATCCGCTTGGGCGACCTCCTGACAAGCGAAGTCACTGGGGAAGTCGGATTCACATAACAACCGGGTTCCTAACTTCACGACAGCAATGATTCACTTAAGAACGGTGACAAGGAAGTTGTAAAATGGAGCAAAAGCAGGGGTGAAATCCTCCCGGTTCGGACCGTATCGGGGCGATCCGGTAGCGATTGTGGCAGGTGGTTCGGAGAACCGGTAGCGACACGAGGCTCCGCCCACCCACTTGGGTGTCATTACTTCCTGGTTTTAACCAGGAAGTAATGTGTTTTTTAGCCTCTGCACATGTGCAGAAGGTTTTGCGCATGTGCAGAGATTCTGAGCGCAAATGTGATGCGTGCACTTCCAAACTGGTAAGGAAGGTAAGTAGATTTCACCCCTGAGCAAAAGTCATTTCACAACTGTCTTACTGTGCAACAGAAATTTGGGGCTCAATTGTGATTCCATAAGTAGAGGGTTACCTGTAGTATCTTTTTTAGGCTTTTGAAGGATGCTTTAATATCCCAGGTGTCTCTTCTTGAAGTGAAAAAATCCCCATTCATGATTCCTTCCTTCTTTCTTCTTAGGACTTCGTTCGCAGTTGGTCGTCCTTCTTATTGGAAGAACAGCTTAGATCTAAGTCAAGCAGGGTCAGATCTAAAACATTAGTCATGCTTTGGTCTAGCGATCCATCAAGATCGTATCAGATTTTAATTGCTAGGCCTTAGGACATAGAGAGAGAGAGACACTCTGCAGAAGCAACCTGCTGTGAAGGCCAGGCCCGTCTGCCGGAAGGCACAATGACACTCTTTAACACTTCTCATCCCCAGAAGAGGCAGATGGGAGTGTTGACAAGGAGAAAGTCGGGTCATTTTGCTAAGTAGAGGAAAATGTTAGGTTTTATTCAAAGGAAGGGTAGGAGGAGGGAGGGAGGGAGGGAGAGATTGACCTTCTTCCACATGGAATGTTTGCATGTTAAAAATTAAGAAGTAGGGGTGGGGGAATGTTAAATTATTTAATTAAACTTAATTAAATAACACCACCACTTTGATTTTCTCTCTCGTGAGCTTGATCCATCTCACAAGGAGTAGAAAAGGACTGTGTTTAGCCATGGTGGTTTTGTGGTGGTTTTTTTGCCAGAAGACCAGAACGTGACGCTACCAAAATCACTTCCAATGTAATCTGATTTTTTTTTTAATTGCTAGAAAGACAGACCAGAAAGTGAAACCTTATTATCCCTCAAGGCCCACTGCATTTAGGTGATGGGTGGCAGGAGAGGCATCAGTGGTGGGATTCAACCGGTTCGCACCACTTGGGCCGAATCAGTTGTTAAATTGCTGGCTGGCCCCTCCCCTCCCCACCTGTCCCAGAAGTCCCCACGTGTCCCGTTTTGGCTCCCAGGTAAGTGCAGGGAGGCCTACTAGGCCAAAAATTGAGTGCGGGGGGTGGGTGGGTGTAGCGCAGCCCCCCCCCGGCCCATTTTTGGTCCCAGGAGGCTACAGGAAAGTTTAATAGGCCCAAAATGGGGTGCGGGAGGCAGAGCGCCCCCCCATGGCTGTTTTTGTTCCCAGGGGGGTGCAGGAGGCCGAGTGCTGCCTGTCACACCCTTGGCCACGCCCACCCACCCACCGTCATTAGGACAGAGAACCGGTTGTTAAAATTATTTGAATCCCACCACTGCATCTATCATAATAGGTGGTGACAGAAGGAAGGGGGTGGGAGGGTTCCTTCTGAGAATGTTTCCTTTCTTCTCCTTTTGGGAGAAATTTGGGATGTTCACCCTTTCATTTTGTCCTGCGACCAATAAAACTTTGGGGTTGGCATCAGCATAAAAATTTCAAGAGAGGGGCCTACCTACAAGCATTCGTGTAAGTGACTTGGTACCATGGCACTGGGGGAAAAAAGCAATTTATGACTGGTTTCCACACTTACGACCGTTCCAGCATATCGTATATTGATAATGGGACAAAGAGAGGTTGGAATTTGTTTTTCTGATTAATACACACTTTTAGCCTGGATTATACCTTCGTTAGTTTCCAGTTTTTAGCACAAAGTAACCATTTTAGTTCTCAACTTACAAGCATTCGTGTAAGTGACTTGGTACCATGGCACTGGGGGAAAAAAAAGCGACTTATGACCGGTTTCCACACTTACGACCGTTCCAGCAGCCTGACGGTCATGTGATCAAACTTCGGGCACTTGCCAACTGGCACACATTTGTGACAATTGTACTGTCCCGGTGTCATGCGATAGTCCTTTGTAACCTTCCCTGACAGGCAAAGTCAATGGGGAAAGCCAGATTCACTTAATGACCGACTCACTTAACAGCTGAAGTGATTCACTTCATAAAGGTCATAAAACGGGGCACAATCGCTGCCTTGCTTAGCAACTGAAATTTTGAGGTCAACTGTAGTCGTGGTTTGAGGATTATCTGTACTAAGAGATGCAGGTGGTTTATAAAATACGTAGAGAAATTAAGTAGATGTTACCTCCCAAAATTTATAATAAGTAGCCTCTCTTACAAAATGGAGGAGCTGTTCTATTTTTTTTTTTAACTCTCCACGCAGGGTTAAGAACATTTGAGTTTTTTCTTTCTTGGCCTCTTCTTCTGAACCAGAAAACTGATTTTTGGAAACCCTCGTGTGACACATTTTATGCTGAATTATTTAGAATCCTTCAGGATGTTTATATTGATAATGGGACAAAGAGAGGTTGCAATTTGGTTTTTTTTTTCTGATTAATACACACTTTTAGCCTGGATTATACCTTCGTTTTTTAGCACAAAGTCACCATTTTAGTTGAACATATTAAAATGCTTCGTTTATTATGAAGCAGATGGATGGATGTTTTCTTTTGACTCGTCACAACTTTACCTAACAGTAACATTTAAAATAGCTTTCCTTTTGGGGCAAACTTCATTTGTTGCTTCCAATATACCATTAAGTTTCTTGAAACAATCCAGGCAAGTGATCAAAACAACCTAGCTTTCAACCAGGTCAGTAAAAGACCCAATAGCCACATTCAAGTTTGATGGTTATTCCAACTCCATCTTTATCTCTGCTGTCTCCATGTTGCAAAGGACGTGCTTATGATTCAATGCAGAATATAAAACTGTCCCTTCTTGGGTCCTTTCTAAATAGAAAAAAACTCTCAAAATTCTTCACGGGAAATTTATACCAGGCTCATGCTAATTTTAGTGCCATTTTCTTTTTCCCAGTATCGCTTTTTTTAGTTGCTTAGCCGACCTTGTACAGGGCAGATAGGAGCATGAAGATATCGCAATACGTAGCCATTTTGAGAACTTACCTTTCCAACCAATATCACCGGCTTAGCCGACCCCAAAATGTCTATCATTTCGCATCATTCCATGAGTTAATTAGGTAAAGCTAGAAAAAGTGTGAATAGAAAGAGTGAATGGCTACTTCTATACTCACAATTTTATTTTTACCAAATTAACTGTTGGCTTTCTTCAAGCAAAGTTCTGAGAATCTTTCATAGTCCTTAAGTCAGGGGTCGGCAACCTGCGGCTCTGGAGCCGCATGTGGCTCTTTCATCCCTCTGCTGCGGCTCCCTGTTGCTGGTTGGCTCCACAATTGAAAGGGCTTTCGGTTAGGACAGGTAGAGGAAAAAGGATGCCGTGCTAGGAGGAGACTCTATGGTGGGGGAACCGGACTTCCAGTCGGATCCAGAATTGAATGGGAGCTTCCTGTTAGGACCTTTGTGGCTTTTGGAGTGTTTAAGGTTGCCGACCCCTGCCTTAAGTGATCGGTACCCTAAACCTTGTATATGCAGTCTTCAAGTTACAACAGTTCATTTAGTGACTGTTCAAAGTTAGAACGGCACTGAAGTGACTTATTCACACTTATGACCATTGTAGCACCGCCAGGGTCATGTGATCAAAACTCAAATGCTTGGCATTGGTGTCCCAGAATCATGTGACCCACCTTTTGTGACCGTCTGACAAGCAAAGCCAATGGGGAAGTGATCCACATAACTGTGGCAAGGTCATAAAATGGAGCAAAATTAACAACAGTCTCGCTTAACAACAGAAATTTGGGACTCCATTATGGTCGTTAAGTTGAGGACTACCCGTACTTGCATGTATTTGTTTGGTGACTGAAGTTACAATGGCACTGAAAATGACCTACAATCGGTCCTCATACTTACGACCGTGGCAGCATCCTCAGTGACAAAATTTAGATGCTTGGTAACCAGCATGTATTCATGATGGTGATCGCCACTTGTGATCTTCCCAGCTAGGTTCCCACAAGCAAAGTCATGGGGTGGGGTGGGGTGGGAGAGCCAGATTCATTTAATGAACACATGACTCACTTAACAATTTTAATAATTCGTTTTAACCACCGTGGCAAAAAAGTCGTAGAATTGGGCACAACTTACTTAAACATCTTGATTAGCAACGGAAATTCTGGTCCAGAGTCAAGGACTATCTATAAATTCCCCAAATATGGACATTGTTCTAGAACAGGGGTCTCCAACCTTGGCAACTTTTAAGCCTGATGGACGTCAACTCCCAGAATTCCCCAGCCAGCTTGGAGTTGAAGTCCGCCAGGCTTAAAAGTTGCCAAGGTTGGAGACCCCCGTTCTAGATCAACATTGCTCAACCTTGGCAGCTTGGAGATGTGTGGACTTCAAGATGTGAAATTCTGGGAGTTGTAGTCCAAACATTTTCTGCCAAGGTTGAGAAACACGGCTCTAGAACAGAGGTCAGCAACCCGTGGCTCTGGAGCCGCGTGTGGCTCTTCTATTCCTCTGCTGCGGTTCCTTGTCGCCGGTTGGCTCCACAACTGATAGGTCTTTCAGTTAGGACAGGTAGAGGAAAAGGACCCCGTGCTAGAAGGAGACTCTATGGTGGTGGTGGGGGAACCAGACTTCCGGTCAGCATAGGAAAAAGGACGCTGTATTAGGAAGAGACTATGGTGGGGGAACCGGACTTCCAGTCGGCTCCAGAATTGAATGGGGGAGCTTCCAGTTAGGACCTTTGTGGCTCTTTGAGTGTTTAAGGTTGCCGACCCCTGCTCTAGAGGTACCAGGTGAGGAATTGATGCACTACAAACCCGTTCTATCCCAGCCAATTGTAATATAACTTTGACCGTTAAGATCGATCTACAATATCCAAGAATGGCCTGTGGAAAAGAGATCCATGGAGAGAAGGATCTAGCATTCCCGACATGCTTAATCCTTAGAGACGTATCTTTTGCTAAACCTAATATACGCACGCATTGCTCATAGAAGTAGCAACAGACTTATATACCGCTTCAGTGTTTTACAGCCCTCTCTAAACGGTTTACAAAGTCAGCATATTGCCCCCAACAATCCTCATTTTACCGATTTTGGAAGGAAGGCAAGACTTGGTGAGGCTCGAACTCCTGGCCGTTGGCGGAATTAGCTTGCAATACGTTCTAACCATTACGGCTCATTTCATGTGGCGACGTAAAATTGTACTTACCGGCATAAAGTCCAGGAAACCACAGTGTTACAATACACTCGGGATGGCAGTCTTAATCTTAATGGGGAGCCAGCAGTACCCCAATTTTAGGCCCAGCCTTCCATAACAGGACAGTTAAAACAACCAGTTTAGCGAGCCCCAAAATCTCAGTAGGCTAGGTTTTGAAGGCTGAAGCCCAGTCTAAAAAACCTGGCTGGTGCTTGCTGTTAATTCTGTAGGTTAAGATATTGGGCAGCCGTTAAAAAAACGGTAGTTTAATTAACCTTTTTGTTTTGTGCAATCCAGAATATTCAATCACACGGTAAGGAAAAAGTTGCTAATGCTTGAATTAGAGTAAGGATTCCCCAACCGTGGCGACTTTTAAAACTTGTGGATTTGAACTCCTATTCAAAGATCGTAAAAGGGGACCTCACTTGATCCCAGGACCCTGCCACTGTCATAAAACACAAACATGAGTCAGTTAAGCACCTGAATTTTGATCACCTGACCATGGAGACGATTTGAATTCTCATAATTCCCCAGCCAGCCATGCTGGCTGAGAAATTCTGGGAGTTAAAAATGCAGAAGCCTTTAAAAATCACCAAGACCCCCCTACTATGGAGATATACAGGTAGTCCTTGACTTACAACCTCATTTGAGCTCAACATTTCTGTTGCTAAGCGAGACGCTGGTTAACTAAGCTCTGCCCAATTTTTTTTCCCCCTTTTGGTTAATCACCGCCGTTGTTAAGTTAGTAAGTGAATCTGGTTTCTCTACTAACTTTGCTTGCCGGAAGATCGTAAAAGGGTGATCTCACTTGATCCCAGGACCCTGCCACGGTCATAAAGGTGAGTCAGTTGATAAGCATCTGAATTTCGATCACCTGACCACGGAGACGCTGCAATGGTCAGAAGTGTGAAAAACAGTCGTAAGTGCCGTTGTTAACTTTGAACGGTCACTAAACGAACTGCCGTAAGTCGAGGACTACCTGAGTTAAATGCAAGTGCTAATCTACCTTTAAGGATGGGAAGACTCCATGTCCTTCGGTTTAAGGACTTCAAGAGTGGCCTTTCTAGAAAGCAGCAGAGCAATCTATGGTCAAGACCAGAGGTCTTCAAAGCTGGAGAATTCTGGGAGTTGAAGTCCACAAGTCTTAAAGCGGCCAACTTTGAAGACCTCTGGTCAGGACCAAGACACAAACGCCATTAACCTTTCAATTAAAACACCGTTAACGGGAGATTATTGCCATTGGAATGATTTTTTTTTCCCCGAAACACAATTTGGGAGACAACTGTATAACGCTTCAAAGCTTGCAAGGAACCTGTTCAAAGACTTTATTTTCACGTCCCATCAAAATTAGCCATGGCCGCCATGTAATCATATGCACCACAGAACTTATCGTAACCCTTTCTATGTTGCCTCTCTCCTCTTCGTCGTGTAATTTCTTCAGGCCTATTCTTTCTCGGATAACCTGCCCCCTTCCCCCCCCCCAAAAAAAGTAGCATGCCTTCTGTTTCAAAAGGCTTTGGATAACATGCCAAAATTGTTCCGTATCGAGCAACTCGAAAGCGGGGCAACCTCCGAGCCCACTCCCTCCTTTTATTATTATTATTTTATTTTTTTTGGCAGACTGGGTGATACGAGACGCCGCGTTTTCCTCTCCCAAAAATCCCTGCCAACTATCGGGCGGGGGATTGCGACATCACCCACACGTCACCTTGGTTTAGCAATGTTCTTTTTTTTTTATTATTATTATTATTATTATTTCCAGTTTACGGTGAAAAGATGCTCTTTTTTTTTTTGAATCTTCAATTAAATACTTCGTAAAGAAAAAAAAAAACGGAAAAAAAAAAGGAAAAAAGAAAAAAGAAAGGAGAAAAAAATATATTTACAAATTCACGTTGACCGGTAATTTTATCCTTTTTTTTTTTTTGATATTTGTTTTGTTTGTGGTTTCGTTGTCGTTTTTGCTTTTTGTATTCCTTTCCGTTACAAGCGCGCAGCTCCGTTTTAACTATCCAAGCGCAGACGAAGCGGGGTCGCGGCTGCCTCTAATCCGTCCGCTCGGAAGCGGGCACGAGGCGTGACGGCGAAGGGTTGCGAAGGGGTGAGGTTGGCCCCAGAAGGCCAAGGCAGCCATGGGGGAGGCTTGTGGAGGGTCAGGGAAGCTCAGAGCCGCCCTCACCAATTGGCCAGAGAGACACCGGCAACTTCCAAGCAGCAAAAGGTGAAGGTTTTGAAATGATTTCTCTTGCGCTTGCAAAATTGTTTTCCAAAGAAACATCCATTCTGGGTTGGGGGGGGGGGGGGAGGTGGATGGGTGGATTTTTTACGTTAATTCCAGGCGGTGATAACCCCCCCCAAATAAAAATGGCCGACGATCTGAGAGGATCGGGGGGAAGAGCTGTTTGTGTGGACAGTTTAAAGAGTTCTATTCTCCAACCTCAAAAAGATTTAATAAGTCTATATTTATATTTTATATATATATTTATATAATCTCTATATTTCAGCCATAAAATGGAGAGGGAGGGAGGGAAGGGTGGGGGTGGGGTAAGAGAGGAGAGGAGAGAGAGAGAGAGTGAGTGAGAGAGAGAGAGAGAGAGGGAGAGAGAGAGAGAGATGGCAGGAGCATAGGCATTGGGTTGGCTGCCCACCCCCTTTCCATCAAAGACATGTGTTTCGGGGTGCTTTTGCACCAGAATTGGGGGGCCCCCCGCTCATGAAAATCATTCAGGCACCCGGGCGTGCGCCCAGGAAGGGGGGGGGGGGCTGAGCGGAGTGCCCACAGCAAACCTACCTCCTTGAGCATCAATTTATTATCGTCAGACACAAACCAATACAGGCTGTTAAAACGAAAAAAAAAAGGAGAAAAAAAAAATCCCAACCAAAAAAAAAAAAAAGAAAGAAAGAAAGAAAAAAAAGGGAAAGAAAAAAAAATAAGTCTTATGAGGGCAGGCAGGAGAAAAGTTGGCAGAGGTCAGCCCCGCGTCTCGTTTCCCACGCCATCGCCCAAGGGAGTCCAGGCTCCGAGGAGGGGCCAGAGCAGCGGGGCAGGTTCGGTCTGCCCCCCGCCGCCCTCCCCTCTTGTGGGCTGCTCAATTGTTGTCGGATTCGTCCTCAGCTTCACGCAACCAAGTGTAAAAGGCTGTGACCGACTTGAGGGCGACACCTTTCCCTTGCTGCTCGGCTGGGTCCTTGCTCGACTCCCACTTGTAGAAGGCGTCCTCTTTAATGACGTCCTCGTCGTACAAGGCATCGAAGAACATTCGGAGGAGGTCTGGAAGGAAGGAGAGGAGAGGTCAGCTTGTGAGGACCTTTGCCCGCTGAGCCTCGATACCGGTAGCCCTCGGCTGACGACCACAGTTGAGCCCAACGTTTCTGTGGCTAAGTGACTTTTTGCCCAATTTTACCAACGTTGTTAAGTGAATCACGGTAGTTTATTTATTTATTTATTGGTTCAATTTATATGCTGCCCTTTTCCGGAGACTTAGGGTGGCTTACAATGCGTTAAGGAATAGCCTTCATACTTTTGTATATACCTGCTTAGTAGGGCTTTGCCCGCCCCCCCCCCCCCCCCCCGCCCCCCCCCCGCCCCCCGCAAAAGCAGTGTTCTTTTTTATACAAAGTCAGTTTATTGCCTCCACAATCCGGGTCCTCATTTTACCTACCTCGAAAGGATGGAAGGCTGAGTCAACCTTGGGCCTGGTGAGATTTGAACTTGCAGTAATTGCAGGCAGCTGGTGTTACTTAACAGTGCTTTAGTCTGCTGCGCCACCAAGGCTCTTGTTCATGTTAGTACAGGTAGTCCTCGATGTACAACCACAACAGATCCCCAAATTTACGTCACTGAGACATTTGTTAAGTGAGTTTCGCTCCATTTTGAAGCATTTGTTAAGTGAATCACTGCAAGTGTCAAAATGGATAGCATGGTTGTTAAAGTGAATTTGTTCCCCACTGACTTTGTCGGAAAGTCACAAAAGGGGATCACATAACTCTGGGACACTGCAATTGTCATAAATGCGAATCAGTTGCCAAGCATCCGAATTTTGACCATAAGACCATGGGGCATGCTGCAACGGTTGTTAAGTGTGAAAAACGGTCATAACAAGTCCCTTTTTTTCAGTGCCGTTATAACTTCCAAAATGAACTGTCATAAGCCGAGGACTACCTGTAACCTGGTTGTTAAGTGAACCTGGCTTCCCCACTGACTTTGCTTGTCAGAAGGTCGCAAAAGTGATTTGCATGGCACCGGGACATTGCAACTGTCAGAAATACATGCCAGTTGCCAAGCTTCTGAATTTTGATCACATGACCCTGGGGAAGCTACAACGGTTGTAAGCGTGAAAAATGATCATAGGTCACTTTCCAGTGCTGTTGTAACTTCCGACAGCCACTAAACAGATGGTTGAAAGTCAAGGGCTACCCGTAGTAAAATTTGTCCTTTTATAGCAGTAAAAGGTAACAGGTAAAAGGAGAAGACTCCTGCGAGTCCCTTGGACTGCAAGGCGAACGAACAGATCAGTCCTAGAGGAGATTAACCCTGACTGCTCTTTAGAAGGCCAGATCCTGAACATGAAACTCAAATGCCCAGAATATCATCAGGCTCCAGCTACCAGCCCTGGACGACATCTTCGAATCTTGCTGTTTGAGGAAGTTGCATAACATCCTCAGAGATTCTTCCCGTCCTGCTTACAATCTTTTTGGACTGTTGCCTTCTGGCAGAAGATACAGAACAACTAAAACTCGGACCACACGTTTTCTGAATAGTTTTTATCCCAGAGCTATAATTGCGCTCAACAATGAACTAAAGGGCCACCATCAGTGAGCTGTTGGACAGTATTACTTGGTCTGTTGTGTGGATGTTTGGGTGGTTTAGGGGTAGGGAATTGTGGTGGGTGGGAGTGTGTTTGGGGATTGTTATGCGTATTGGACCTGGTCTTCGGGTGTTAAGTGAATTTTGTTATATGGGTATACTGTATATACATGTACAATGACAATAAAGTTATTATTATTAAATACTTTGGCCACCTAATGAGAAGGAAGGACTCATTGGAGAAGAGCCTAATGCTGGGAAAGACGGAGGGCAAAGGAAGAAGGGGACGACAGAGAATGAGGTGGCTGGATGGAGTCACCGAAGCAGTAGGCGTGAGCTTAAATGGACTCCAGAGGATGGTAGAGGACAGGAAGGCCTGGAGGAAAGTTGTCCATGGGGTTGCGATGGGTCGGACACGACTTTGCAACTAACAACAAAAACTTCAGCCACAAGGAAACAGGTTTTTTATTAAAATGCTTCCAGTTGTGAGCCTAACCATCCAAGCCCAGTTTCCTTCCTCATTGGAGAAAGGTAAGACACCCTTGGCCTTCCCCCAACATGGCGCCCTCTGAATAAATTTGGACTACAACTCCCAGGATGTCAGATGTAAAAGGCAGAGAGGTTTCCAAGTTAAAGAGTCTCGACACATCTGGGAGAAGGGTTGGCAATGAAGTTTGCCTGCAGTATCTCTCAGGTCTCCGAACCAAGCAGGGCGGCTGGATTTCAAATGGCAGGACCAAAAAAAAATCCATTTGATGTATTCTAAAAGAGCCTTGGTGGCGCAGTGGTTAGAATACAGTATTGCAGGCTAATTCTGCCGACTGCCAGCAGTTCAATCTTGATCGGCTCAAGGTTGACTCGGCCTTCCATCCTTCCGAGGTTGGGGGGGTAATAGCAGCGGTGAAATTTAAATTTTTTACTACCGGTTCTGTAGGCGTGGCTTGGTGGTGGTGGTGGGGTAATATGACTGGGTGGGCGTGGTCAACTTTTTTTTTTTAACTTTTAAAAGCTTTTTTTCTACAACTTTTAAGAGGTTGCAGAACAAAATGCTTTTGGAAGCCTCTGACTATCAGGCAACTCAGCTGGGATCGCCAGAGGCTTTTAAAGGCTTTTTTTTTTTTTACAACCTCTTCGGCCGAAGAGGTTGTAGAAAAAATGCTTTTAAAAGTAAAAAAAAACAGCCTCTGATCATCATGCAGCTCAGCTGGGCGTGGGGGTGGGGTGGTGCGCAGGGATTTTTGCTACCGGTTCTCTGAACCACCCGCCGCCATCGCTATCGGTCATCGCTATCGAGTGATCCGGTCCGAACCGGGAGCATTTCACCCCCGGGTAATAGGCTGACTTTGTAAGAGAGGATTGTAAAGCACTGTGAAGCGGTATGTAAGTCTAAGGGCTATTGCTATTTTAACTACCTTGATAGCATTGCAAAAGGCCTGAGAAACCTCTTTGCTGAGCAGGCTATAAATTGCTGGTGGTTTTAACTGAATGTTTCGTTAATGTTCTAGGCAAACTTCTTTTTGTTTTTTCTTTGCAAACCCCTTTTAAGGATTTGGAAGCTGGCAGGGTGTGAACATTTGAGAAACAGAAATAGAAATTAACTGTGCAATGGCCACTTTTGAGGGCTGTCCTTCCAAGGCATTGGAGGACGTCATATAAACCTGGCACTCAGGTAATGCACACCTGATGTTGATCAGTAGTAAGAGGCCCAATGGGAATTTGTGGTGTTTGTGAGTTTTGTTGCTTGCTTGCTAGGAAAACAGTGACAGTCAACATTGTTAGCGCCTATCATTCAGCACTCCATTCCCAGAGAAATACAGTTCTCTTTGATTTACAACAGTTACAACGGTACCGAAAGGAGTGACTTATGACCATTTTCCACACTTACGACCATTGAAGCATCCCCGGGGTCACACGATCAAAATTCAGATGCTTAGCAACTGACTCATATTTATGACAGTTGCAGTGTTGTGGCTCCGTTGTCTGAGTCTGGGCTATCGACAGATGCAGACTCTGAGAGTGAGGGAGAGGAGTTGGCAAGGCCTCCCTCTCCAGGACCCTCCTCTCTGGCAATGCCTCTGGAGGACACTGAAGGTCAAAAGATTGGCCCAGAGCCAAGCACGTCCCCACAGCCACAGGTGGACAGTGACGAAGGAGATAAGTGCTGGCTGGATCCTCGACAGCGGCACAGGGAGAAGCGTGCTCAGCAGAGGGGAAGGCATGCCAGAGATTACTTGAGTCACTGGACCACACCCCACAGGGTATAAATGTGAATGTGGTGGCCGGTTCAGTTTGTGACGAGCAAAAACTAGAAATAATCCATGATCTCTGCGTTACTGGACTTCTGCCTGCCTTGTCGGACTGCATTTGGACTAATCCTTATATTGCTGAAACTTTGCCTGCTTTATCGGAATGCTTGCAGTCTAATCTTTGTTTTGTGTGAGTAAAGTCTGAATTGGCAGCTAGCCACTGGGTTGCTGCCAGCTTTATCTTCAAAGACTTTGTCGTGTGGCTTATTAACTCCGGGCCGTCTGTGGGGTACGTGTGTGGGATGGGGACAGAACATGCAGAGTCCCAGTTCTCACAAAATCGACGGGGAAGCCAGATTCCCTTAACAATTGTGTCACTAACGTTAAGAACTGCAGTGATTCACTTCATGACTGTGGCACGAGCGGTCCCAAAAAGCGGCCAAAGGCACTTTTAACTCTCTTGTTCAGCAACAGAAATTATGGGCTCAGTTGTGGCTAAGTCGAGGACAACCTGTTATTACTTTAACCTCATCAAAATGCAAAATGCAGGAGGAAGAAAAAGGCCAGCCTTTAATACCCAATTATAATCAAGTCAGTGAAGTTTGAATATATATATATTTTCTAATCTTCCTATCATTTTTTGCAAACCATCTGCCAAAAACATCTTCAAAATTCAGCCTTAAGGCCTGATCATTTCAAGACTACTTTCTGTCACGCTGATCAAAGGATGTTTCTCAATGTCTGTAATTTCCCCCCTCCATTATAATCAGGCACATGTGTCTCATTACCAAAAATATCAAAATCCTGCTATCTGAATACATGATCAAGTGGAAGAGCGCAGCTGGTTCCTAAGGTATCTGAAGCAATTTATCCCTCCTTCTGATGCTTTCTGTTCTGCTTCAGTGTCCTCATTTGCTAACCATCTTGTCTAAGGAGGATGGGGTTTAGGAAAAAAAGGAAGTGGAAACGGAGCGTTTTTGAAAGGCACACTGGCTTGATGGTTTTGAAAAGTCCACTGCTGAAGCCTTGGGATATTTTTTTTCCCTTCTGTTTCCTCTTCATCTTAGCAACTAATGATTTCAAAGATCTACTGGGTTTTAGTAAAGATCAAGTAATCCTTGACTTACAACAGTTCGTTTAGGGATTGTTCGAAGTTACAGCGGCACTGGGAAAAAAATGACTTATGACCGTTTTTTCACACTTATGACTTTCGCAGGAGTCCCCGTGATCATGTGATCTGAAGTTAAAATGCTTGGCAACGGGTTCAGATTTATGACCTTTGCTGTGTCCCAAGGACAGGTTTGTGACCTCCTGACAAGCAAAGTCAATGAGGAAGCCAGATTCACTGAACAACCCTATTACTAGCTCAGTAACTGCAGTGATTCAGTGAACAGCTGTGGCAAGAAAGGTCGTAAAGTGAGGCAAAGCTCACTTAACAGCTGTCTCAATTAGAAACAGAAATGTTGGACTCAACTGTGGTCTTAAGTCAAGGACCAGCTCTATAACATATCCATAAAAGGTGGCCAGATCATAAGGGCATTAGGCTGTTCAGAATTTTATTTTGACCTGACCTGGCCTTTAGTCCCGAAGCTGCTTTTCCCAAAAGGCAATTGAGGATGGGATTTTTTGGCTTCTTTGAAAATGTTTAGCTTAGTAATGGCTAACCTTTTTGCCTGGGGAGGGCCTGTTTTTCGCCCTCCCCAGGCTCCAGAGGCCTTCTTGGAGTCTGGGGAGGGCGAAAACAGCCTCCCCTCTCCCCCCGGAGGCTGGAAATGGCCCGTTTCCTGACATCCGGTGGGCCTGGAAGGCCCAAAAATCAGGTGGCTGGAGGTGCGGTGGAGCTGAGCTAGGGCAACGCTTGCTTGCCTACAGATATGGCTCCGTGTGCCATAGGTTTGCCATCACGGGTTTAGCTTCTCATTCAAAAACTTCTTCAGTTCAGAACTGAAGAAACTTCTTGGATGAGAAGCTAAATATTTTCAAAGAAAAAAAAATGCCAAGAAAGTCTAGTTGCCTTTTTGGGAAAAGCACCTTTGGGACAACCATGACCTGGATGATTGTGAATCTCCACAGACACCTGACATTTATGATTCAAAGTCCAATTCTCACAAGGCAGAAACAAGCATGCCGAGTGAGTACAGCTTTCCCTGAAAATAAGAGTCGATTGGAAAATAAGCCGTTAGTATGATTTTTTTCAGGATGCTTGCAATATAAGCCCTACCCCAAAAATAAGCCCGTTAAGATTGTCAGCCAAACACATTTAGTACCATATTTCCCCGAAAATAAGCCCTAACCGGAAAATAAACCCTACTGTGTCTTTTGGAGGAAAAATTAGTATAAGACCCAGTCTTATTTTTGGGGAAACATGGTAGCAGAGTCACATGGTTTGCTATTCAGGATGAGTTCTCCTCGGTATCTACATTTCTGGATGTGGAATTCATGCCACTGACTTCATGTCCTTCCCCTCTCCCTCCCTCCCTGTTGGGATCATTTTGTGGAACGGAGAGGAGACTTACTTGCTGGCTGGTCCAGCTTCACCACTAGGGCTTGTAAAGCATAAAGGGCCTGGAGCTCCTTATCTTCATCGCTCAAGTATTTCTGCAGCAGCTTGGCTCGGCTCTTAATCACAAGATTGTCCATCCGGTAAGGATTCTCGACTGTAGCAGAGGAAGAAAAGGAGAGGTCAGCTGAACAAATGGACAGCGGACAGTTTTCCGCCTGGCCCCAAGGATGATGCTAGCAACATTCACAACCCTCTTCCCCCCATGGCCCTCTCTCGGCTTCTAATAGGATCCTGGGAGGGTCAGGGGGTCTCATTCCTCAACATTCCTCTTGGATGAGAAACGTTTTCAAAGAAAAAAATAAAAAAAAAAGTCCAGTTGTCTTTTGAAAAAGCATCTTTGGGAAAAACCATCACCTGGATGATTGAGAATTTCCATAGACATCTCTCCTTAAGGCGGAGATGTACAGGTCTGGTTCCAGCCAGCTGAACAGGCCAATGATGAAGGATCCTTGAGACTGGAATTCTGCAGTCTCCAAGTTTGCCTTCCAGGTCTCTGGCCTGCCACCTTAAGGGTCCTAGCAACACCACCAGCTGTGCTCTGTAGCCCAACCAGTGGTGAAATTCAAAATTTTTCCCTACCGGTTCTGTGGGTGTGGCTTGGGGGGAGGGGGGTCATGTGACTGGGTGGGCATGGCCAACTTTTTTTTTTTTACCTTTTTAAGGCATTTAACTAAAAAAAAAAGGTCCGACGATCAGCTGTGACAATCAGCTGTGCCCAAGCTGTGGAACCTTTTTTTTTCTTTTCTTTTTTTTTCTTTTTAACTTTTTAAAAGCATTTTTTTTTACTATCGGTTCGGGCGAATAGGTAGTAAAAAATGCTTTAAAAAAGTTAAAAAAAAAAAGATTCCCACGATCGTGTGTCACAGCTGATTGTTGGAATCGTTTTTTAATGTATTTTTTTTTACTAACGATTTGGGCGAACCGGCTGGGACCGGGAGCATTTCACCCCTGAGCCAACCCATACTGAGGGGGTCTAGACAACTAGGAAATGCTCCTGAGGGACTGATAGGGAACTGCTCTTCTCAGCTGACAGCAACTTCAACCAATTTTGTGCATGGGATCCTCCAGAATATGTGCCTCCTCCAAAGCCCCCCAATCCACCCCACTTGCCCTTTGATAACAGTAAAGGCTTACAGACTACGGCGGAATGGCACACTGACATCATCAGGGCCCTGATAAACATAATGGAGGAGACCTGCTGTTCACTCAGGTTTACCTGGCAGGAGAGGAAAAAAAATGCTCAAAATTAGTGGTCAGAAAATACAGGTATAGCCCTCATTTTACAACAGTTCATTTAGGGATCGTTCGAAAGTTAAAACGGCACTGAAAAAAGTGACCGTTTTTCAGTTATGACCATTCCAGCATCCCCATGGGGACATGATCAAAATTCAGATGCTCGGCAACCGAACCGACTCGTATTTATGACGGTTGCAGTGTCCCGGGGTCATGTCATCCTGTTTTGCAATCTTCTGACAAGCAGAGGAAATTAACAACTGGGTTACTAATCTAACAACTGCAGTGATTCACTTAACAACGGTGGCAAGAAAGGGTGTAAAATGGGGCAAAACTCGCTTAATGAATGTTTCACTTAGCGACAGAAATGTTAGGCTTAGTTATAGTCATACGTTGAGGACTACCTGCAAAGTGTTGTGTTACAGCCGGGTCAGTTCTTAAACGGAAGGAAGGAACAAGGAAGACTGCCGTGCTCTCTCTCAGCAAAATAGCAGAAGTGCCTAAGGCAGCGTTTCTCAACCTTGACCACTTTTAAGAAGTGTGGACTTCAGTTCCCAGAATTCCCCAGACAGCCTAGCATAGAATTCTGGGAGTTAAAGTCCACATGTCTTAAAGGTTGCCAAGATTGAGATACGCTGATCTAGGAATACAATACAGTGAGATAAAGTGGCCTAAGAATACAATACATTGATTGTCTTTTCAACCGCTTCCATCCTATGCGCAGAGGCTGCTGGTTTTTTTGAACTAGGCTAACACTGCACCCTGCAGGGCTGATTCATGGGAAACCACTCCTTCCCAGAGGCGGTATTCAGCCAGTTTGGACGAAACGGTAGCTCCGATGATCAGTTGGCCCCGCCCACCTGCCCCAGCTCTATCCTGTCCTTTATTTCCTGCTTTGTAGCTCATCTCAATCGTGCAGCACAGCTGATTTCCCCCCCTCCCAATCGCTGTTCTATGTTGCTGACTTGGAAGGTAAGCAGCTAAGCTTCTAAACGCTCCATTTTCAGCGCTGCGCGCAACCGCCTTACATGCACACACAAAGCAGACGCTCAATGAACCAGCAGCATCCCACCACTATTGAAGGGCAATTTCTCAAAAATTGTCATCAACTGCCCAGGGACTCTCACCCCTTCTGGCAAAACTCAACGTTGACCAGCTACCGCAGTAGCCAGCACCTACATCCGGCGAAAACAACATCGCCTCCAGGAACTGTGAACCACACGCTTAGGTTAGTCCCTTCTACGGGAAAGATCCGTCTCTTTTCCTACATTCTGGTTAATTTAAATTTCCAGGCAGAGCAGAAAGAGATTACAGGGAGTCCTCGACTTACGGCCACAATGGAGGCCAAAAATTTTGGTTGCCATTTAAGAGAGTTGTCCAGTGGGTTTTGCCTCATTTTACGCTCTTTTTTTTGCCGCTTTTGTTAAAGAGAATCACTGTGGTTGTTAAATGAACCATGTAAGTTGTTATATGAATCTGGCTTTCCCCCATTGACTTAAGCTTATTGGAAGCTAGATGGGAAGATTTACTGTTGTGACCCACCAGTGAAGCTGGCGGCCGACTCGGACAATGAGGAGGTTGGGGAGGAACATGGACCAGTCCTGGAGTCTGGGGAAGGCTCTGATGAGGGCTCTGCACCAGAGGCAGAGAAGGGGCCAGGGCCATCTGACAGTTATCAGCTTCCTTCAGAGTTGGAGATAAGTGGGACTGAAGAACAGCTGGAGCCTGTTCCCAGTGTGCACATGCGCAGAGCTGCCAGGAGAAAGGAACAGTTAAGGAACAAGGGCCAACTCAGGAGTAAAGCCACAGGTGGACGGTGGATGGCCCCTCCCATAGGGAATAAAGAGGAGGAAAGGGGAGGGGAGTTTGCAGGAGACAATTAGTTCATTTCATTAGTGTGAAGATCTGTTTGTGACTCTCAGAGACTCCTTGCCAAGCCTTTTCTTGTACAGCATTGCGTTTGGAAGATATTGGCCTGGCAGCTCTCCAAGCCTGATAAGGTCTGTGGTTGTAAATTCACCCTGGAAAGACTGTTTGCCGGGACTTTGCTGGATGTGAATGAGAGGAATTCACATTAGCTTAATAAAAAGGGGTTTTGTCCGGAGAAGGAGTCTGCTTCGTGCTTTTGTGAAGCCTAGGTCAGAACAATTACAAACAGTGATCATATGACCCCCACAATGGTCATAAATATGAACCAGTTGCCAAACGCCTGAATTTTGATCACGTGACGACCAGGGGGAGGCTGCAACGGTCATAAGTGTGAAAAAGTAACCCTTTTCATTGACATCGTAACTTTGAATGGTCAGTACCCAAATGGTTGTAAGTCAGGGACTACCTGTAGCTGATTCTGCCCATCCTTCCCACTCTGCCTCCCCCCATGGAAAAATAGAATTCTTTATTGGCTAAGAGCCTTGGTAGTACAGTGGTCTAAGGCTCCCTGTTATTAAGCTGGTTATTAAGACCAGCTGCCTGCAATTACTGCAGGTTCGAATCTCTCCAAGGCTCAAGGTTGACTCAGCCTTCCATCCTTTCTAAGGTAGGTAAATTGAGGACCCAGTTTGTGGGGGCAATAAGCTGACTTGGTATAAATATACAAAAGTATGAAGGCTATTGCTTAGCGCATTGTAAGCCGCCCTGAGTCTCCGGAGAAGGGCAGCATATAAATCAAATTTAAAAAAAAAATGTGTGGATTGTCTCCGGTGCATAAACTCTCAGTGTACACACAAACAAGAGTGATGGCTCATAGATCACAATAGTTATAGTCATTAATCGTAAAATCCAAACAAATCATAAGATACTAATAGGAGAAGGAAAGAGGAAACATGAGACGGATAATAGCAATAAAGCCTACTAAAAACTGCTGCCGCAGCCTTTCAAAGGATTCCTCACCTCAATCCAATCATATATTCTTTGGTTATTGGCATTTTCTTTTAATAGCTTATCTAGCTGTCTGCAGAGTTCTTCAGAGGTGAGCTCCTTCCGACTAGGAGCATCCGAACTATCACCCATGGTATATTCGACTTTCTGGAAACAGAAACAAAAGGAGAGCAGATCTGGTTAGGATAACAGGGGACGGGCACCACTGGATGTCTAGGGAGCTTCTCAGTCATCTAGGTCATAGTTGTCCCAAAGATGCTTTTTTCCCAAGAGGCAACTGGACTTCCTGGTTTTTCTTTGAAGACGTTTCGCTTCTCATCCAGTCAGAGCTTGAAGAAGCTTCTTGGATGAGAAGTGAAATGTCTTCAAAGAAAAACCAGTAAGTCTAGTTGCCTCTTGAAAAGGCACTTTTCATAGGCATTAAGGGTCCGTTGAGGGGGAGCCCCCCTTCTTGGGTTAGTTTTGTGCGGCAAACACGCGCACGCAGCACTAAGTGCTGAAAAGGGAGCACTTCACATGGGCGGGCGTGCCCATCAATGCCGCGACCAGAAAGAGAAGTTGCCCAGGGGCCATGTGTGCACTGAATAAGGTACTTATTTCCAGCGCATGGCATGGGCTGATCAGCTGGCAGCCTGCATTCTCACGGCACACATGCTCATGTGCATGGGTGTCCCGCCAAATGCTTCCAGCCCCAGAGGAGGAATGCGCAGTTCTGCATTGGGGGGGAGGAAGTGTTGATCTCAGACTTTTGAGATGGGAGAGGCCAGAACGAGGGGCAGCACCAATGAGAATTCTCCCTGCTTGAGCGTCATCGGTCTCCGGGCAGTGTCCTTTGGGACTTCACCTGAAGGAGGAGAGACTGTCCTGGAGGGAGGGAGGGAGAGGGAGAGGGAGGGAAGGAAGGAGGGAGAGAGAGAGAAAGAGAGGGAGGGAGGGAGGGAGAAGAGACAGACAGAAAGAGAGAGAGAGAGAGAGAGAGAAACAGGGGGACAGAAAGAGAGGGAGGGAAGGAGGGGGGAGAGAGGGGGTAGGAAGAGAAAACGAGGGAGGGAGAAGAGACAGAAAGAAAGAGAGAGAGAAACAGGGACAGAAAGAGAGGGAGGGAGGGAGGGAGAAGACAGACAGAAAGAGAGAGAGAGAGAGAGAAACAGAGGGACAGAAAGAGAGGGAGAAGGGAAGAGAGGGGAAGAGAGAAAGCAAGGGAGGGAGAAGAGACAGAAAGAGAGAGAAACAGAGGGACAGAAAGAGAGGGAGGGAGAAGACAGAGAGAGAGAGAGGGAGAGAAACAGAGGGACAGAAAGAGAGGGAGGGAGGGAGAAAGAGAGGGAGAGGGAGGAAGGGAGAGAAGCGGAGAAAGTGGGAGGGGGGATCTTGGCCTGAATAATCAACTTGGGCTTCTTCTCTGCACAGAACTCTCTCCTCCAGTGAGTGAAGTCAAGGGAGACTGCCCGGAGACCGATGACGCTGCAGAAGGGACACTTCCCATTGGTCCTCCTCCTTTCTGGACACTCCCAATTCCAAAGTTCGAGGAAGCCCCATTCCCGGCTCACAAGAGTAGCTCTTCCGGTTTCCGGCACTGCCGCACGCACAAAGGCCAGCTGATCATCGCGTGTGCATCTGCGCCAGAAACCCGGAAGAGGAACAGAGCGACACTGCGCATGCCAGGTGACATGGCTCCGTGTGCCACTTCGGCCACGCGTGCCATAGTTTCACCATCACGGACTGAGAGAATTGAAGCCTTCTAGAAAGCGAACAGAGCAAAGGGAAGGGTTTTCCCAGAGGGAATGCGCGACAGCAGAGGCGGCATCTCTCCTGGGACCTGCCGGGTGACACTGCTTAACCGACGGCACCCCAAGCGTGTGGACTCTGCCCGAGCTGGTAGAAACAATTGCAGATAGGCAGTCCTGCAACCAACCTGGCTGTTGTGACTCCGGCTCCCGAGCCTGTCCTCACGGAGGAAGATGACTCTGAAAGTGATGGGGAGGAACTGACAAGGCCTCCCTCTCCAGGACCCTCCTCTCTGGCAACGCCTCAGGTTCCATCCGAAGGCCAGGAGGAAAGCATGTCGGGGCACCCACTAATAGGGAGTGATGAAGATCAATCTTGGATTGATCCCAGGCAGCGTCAGAGAGAGAGGCGTGCGCAGCAAAGGAAGAGGTGGGGAAGGGCCAGAGATTGCTGAGTCACTGAACCATGCCCCACAGGGGATAAAAGTGGGTGGGGTTGCTCTGCAGGCTCTGTGACGGACAAAAACCGCATTATCGTGAGCTTCGGATGGGATATCTTTCGGAATTAAGGCTTGGACTTTGTGAAGGACTTCTGACTATTCTTTTGTGCCTTGTGAACTCTTGGTTGCCCCAGCAATGGACTACAGATACACTGACTCCTGTTTCTAGAGGTGATAAGAAACTTGGCAGGCATTCGGAAAGTAGCTGCCAGTACTTTTATCTGCCAAAGGATTCAGGTCGGCTTGTAAAAATAAATTACTGGTAGACGTCTTTTGCTCGTGTGTCTGCCTATGTGAGGTGGGGGGACAGAACACTGGCTCAATGCCGTGCAGGGATTTCTAAAATGGCAGCCACCATCCTGAATCGTACCCAGAAGCCAGGCTAGCTTGCAGAGAGGAGCTGTTACATGCGGCAAGTGAAAAAAATGTGCCCAGAACCTCACAATGGCTGCATTAGGCTGAGATTTATACCCCGCCTCTTGTTCGATAATAAATATAATAAAATATGCCGTACATGGTGTGCCCTCTTCCTGTTTTCTCATACAATAATCATCCTAGGATGCAGACTGGGCTGAGAGAGAACAAATGGTGCAAAGCCACACCAGCTTGCAATTTTTTTTTTTTAAAAAAAGAGGGTGGGTGGGGAAGAAAAATTGAGAGAAAATCCACGGTGTTTCATACAAGTGAGAAGATGGCATTGATCTGGCAATGAGTGAAGCATTCTTAGCCCAGAATGTCATAGATCGCCAAGGAAGAGTTCAAAAGAGTGGGAAAGATTCTAAAGAATAAAAATCTTTCTGGGCATAGCCTGATATATGAATGAGGCTGAAATTAAAGCCGTTTAAACCAAGGTTTTTCAACCTTGGCCACCTGAAGATGTGTGGACTTCAACTCCCAGAATTCCCCAGCCAGCAAAGCTTTCAGAAACACTGCTCAAACCAGGGATCTCCAACTTTGGCAACTTTAAGCCTGGAGGACTTCAACTCCTAGAATTCCCCAGCCAGCTTTGTTGGGAGTTGAAGTCCTCCATGCTTAAAGTTGCCAAGATTGGAGACCTCTGCTCTAAACCATAACGCACTCCCTCTCCCTCTCTCTCCTGATCCAACACTTTAGCTAATGCTAGGACCCCTGGAGGCACAGTGGTTGAAGTGGCAAATTCCAGGCAAACTCTGCCCACAGTGTAGAGTCCGATCCTGTTGGGCTCAAGGTTGACTCAGCCTTCCATCCTTCCGAAGTTGGTAAAATGAGGACCCCAGACTGTTGAGGGCAATGCACTGACTTTGCTCAGAGATGCTGTAAAGCATTATGGAGCAGTATATATAAATATTATTGCTATTGCTACTAGCACACCAAAAAAAAAAAAAAAAACACCATAAGAAAGGCTGAACGCCAAAGATCGCAAGGCGATCCAACTGGTCAGTCCTAGAGGAGATCAACCCTGACTGCTCTTTAGAAGGGCAGATCCTGAAGATGAAACTCAAATATTTTGGCCACCTAATGAGAAGGAAGGACTCACTGGAGAAGAGCCTAATAATGCTGGGAACGATGGAGGGCAAAAGAAGAAGGGGACGGCAAGAGAAGGAGGTGGCTGGATGGAGTCACTGAAGCAGTCGGCGTGAGCTTCAATGGACTCCAGAGGATGGCAGAGGACAGGAAGGCCTGGAGGAACGTTGTCCATGGGGTCACAATGGGTCAGACACGACTTCACAACTAACAACAACAAAATAATAATAATAATGCTGGTTTTCACAAATGTGGGAAAGTGTTTCTCTCTCCCTTGTCAGAGACCCATAAGCATCCTATGGGAATAATACTGCTGAATTTTACCCTACTTCAGGTGAGGAATGAGGAAGCAGAAGGCAGAGTTTTAATTTTAATTTTCTGCCGTTTGGATACTATCACCAACCTTACTACCCAGCACTTTCTCCTTACCTGCTCTGTGATGAACTTATTGATATCCTGGTTCTCCGGCAGAAACTCTTTCCAACTCAGTCCACCTTCTCTCCACAATGTTCCTGCCTTCTTGTGGCTCTACAGAGAAAGAGAGACAATCTTTGCACCATTTTGCATACAGCCTCACTGAAAGGACAGCCATCCCCCCTGCTTTGTCACAAAGCCCACACTGAAAGAGACACCATCGCTTTACACCCAATATTCATGACCCTCGGATGCTGTGAATTTGTGTCAGGTGTTTGGGCCGCAGACACAAAACAGCATCTATCCATATTTTTTCGAGTATAAGACACACCTTAGTTTTTGGGGAGGAAAATAAGAAAAAAAAAATTCTGCCTCTGCCTACCAGCATCCATCGGTATTCATCTGGCTAGCGTCCTGTCAGTGTGTGAGAGAGTGGAGGGCTGTTTGGAAACTGAAACAGTATTTGCTGTGTGAGTAACAAGGAGACAGCAAGGAGCCTGGGCGTGGCTTAGCTCAATTGTTCTGTATGAAACCTGCATGCTGCTCTGAAACTAAAATTGAAACTCCTCTCCTCTGCTTGTGTTTTGCTTTTTATTTACTACCACGTTGGAAAACCTGCTTTTGGTATTGCATATTGACTTCATGTGTTATATTATATATAAAGAGAAATTATTGAATCCTGCTGAAACTTGTCTGTGCTTTCTGGATGTGATTGTTGCTGCAAACTCTGACACATCCTTGCAGCAAATAGCAAACAGCCAGGTCAGCTTCAGCACATTATTGCAGCCTGATTCAGCACGAGCAGCTGACTGGCGGGTGGATCGGCCTTCCGGAATACCCCCAATCAGCTGTTCCAGGCTGCAGGGATTGCCACAGACCATCGCCACCTCCATGCCTCGCATTTTTGGCCTCGTGGGTGGGTCTACATTTGGTGTATAAGACGCACCCAAATTTTCACACTATTTTAGGGGGGGAATAAATAAATACAGTATAGCTAAAGTCTAAACTATCATAAGTGGATTTCTTCTCTTAATTCTAGAAGGACAGGTAGAATACAGGTCCTTCTCTTCACTTACAATCATTTGTTTAGTGAATCTTTAACACTATAATGGTGCCACTAAAAGCGACTTGCAAGCAATCCTCCCAGTTATGACACTGCAGCATCCTTTAGTCATGTGATCAAAATTCAGGTGCTTGGCAACCGGCATGTATTTAAGATGGTTGCAGCATCCCAGGGTTGTGTGATCACCATTTGTGACCTTCCCACCTGGCTTTCAACAAGCAAAACGGGGGAAGCTGAAATTGCTTAACAGCTTTGTGATTCATTTAACCACCACCTTGGTGGTCTACAAAAGCTCTAACCCCAATAGTGGTCCTAAAGTCAAGAGCTACCTGTCCATCATCCATCAAGAAGGCCCTGCTATCAACTCCCACCAAACCACCTGCTCTGAGCTCACAGCTATTCTCTACAGCAGTGGCCAACACTGTGGAAACCTTTTGGGGAAAGTGTATTTTCTAAAACTAGGTAATAACACCACTTTTTTTTTTTTGAGAAGTACCATAAAATTATATATCAATGGAAAGATAATTTAATTAAGAACGCAATGCAATAACTTTTATGAAGGATTTGCAATTAGATTAGCAGTTACAGTATAAAGAAGAAAAGTGAAACACGTAGAAAAAAATGAGATCTA
Source organism: Arizona elegans (assembly GCA_022577455.1). Taxonomy (NCBI): domain Eukaryota; kingdom Metazoa; phylum Chordata; class Lepidosauria; order Squamata; family Colubridae; genus Arizona; species Arizona elegans. The sequence continues at coordinate 8,417,142 of JAKOOJ010000005.1, read as the reverse complement.
CAAGAATTATCACCATGTCCGTTAGTACTTAATTGGGTAACCTTTAGCATGAATTATGGCCTTACAACGTCTTCCCATGGAGTGAACCAAGTCTTTTCGTTCTGCAGCGGTTATAATGTGAAACCAAGATTGAAGAATTGCTTCGATTAACTGGGTTTTATTGCTGGGTTGCTTCTGACTAACCAGTTTCTTTAGTTGGCTCCATAGATTTTCAATTGGGCTAAGGTTTGGGCTATTCCCAGGCCATTCCCGCAGTGGAATAGGATTATACTGAAACGCCAAAAAAAAGCAGTGTTATAAGCCATCAAACCTCAAAAATACATTTTTCCCAAAAGGTTTCCACAATTTTGGCCACTACTGTAGATGTGGGAAGAAGAGTGAAAGATTGTGTTAGATGTCATTTTGGATCAAGTGAACCAAAAGCTGCAAAACACAGAGCATCCTAGAGGCTGAATGGGCTTCTCCTAGGTCACCCAATGACAGGGTCACATGACAGTGCTAAGCAAACATGTGACCCACAACAGTCAGTCTTCTCACTCCTTCACAGAGGCCATTAAAGCAGATGGTTGCTTGCAGGAGAACATACCATTCCTTTGCAAAGTAGGCCCAGGATTTCCACTAATAGAGTTGTGGCCTTGCCAATAGGGACTAGGGGCTTGGCGATCTCCCTGGAAAAAAAAACAAAACAGAAGGGGGAAAGGTCATACAACAGAACAGGAAGTAGGAGCAGAAAACACAGGAGTGTTTATGGGGGTTCTAAATGACCCAGGTCACAATTGTCCCAAAGCAGGGGTGAAATCCAGCAGGTTCTGGAGAACCGGTAGCGGAAATTTTGAGCAGTTCAGAGAACCGGCAAATGCCACCTCTGGCTGGCCCCAGAGTGGGGAGGAAATGGGGATTTTGCAATATCCTTCTCCCAGAAGTGAGGAGGGAATGGGGATTTTTGCAGTATCCTTCCCCTGGAGTGGGGAGGAAATGGGGATTTTGCAGTATCCTACCCCTGGAGTGGGGAGGAAATGGGGATTTTTGGCAGTATCCTACTCCTGGAGTGGGGAGGAAATGGGGATTTTGCAGTATCCTTCCCCTGGAGTGGGGAGGAAATGGGGATTTTGCAGTATCCTTCCCCTGGAGTGGGGAGGGAATAGGGATTTTGCAGTATCCTTCCCCTGGAGTGGGGAGGAAATGGGGAATTTGCAGTATCCTTCCCCTGGAGTGGGGAGGAAATGGGGATTTTTGCAGTATCCTTCCCCTGGAATGGGGAGGGAATGGGGATTTTACAGTATCCTTCCCCTGGAGTGGGGAGGAAATGGGGATTTTGCAGTATCCTTCCCCTGGAGTGAGGAGGAAATGGGGATTTTTGCAGTATCCTTCCCCTGGAGTGGGAAGGGAATGGGGATTTTACAGTATCCTTCCCCTGCCACGCCCACCAAGCCACACCCACCAACCACGCCCACAGAACCAGTAGTAAAAAAAATTGTCCCAAAGGTGCTTTTCCAAAAGGCAATTGGGGACTTCCTTGCTTGTTTTTCTTTTTTAAAGGTTTTCGCTTCTTATCGAAGAAGCGTCTTCAGTTCTAACTTAAGAATTCCCCACCATTCCGTTAGAACTGAAGAAGCTTCTCGGATGAGAAGCGAAACCTTTTTTAAAACAACCACCACCACCAAAGAAGTCCAGTTGCCTTTTGGGGGGGGGGGGGGGAAACCACCTTTGGGGCAAAATGCAGGGCTGCCGCTCAGCTTACCTGAAGAGCTCCTCCATGGGAATCCCGCCTTCTCTCAAAATGGGGGTGATAATCTCTGCCAAGTACAGCCATATATGGGGTATGTCAATCTCCATGTCTTCCCCGATCTCCAGGATCTCTTGCAGTCTGGAAGTCAAAAGCCAGGTGTGAAGATCGTGCCGGCTCTATGGTAGAGGATTCCTGGCGGCGTGTCGTCCTCCTCCTTCCCAACCCTTCCCCACAGCGCTTCCTGGTGAGAGGCAGCCCCTCCCACCTTACCCTTTGTAGTATTGCTCCTTGGAGAGGTGGCTTGCCTTGACCAAGTGGTAGAGCAGCAGGCCCATGTGCTCGCGAGCAATGGTGCTTCGCTCTAACGTGGACTCGATGCCATTCCGGACAAAGATGTAGAGCTGAGTGGGGCAGCCCAGTTCCTGTACACACTGCAGAGCTTCCTGGAAAGAGGAAAGGAAGGAGGGGAGGGGGGACTTCAGACCCTGCTAAAGATCGCACCAACAGACCAAGGTCAGGCCAAAATAACAGAGGTGGAAGACATCTTCTAGTCTGGCTTCCTGATCTAGCAGGAGACCCTTGTAACATTTCCAGACAAGAGGCTGTCCAATCTCTTCTTGAAAAACTCCAGTGTTGGAGCACCCACCTGCATTGGTTACCGGCTGCCCTTCGGGTGAGGTTCAAGGTGCTAGTTATCACCTCTAAAGCCCTTCATGGCCTAGGCCCGGGATATCTGTCGGACCCCCTGCAGCCAGCAACAATCTCCAATCATCCGATGTGTTCCCACAGACAGGGCCTCCTCAGGGTGCCGTTGGCCAGACAATGTTGGCTGACGACCCCCAGGGGGAGAGCTTTCTCTGTGGGCGCACCCACCCTTTGGAACCAACTTCCTTTGGAGCTCCGCTTGTCCCGCCGTGATTTGAAGACCTGGCTGTTTTGCAGCCTGGACTGATTGGGGGGAGGGGGGGTGTTCTTAACTGATTTTAAATTGGATTTTTAATTTTATATTGTTTTAATGTGCAATTGTGCATTTTATTGTTGTGAGCCGCCCTGAGTCCATTGGAGATAGGGCGGCATATTTTATTTTATTTATTTTATTTATTTATATCAAATTTATATACTGCCCTATCTCCCTGAGGACCCAGGGCGGTGTACAGCCAAAGTAAAAACATAAACTACAAACATTAAAATACAATTAAAAAGGTATATACATATTTGGCCCCATAATTAAAAGCAATGACAAAACAATTAAAAACATTTTAAAAAAGTGTTAGGCCAGCCTGGCTTGCTGAAAAAAGAAAGTTTTAAGGGCACGGTGGAAGGCATATAAATCGCATTAAACTAAACTAAACTAAACTAAACTAAACTAAACTAAACTAGCAGTTTTGTTGTGGCCCGCCGGCGGCCAGTGGAGTTGGCAGCAGAGGCGGACAGTGAGGAGGCTGGGGAGGAATATGGGCCAGTCCTCGGACGAGGGCTCTGCGTCAGAGGCAGAGAGGGAGATATACAGCAGTGAGGCAGAGGAATAGCTGGAGCCTGTTCCCAGTGTGCGCATGTGCAGAGCTGCCAGAAGACAAGAACAACTCGACTTGGGAGTAAAGCCACACCTTGGAGGTGATTGGCCCCTCCCATAGGAAACAAAAGAGGAGCGAACGGGGAGGGGGCTTTTGCAGGAAACAATTCATTTGTCCCGTGACTCTGCGTCAAGTTTTGCCTTGTACTGCGGTTGGAAACTAGTTACCTGGCAGCTTGCCAAGTGAGATAAGGTCTGTGTTAATAAACATTCCTTTGAAAAACTGTTTGGACAGCCTTGATGACTGTGAATGAAAGGAATTCACAGTCGTGTAAATAAAAGAGGTTTTGTCGGGATCAAGACTCTGCTTCCTGCTTTTTAAGGAAGCCTAGGTCAGAACAGGTTTCCACTGATTTGACTGTCCCCACTGATAGGAAATTTATCCTTTGTTCTAGGTTGCTTCTCTCCTTGATTAGGTCAGTGGAACCTGATCAAAGGTCACCATTCACCACCCAGCATCCACCCCGTTTATAACTCTACACCCAGTTCAGCAGAGACTAAAATCCAGGAAAAGCTTCTTTAGGTCGACAGAAGCCTTTGAAGAATTTGAAAACAGAGAGTACGTATGGAAAGCTATAATGAACCAACCCTGGATGGAACCACCGGAGGGGGCTGACACCTGGGTTTGGTGAAAGCTGGGAAGTATGGAAATCATTGAATATAGATTGTACATGGGTACAACAAGGTCCAGAGACACTCTAAACAAATGGGGCAATTTAATTTAATTTAATTTAATTTAATAATTTAATTTAATAATTTAATTTAATTATCTGGTTGCTTCTGTTCTTTGCGATTGTGGTGATATGCAGACAACGATACATGTCGTTTGTGTGTTGCTCCTAGGATTTGACCTAGGAGCCAAATCTCCTTAGTTCACTGATGCTATCCACTTAAAGCGTAGGGCAGTGTTTCCCAAACTTGACCCTTTGAAGATGTATGGACTTCAACTCCCAGAATTCCTCAACCAGGCATACTATTCCTCAACCAGGCATACTGGCTGGGGAATTCTGGGAGTTGAAGTCCATGCATCTTAAAATAGCCAACTTTGGGAAACACTGGCGTAGGGCCATCAGTCAATAAATGCATTGCTTAAATCAAATGGCATTATTTTTCTGTTAAATCCACAGGGAAAATTTTGAATTAATAATCCTGCCCTTGCCACCCCTGGGGGGACAAAATACAATATTTTCAAACAGGTAGAGGTTTTCATTTGCTTGCTTTCATTCGCTCCTTGTTCCTGAGTCAGAAGCAAAGAGACAAATCCTGAGATGGTTTAGCTTGTGGTTTGCACTGAACTTACAACTTACCTTACGTGCAGGCCAGAATCTAAAAGTAACATTTAACACAGCACAGTACTTGAGCAATGATTCAGTTGAGATCGGCATGTTTGGGGTAGATTGCAGGGGTGACACCAAAATATAATTTTATTGTATTTTATCTATATCTTAAATTATTGTATTTTATTCCAATTTCATTTGAAATTGTTTTTTTTTATTCCAATTTCATTTGACATTGTATTTTATCCCAATTCTTTTTTAAATTGTATTTTATCAAATTTTAGTAATAATTTGTTTCTGGAACTCTGCACTTTGATAGGGCCCAAGGGCTAATCAATAAATAAAGATTAAGGTTGAGATTGTGGTTTTACACTGATGGGAAAACCAGAAATTCTAATCCTTCTGAAGGCAGAGTAAAATAATAGTAATAAAGAACCACATTCAGCCTCTGAATTTCCTCTGCCAGACCTAGCAGGAAATGTACATCCTAGCCTGGTGCTGGCTCATCATTCATCCAAGATCCTGTGCCCCACCCCACCCCCCAATGCCCCAAAATATCAGAGCTTCTGAATGGCCCCTCCCACTGCCAAAGTCTCCTTCGGGCCAGGCAAATGCAACCATGATCTCATCCAAGCTTTCCTCCTATCACAGGCCAGAACAAACCTTCATATCATTGATGTGTAGGTATTCCTCAGTGATGGCCTTGGCTTTCTTCTCCAGCTCTTCCTCAGATAAGGCAGGTTTGGCGGGCGGTTCGGGAGCCACCGGCTCACGTTTTGCTGCAGGGAGAGTGAGCGTGTGAGAAGAGCAGAGAAAGGGAAAGAAATATTGGGAGTAGGGTTCACGTCATAATACAGAAGATTCCGTAGAGCAGGGATCCTCAAACTACGGCCCGCGGGCCGCATGCTGCCCGCCAAAGCCATTAATCCGGCCCCCGCAGGACCACGAGGTTGCCCCACCCACATCTCCCCCGCCCACCCTTCAGCTGAGCACAGGACTTGCCTTTGGGAGCCCTGCGGGCTGGAACTAAAAGGTAAACCCCAACAATTTTGGCCTGCAGAATGCTGCTGGGGGGGAGGGGGGGTGAAAGGAGGCAAAAAATGGGCAAAAATGGCCCGTTTTTGTCCAAAAAATGAGCCGTTTTTGCCTCTTTTTGGCCTGCAGAATGCTTCTGTAGGTGGGGGATGGGTGAAAAATGGGGTGCAGACCCCCCAGGAGGCCAAAAAACAGGCGGAAATTGCCTGTTTTTCACCTCCCTCACCTCTAGAAGATAGAGAGAGGAAAAGAGAGAAAGGGGGCGAGAGAGAAAGAAAGAGAGAGAGAGAGACAGAAAGAGAGAGAGAGGGAAAGAGAAAGGGGGAGGGAGAGAGAAACAGAAAGAGAAAGAAAGAGGGAGAGAGACAGAAAGAGAGGGGGAGAGAGAAAGAGAGAGACAGAAAGAGAGAGAGAGAGAAAGAGGGAGAGAGGGAGAGAGAGAGAGAGAGAGAGAGAAAGAGAGAGGGAGAGGGAGAGGGAGAGATAGAAAGAAAGAGATTTCTCAAGCTCCTTGGGAAACTGAGAAGAATTGCAGCAAAACTGAGTTTCCTGAAGTGGACCACTAGACTCCTAAACAACTGAAAAAATGATCCAGTAAAAAGAAAAGTCAACCAAAAGAGCAGCACGCAAACAAAGGCAAATAAAACACCCCCAGGAGCAAAACAAATTAAAGTTTAATTTGTGTGCATTGTTCAATGGACTGTTAAATTGGCCACGCCCACCTAGTCACATGACCTAGCCATGCCCACCCAGCCGATCCGGCCCCCCAACAAGTCTGAGGGACTGTGAATTGGCCCCGTTTAAAAAGTTTGAGGACCCCTGCTGTAGAGCCTTGGTGGCGTAGTGGGTAGATTGCAACATTGCAGGCTAATTCTGCTGACTGCCAGCAGTTCGATCCTGATTGGTTCAAGGTTGACTCAGCCTTCCATCCTTCCGAGGTCGATAAAATGAAAACTGAAGACTGTTGGGAGCAATATGCTGACCCTGTAAACTGCTTAGGGAGGGCTGTGAAGCGGAATAGAAGTCTAAGTGCTACTGCTCTTCTCAGGGTGAATACAAAGGTCAAACCAGAGTGTTTTTCTTTTGGGTTTAATGGATAATGACTTGGAAAGAAAATTTGGGCCGTCAACATATATGTTGACAGTAGCAAAATAATTGTACACACACAAATGGAAGGACACTTTGATTCCCACAACAGATGAACGGCTGCAAAAGCTGATGGAGCTAGCCGAGATGGCTAAATGACTGCTTTGATTAAAGAAAACAATTAATTTGGAAACCGCTTTTGGATTTTGTGCTTGGAAGGAGGGGGGGGGGAGAATAAAACTCTTGATTTTGGGTTTTGCTGATTAGATAGGTTTGTTGTTATAGAAATGGCTAATCTATATATTATTATATAATATAAAAATGAAAAGTTGAGGTGCTATTACTTTATTCTACCGCACCAAAAGGAAGTCGGAAGCTAAGGCCTTCATTTTCCCTCCCCCCTGATCTACACTTTTTTTCTTCCTCTTCCCATTTCCCTCCCTTGTTTTCCTATTATTTTCTTTTATATTTCTGTATCTTATATATTTTGATAAACTATTTGTCAGCGTTCCAGCACTGACATATATAAAGAGAGGAGAAGCTTGAACTTTTGCCTACTAAATCCCTTTGAAGATTCTGTCTCCTCGGAGATGGGAGAAGGGGGAGACATTCCTGTGATCTGACGAAGAAGAGATAAGGAAAGAGGCTTGGAAGATAGCCAATGAGAAGCAGAGAATTGGGGATTGGAAAGGGAAGGATTGAGGGGTAAAGGTCAGTACTGACCGCGAAAAGAGCCAGGATCAGATCGTTGTGCTCAATAAAGAGAAAATTTCATCAAAGATCGGCAGTTTGGAAATTCATTTATTTTGACATAGCATCGAAACCTGACACTAATACAATTTTGAAATGGAAAAAAGGAAGACAAGAGAAAGAGAAGTCAAGAGCTCCTGGCCTGGAATTAGGATGGTAGGACTACACTATATATTGAGACTACTACACTATATATTTCCTAAGAAAATCATGTTAATGACATGTGATGGGACACCCAGAAAAATATGGCATCCTTCACTTAATCCTCCAGGGAAAGATTGAAGGCAAGTGAGGTCCAGGCAGAAGAAGAAGATCATGGCTTCAAAACCTAAGGGACCGGTTTAGACAAAACTCAGCAGCACTTTTTCATACGGCTGTTGACAAAAATAGGATTGCCAACATGATCGCCAACATCTGATGATGGATATGGCACAAGAAGAAGAAGGAGGGAGGGAGGGAAGAGAGAGATACCCTGCTTCAGTTGTTTGCACCCCCACTCACCAGGTTCTCTGCTTCGGTCCCTCTCTTCCGTCATGCTAGCCACTTTGCGCACTGTTTCAAGGACTCCTTGCCGTTCGAGCTCCCGGCTCCGGTCGTCCATTTCTTTGCTGAAGCTGCGTTTGGTGACCGGGGTTCGGTTTCTCTCCGCCCGCTCTACTCTCTCGCTCCGCTCCACGCGGTCGCCTCGTTCCGCCCGCTCTACCCTCTCACTTCGCTCGCTGCCTTTTTCGGAGCGGTCGCGGCTGCTGCTGCTTCTGCAAATAGAGAGCCCAAAAGTCCCTCTCTTAGGCAAGGGCACCCTTTCCAGCACTTTGTGGAAGAACCCAGAAATCTCTCCAGCGGAGGGAAAGGTTGCTCTCAGAAGGATCGCCCGTCATTTAATGCCCCCGTTGCATGAAGTGGTACAAAGGAAGGGGTAAGAGTTAAATAAAACTCCAAGGCAATCTCAAATCCGGAACAGAGACATCATCACTTCCCAAGGATCTAAAAAGGTTAAATTGTGCCTAAATAGACCAAAGTTAATTCAGAAAGCACAGTCTCAACCTCAGCCTGCCTTCCACTGAAGACCTGTATACTGCACAAGCCAGAATGAAAGCTGAGAAAATATCTACAGACCCCTCACATCCAGGGCATAATCTATTTCAACTTCCGCCCTCAGGACGCCACTATAGGGCATTGCATGCCAAAACAACTAAACACAATTATTTTTCCCCCTGTGCCATCACTGCTGAACACTTACAGTAATCCCCACAGCACTGTCTCATTTCTCATCCTTCCTACTATCTTCTCTTACTGGTTTCTTATGATAGATCAATTGTTGTTTGTAATTTATAATTAATGATTGTGAACGATGATTTATGACCTATGACAGTGATGGCTAACCTTTTTGTCGTTGCGTGCCAAAAGCGGGGCTCATGTGCACGCATGTCCACACCCATAATTCAATGAGCCCCGCCCCCCCCTGCATACGTGTGTGACCCCCCTGCAATCCCACTGCTTTTGGCACAGTGGGCCCAGTAGGCCCGTTTTTTTTGCCCTCTCCAAGCTCCAGAAGCTTTCTTGGAGCCTGGGGAGGGCAAAAATGCCCTTCCCCATCACTCCAGAGGCCCTCCGGAGGCCGGAAAGGGCCCATTTACTGACTTCCGGTTGGCCCGGAAGGCCTGAAAATCAAATGGCCGGCATGCACCTGCGTCCTGGAGCTGAACTAGGGCAACGCTTGCATGCCCACAGATATGGCTCCGCATGGCAGCTGTGGCACGCGTGCCATAAGTTTGCCATCAGGGACCTATGACTTGCTGTTTATATGTACACGGTGAGCTTATGCACCAGAGATAAATTCCTTGTGTGTCTGATCATTCTTGGCCAATGAAGAATTCTATTCTATTCTGTGCTATTCAGTCATTGGGTTACGGGTGTTTAGTGAGCACAGCCCAGGTGTGGCCAAAACCTCTTCATTCCACCAGCTCACATATTCCGGAAGAGCAACCACAATGTTGTCAAGAACCCTGAACCCAAGGGTGGGCTCCTGGGGGTTCGGGCGAACCTCTAGCCAAGCATCGCCGGGGTTTGGTGAACCCCCAAATGACACCCCTGGCTGGCAACACCCCCTGCCCCCTTCCTGGAGTCTCCACGCAGCCTGTTCATCATTCCAGGTAAGTGCAGGGGCCGCGCAGAGGTTCTGGAGGTCCGGTCTGGGAGGGCAAAAAATGGGCCTACTGGAGGTTCTGGAAGTCTGGAAATGGGCCTGTTTCTGGCCTTCGGAGGGCTTCTGGAGCCCACGGGAAGCAGTTTCCGCCATCCCGGAAGCTTGAAAAAAGCCTTCAGAGCCTGGGGAGGGCAAAAAAAACCCCATGCTGCCCTGCTGTGGGGCAGGCGGCTGACTAGGCCACCCCCACCCAGCAACGGGGCAGCAAACCCGTTGCTAAAGGATCTGAAGCCCACCCCTGCCTGAACCCCAGGATAGGTCCTTCCGCACTTCTCTAAGCAAGCCTCAACCACAAGAGGAAATTCTTGCAACAGGAGCATAAAGGAGGCCACCAACCTTTGAACCACACGCCGAACATCTTGGCTCTCTGCAGGAGCCGACTGTTGTAAGGCTGAAAAACGATTCAAAGTACTTGTGGCCGGGCGGTTGGTGTCAGCAGCTGCTGGAAGGAAAACGGCGGGTGAGATGAGTTCAGAATTCCATGGCGTCACCCATTTCGCAACACCCCTAAACACTAAACCGGTTGCCACCTTACCTGGTTCAGCAGGTTTGGCACCCGAACCACCACTGCTGCCTTTCCCCCAGCTTAGTCGTCCACCAGGTGCAAAGAGCTGACTATTAGTGTCAATTGAACTAGGCTGTAAAAAGGAGAAAGGCAAGACACAGTTCAACGGCTTACTATTTAGTATGCGTGCTTTTCTGCTGCCTTAAATTGTGCCGCCTCCAACTCACAGGCCAAAACGTAACAACTTCAATAAGCATCTAAAACATGATAAAATCCGTCAAATATGTCGCAACGAAGGCGTACTTATGGCAATTCAAAGTACTACTCAGTGCCCTCATTCATCCCAGGTGAAGTCCCAAAGCTGCTTTTTCAAAGAGGCAACTAGATTTTCTTGTTTTTCTTTGAAGACTTCCACGAAGCTTCTTCAGCTGTGGCTGGCTGGTGGGGAATGGAAGGATTGATATTCCTTGTAGACAGCTGGTCATTTGCATCCTTTTAGAGAGTCCTTGAGGCCATTTGGAGGTATTATCTTTGTCCTTAGGGTCACCTGAATAGTGCAAATGAATGCTTTTTGTTTAATTTAATTAAGGCTCCACATCCATTTGCACTACTCAGCTGACCCTGAAGATAAACCTCCAAGTGGCCTCAACGACTCTCTAAAAGGATGTAAATGATCACCTGTCTGCAAGGAATATGAATCCTTCCATTCCCCACCATCCAGTCTGTTGTGGCCCGCCAGCAGCCTGCACGGATTGTTGCTGATCCCGACGACGAGGACGCTGGTGTGGTGCTGCTCCAGCAGCCTGTGCAGCCGGCGCTTGAGTCAGACAGCGAGGAGGCCGAAGAAGATGTGGTGCCAGAGGAAGGGATTCAGCCAGGGCCTTCAGAACCTCCAGAGGCTCCTTTAAGTGAAGAGGATGAAGAGGAGAAGCCTCTTCTCAATGCACGGGCACACAGAGCTGCCAAAAGGCAGGAGTGGCTCCTCGAGAGTAAGGCTTGGGGCTAATTGGCCACGCCCTTAGCCTATTTAAGAAAGAACGCAGCTTGTAACAAGCTGCAGGAAACAACTTTAGTTCGCTAATCATCACGTTGGGATGTCTCTGCAATCTTGCTTCTGGGCTTTCTGCCAACTCCAGTAAGACTCTGACTATCTTATCTGTGGAATTCTGGCAGGCTGTTAAGAACGCTTATTAACAGCCGGCATTTGCTAAAACTGTGTTATTTGAGTAAACTAAGTTTTGTTCACAGTTTGTGTGTGCTGAAGTCAGAGCTGAAGAAGCTTCTTGGACAAGAAGTAAAATGTCTTCGAAGAAAAACCAGAAAGTCCAATTGCCTCTTGAAAAAGCACCTTTGGAGACAACCATGACCTGGATGGCTGAGAATCTCCACAGACATCTCAGATGAAGGTCTTATTTACTTAACTTATTTCCTTAACACAGTTTCTGCAGTTTTATGTGAAATATAGGCAGGGTACGTTTATAAATATTATTACAACATAGTGTGCAATAAATTTTGAGCTTTGAGCCTTTAAAAATAAAAACTAGAGCATGTTAATGAAGGATGATCAAAAATCAGGATGTGCAGATATATTCTTTAAATATGCGTGTATCTTCTTGCAAATGACTAGTCCTGCTTTCTGTTTCTAGAATATTTGTCAGATCTCACTTTCCACGTCCATATAAAAAAATACTACAAACCTATGAACAGAATTCATCTGGAGGAGCTGCAAAGTCAGTTTAAGAAAAACTTGGGTCCCCCCTTTCCCAAATCCCAGGAAAAAAGCAAGGCTGCTCAGTATTATGTTGGTTAGCATAATAACAACCACATTATTGAGTCTGTCATCTGCACCTCTGTAACTGTCTGGTTTGGTTCTGCAACCCAGCAAGACAGACACAGACTTCAGAGGATAATTAGAACTGCAGAAAAAACAATGGCTACCAACCTGCCTTCCATGGAGGATCTGTATACTGCACGAGTCACAAAGAGGGCTGGGAAAATATTTACAGACCCCTCACATCCTGGACCTAAACTGTTTCAACTCCTACCCTCAAAACGACGCTATAGAGCACTGCACACCAAAACAACTAGACACAAGGACAGGTTTTTCCCAAATGCCATCACTCTGCTTAACAACCAATTCCCTCAACACTGTCAAATAATATACTAAGACTGTATTACTGCATTACTATTATTCTTCTGTTCCATACTAGTATTTTATCTCTTCCCACTTATTACCATAACCATGTTGCTTGTATCTTTCAATTTATATTGTTTTTGTTTCCTAGTACTATTTGATAGCTTATTAAGTAACCTTGACTATGACTAAGTGCTGTATGTTTTTATTCTTGATGAATGTATTTTATTCTCCTTATGTGCACTGAGAGCATATGCACCTAAGACTAATTCCTTTGTGTGTCCAATCACACTTGGCCAATAAAAAATTATATTCTATTCAAAGGCCACAAAAAGCAATCTACGTTTTTGGTGACCTAAGCAATCTCACATCAGGCTGATTTTTGAGACTTTACTTTCCGTCATCTAGAAAAAGAAAATATCCTGCCCCCCCGCCCCCCCACATTTTACTAGTACCCAAAACCTGTTACCAACTTACCTTAGTGATCTTGGTTAACCTGCTGGGGTCAAGGGGCCGGTTACCCTTGCTGATGGGAACGGTGTTCCAACCGTCATCTGATACTAAGTTTCCTCGTCCCCCTGCAGAGATAAGACAAGTCAAGAATTCGTCTTTGAAATTCTTTTGAGAGCACCAGCTGTCCTCATGGGCAAGTCTGGACTTTGGGGAAAGCTTAGATGTCAGGGTTTCGAAGGATGCCCTAATTAATTCATGAGCCTCGAGCCAAGTTTCAAAAGAAATCCAGTTATTTATTAGGAGCAACATGTCAGGTTGTAGAAAAAATGCTTTTAAAAGTAAAAAAAGAAAAAAAAAAGTTGGCCACGCCCACCCAGTCACATTACCTCACCACCACCAAGCCACGCCCACATTTCACCATTGATTCCGCCTCACCTGCAGATGATGGAGGCCCTCTCCTCTTATCCTGCTTGGACATCAGCTGTTGCACTTTAATGTGCTCCCGGTGTTCCTCCATCTCAGCTTCCTTGTGAATCTGGTCAATGGTCTTAGGACCCTGATCTCCTCTTCTTGGTACCCAACTGTTCTGCAAAAGGCATGAGGAAAAGCAGGGAGAGGCATTACCGCGTGCAGATCGCTCGCCTGCTTGAAAACGACGATGGTGGACCGGCGATGAGAGATCAGAGTGATGGACAACACAGCTCCTGAACATATTTCTAGAAATGGTTTTCCCTTCCGGTATTGCTTGTGCTTCAATTCTTTAAAACAGGGGGTGTCCAAACTTGGCAATTTTAAGACTTGTGGATTTCAATTCCCAGAATTCCCCAAGCCAGCATTGAAAGAAGAGCCTTGGTGGCGCAGCGGACTCAAGTGCTGGTAAAGTAGCACTTAGCTGCCAGCTGCCTGCAATTACTGCAAGTTCAATTCTCACCAGGCTCAGGGTTGACTCAGCCTTCCATCCTTCCGAGGTAGGTAAAATGAGGACCCGGTTTGTGGGGGCAATAAGCTGACTTTGTATAAAAAAGAACACCGCTTTGGGGGGGGGGGGGGGCGAAAGCCCTACTAAGCAGGTATAGACAAAAGTCTGAAGGCTATTGCTTAATGCATTATAAGCCGCCCTGAGTCTTCGGAGAAGGGCGGCATATAACTCGAACCAATAAAAAAACAAACAAACAAACAAACAAACAAACAAATAAATGGACAATTTCCAACTAGGCCTGTTTGGGTAAAGATGGCTTAGGACAGACATTCCTAGTTAGATGTCTCCTTCTCTAGCCCACTTTTTTGCCCCAAAGAATGTTAATCTTGGCCCAAGAGTGGTCAAATTGGTGCCTGCTGCCACCACCCTTGCTCTTCACACTCTTATGTGTGTGCCTAGATCAGAGGTCGCCAAACTTGGTAACTTGAAGACTTGTGCACTTCAACTCCCAGAATTCTTCAGCCAGCCATGCTATGCTAGCGGGGGAATTCTGGGAGCTGAAGTCCACTTTGGTCTTCCGAGTGCGCTTCAAGGTTCTGGTTATCACCTTTAGAGCGCTCCATGGCTTAGGAGCTGGCTATTTGCGAGACCGCCTGCTACCACCAATAGCCTCCCACCGACCAGTACGCTCCCATAGAGAGGGACTCCTCCAGGTGCCATCGGCCAAACAATGTCGACTGGCGGCCCCCAGGGGGAGAGCCTTCTCTGTGGGGACACCTACTGTCTGGAACGAGCTCCCCCCCGAGATACGGAGGATTCCGGATCTGTGTACCTTCCGTCGCACGCTTAAGACATTCTTATTTCAACAAGCCGGCCTGACCTGAACTTCTCCTCTTTTAAATGGAAAATTTTAAATTTGGTTTTAAATTATTGGGGTTTTAAAATGGTCAGCCAAATTTATTTAATTTGTTTTATCTCTTTTTTAAATTTTGTATTTATATGTTTTATTATGGCTGTTCACCGCCCTGAGTCCTTCGGGAGTAGGGCGGTATACAAATTTAATAAAATGAAGAAAAAAAAATGAAAATGAAATGAAGAAAGTTAAGAAAGTTGGTCGGGTTGAGACACAGAGGTATCAGTGATAGGTAATATAATAACAGAGTTGGAAGGGACCTTGGGGGTCTTCTAGTCCAACCCTCTGCTTAGGCAGGAAACCCTACACCACTTCAGACAAATGATTATCCAACATCTTCTTAAAAACTTCCAGTGTTGGAGTATTTACAACATCTGGAGGCAAGTTGTTCCACTGATTAATTGTTCCAACTGTCAGGAAATTCCTCCTTAGTTCTAAGTTGCTTCTCTCCTTGATTAGTTTCCACCCATTGCTTCTTGTCCTGCCTTCAGGGGCTTTGGAGAATAGCTTGACTCCCTCTTCTTTGTGGCAGCCCCTGAGATATTGGAAGACTGCTATCATGTCTCCCCTGGTCCTTCTTTTCATCAAACGAGACATACCCAGTTCCTGCAACCGTTCTTCATATGTTTTAGCCTCCAGTCCCCTAATCATCTTTGTTGCTCTTCTCTGCACTCTTTCTAAAGTCTCCACATCTTTTTTACATCGTGGCGACCAAAACTGGATGCAGTATTCCAAGTGTGGCCTTTACCAAGGCATTATAAAGTGACATTAACACTTCACATGATCTTGATTCTATCCCTGTTTATGCAGCCTAGAACTGTGTTGGCTTTTTTTGGCAGTAATAATGATAGAAATAATAGAAATACTGGTGATTTGAAGTCGAAATGAATAGGAAAGCAGGAGAGAAGGTATTAACCTCTATCATTAAGAATTCCACTCTAGCACTGATGAGGTTACTAGTTTGGTTAATGAAGCGTCTGCAAGGAAACAACCAAGCTCAGAGGGCACCAAGGACCTCCAATTCCACACAGCTAGCCTTGGAAGGTAGAGGCTGGTACTTTATTTACCCAGCTGGCCTGTCCCAGAAAAGGGGAAAGGGATTATGGTGATACAATAGAATGCCAAGTGTTTAGAATAAGATCTTAGATTGTATGATAAAATATTGGTGATTTGATGGGGGTTTTTTTATTTTTAAAGATGTAAATGGATGAAATTTGGAATCAAATTGTTTAAAGAAGTGTGGGCAATTGTACTTATCTAATACTCCGGACCAAACCTTTGCTCTTAAAAGATGTATTTTATGTTTAAGATGTTTAAAAACAAATAAAATATTTATATTAAAAAAAAAAGCAGGGGGTGGGGGGGGGGAGGGATTGTCATCTAGCCCAGGGACCAAAACTGAGCTGCTACCTGCACCTTACCCGCCTGAGGTCAATCACATCCTGCAGCATGAACCGGATCCGCGAGGACGTTTTCTTCTCCTTAATTATTTTCTCCATCTGGTTGAAGTACTGATCCATTCGAGGCTGAAGAGCAAGAAATGAAGTTTGTTTTATTTATTCAGCATTATGTCAGAAGAAATGAAAGTGGGACGACACGATAGAAACAGGACAGGCTGTTCTCGAGTTACAATGGTTCCTTTAGTGACCGTTCCAAGTTACAACGGCACTGGAAAAAAGTGACCGATGATCGCTGCGAAGCGGGGGGTAGTAAAGGTAAGTAGAACCCACCCCTGGTGTGGTGCCTTAAGTTAAGCAGAAAGCACAGCTCCACACCCATTTGCACCACTCAGGTGATCCTGAGGACATAAACAAACCCCCAAGTGGCCTCAGCGGCTCTCTAAAAGGATGCAAATAACCAGCTGTCTGAAGGAGTATCAATCCTTCTATTCTCCACCATCCAGTCAGAGTGGAAGAAGCTCCTTGGATGAGAAGCGAAACGTCTTCAAAGAAAATAACCAGAAAGTTCAGTTGCCTCTTGAAAAAAGCATCTTTGGGACAACAGAATTGGAAGGGACCCTGGAGGTCTTCTAATCAAGTCCAACCCCCTGCTCAGGTAGGAGACCCTAAACTATCCCAGACAAATGGCTCTCCATATTCTTCTTGAAAACTTCCAACAATGCAGCACCCACAAATTCAAGAGACAAGCAGTTCCACTGGTTTAATTTTTTTCCCCTCACTGTCAGGAAATTTTCTGCTTAGTTCTAGATTGCTTCTCTCCTTGATTAGTTTCCATCCATTGCTTCTTGTCCTGCCCTCAGGTGCTTGGGAGGATAGGTTGACCTCCTCCTTCCTATGACAAATATTGGAAGACTGCTATCGTGTCACCCCTAATCCAAAAATTACAAAAACTCCAAAACCAGGAAGTCTAGTTGCCTCTTGAAAAAAAGCACCTTTGGGACAACCTTGATCTGGATGACTGAGAATCTCTAAAGATACCCAAGACGTCTGACCAACGCAGGGGGCATCTAATGCTCCTTAACAGATAGAGAACTGCTGCTTTCTCCCTTCCGCAGCAAAGGGGTGAAGTACCTTGGCCTTCTCAAAGTCCAGGTCTTTGCCGATGGGTCGTGAGCAACCGACACAGACACTCCAGGGATTCCTCATCGTGGTTCTTCAGCAGCTTCACCACGCAGTCGTGCATGATGGCCTCTGTCAGCATCTTCAGCTTGAAGAGTTCCCCAATGAACTTGATGTTGCCAAGGGAGCGCCGGCGGGCTTTGTCCCTCGCATCATCCAGCTCCTCTTTTAGGCGCGTTTTCTCTTCAGGCTGCCGAACAAACGAGAGATTTATGATTCGACTGTGGATAAAATGACTTTTTAAAATTCTTAACTTAGAAACGATTCATTTCAGCCATTTTTAACAACCCCACATCTAGAGAAATTGTGCCTAAAATGAAGGAGTTGTGGCCTGATAAGTTGTCCATTTGAGGCTGGGGAGATTCAAATCAATTCTCCTTTTTCCAACAGGAGACCTGTGAACTAGAGTCAGGATTTCTGCATTAAGCATCTCTAGTGACATATAGCAACCTCCTAACATACAATCAATACCAACATAACCATACCCTTTACCTCCTCCCAATAGGAGGTGTGGCAGGCTTTCAGTCAAGTCACTTATCTGTCCAATCAAAGAAGCTCCTATCATTCCTTTCTGCCCAATAGAAATCCTTTCAGAAGGCCCTCAAAAGACTTGGCTATGCCATCAGGCCTGGAGTTGCAGCAACCCCGAGATATGCGTAGATGGCTCCGTTGTTGAGGGTCCCTATTTTTATCCTCTCTTCGCCTAGGGTTTACATGCTTGTTTTTTTTAAATATCATTTATTCCTCAGTGTAGATTTTATATCTGCTGTTTTTATATTTGCGGTTTTTATCTGATTGTTAAGTGCCTCCTAGCTGCTTTTGGTGAGATGGTGAGCTAAGCAAATTAGATGAGAGAGAGAGAGAGAGATAATGGGAGGGAGGGAGGGAAAGAAGGAAGAGAGAGAGAGAGAAAGAAAGTAAGATAGAGATAGATGAAATGATAGCTATAAATAAATGACAGAAATGATTGATAAGTGACAGATAATGATAGATAGAAATAGAGACAGATGCTAGCTAGCTAATAAGATGACTGATAGGTGAATGATACGTGATATAGCTAGATGGATGGATGGATAGATAGATATAGACAGAGATAATGGGAGAGAAGGAAGGAAGGGAGAGAGAAAGGAAGGAAGGAAGGAAGGAAGGAAGGAAGGAAGGAAGAAAGAAAGAAAGAAGGAGGGAGGAGGGAGGGGGGAGGGAGGGAGGGAGGAAGGAAGGAAGGAAGAAAGAAAGAAAGAAAGAAAGAAAGAGGGAGGGAGGGAGGAAGGAAGGAAGGAAGGAAGAAGGAAGGAAGAAAGAAAGAAAGAAAGAGGGAGGGAGGAGGAAGGAAGGAAGGAAGAAAGAAAGAAAGAAAGAAAGAAAGAAAGAAAGAAAGAAAGAAAGAAAGAAAGAAAGAGAAGAAAGAAAAGAAAGAAAGAAAGAAAGAAAGGAAGGAAGAAGAAAGGAAGGAAGGAAGAAGAAAGGAAGAAGGAAAGAAAGAAAGAAGGAAGAAAGGAAAGAAGAGAAGAAGAAAGGAAGGAAGGAAGAAGGAAGGAAGGAAGAAGGAAGGAAGGAAGGAGGAAGGAAGGAAGGAAGGAAGGAAGGAAGGAAGGAAGGAAGAAAGAAAGAAAGAAAGAAAGAAAGAAAGAGGGAGGGAGGGAGGGAGGGAGGAAGAAAGAAAGAAAGAAGAAAGAAAGAAAGAAAGAAAGAAGAAGGAAGGAAGGAAGGAAGGAAGAA
>JAKOOJ010000005.1:8149164-8398164 GCA_022577455.1 Arizona elegans | reverse complement strand
TTGAACGATCACTAAGTGGACCGTTGTTAAGTCGAGGACTACCTGAATATGTGTTGTGGCCCGTCAGCGGCCTGTGCGGATTGTAGCTGATTCCGACAGCGAGGAGGCTGGTGTGGTGCTGCACCAGCAGCCTGTGCAGCTGGCACTCAAGTCGGACAATGAGGAGGTTGGAGAAGATGTGGTGCCAGAGGCGGGGATTCAGCCAGGGCCTTCAGAACCTCCAGAAGCTCCTTTAAGTGAAGAGGATGAAGAGGAGGAACCTCTTCTTGATGCACGGGCACGCAGAACTGCCAAAAGGCAGGAGTGGCTCCGCAGGAGGAGGCCTCCTCGAGAGTCAGGCTTGGGGCTAATTGGCCACTCCCTTAGCTTATTTAAGGAAGAACGCCAACTGAAGCAATTTGTAGGAAACAACTTTAGTTCACTCTACTTCGCGTCAGGATTCTCTGCAAAATTGCTTCTGGCTTTCTGCCAACTTTAGTAAGATTGTGATTACTTTATCTTTGGTTTCTTGTAGGCTGTTAAGAAAGTTCATTAACAGCCTTTGTTTTGAAAAAGACTGAGTTATTTTAGTAAATTAAGTGTTGTACAAATTTTGTGTGTGCTGTGTTCTTTGGGATCCATAGCTGGGGCAGAAAAATATGATTGTATGGCTGTAAGCAAGAAGGCAGCCCAGCAGCTACATCGGAATGCTGGATTTGTGTTCAGGGAGCGTTCACATTTGTGTGTCCTACCTCCTTCCTGCCGTCTTCCTGTTGGGAGCTACAATCCAACTGCCTAAGTCT
Source organism: Arizona elegans (assembly GCA_022577455.1). Lineage (NCBI taxonomy): Eukaryota > Metazoa > Chordata > Lepidosauria > Squamata > Colubridae > Arizona > Arizona elegans. Next base: position 8,397,382 of record JAKOOJ010000005.1, on the reverse strand, counting down.
AATTTCTTCCTATTTTCAGCCATGGTTTACTCATGTCACCCTGGGGCAGCACATCTCAAACCTTCTTTCTCCTTGACCCACTTGGGAAACCAACTCCCAAAAGAGAACAGGCTATCTTTGCACATCTTCTCTGATTTTATCTTTAGAAACCTTCAGAGAGCAAGTGTAAACCAAGAGTTGACTTTCCTAAACCAAAATCTCTGAGATCCAAAATGGCAGTCTCAAGAGCCCCCACTCCGGGGGGAGCTAGCAAGGAGGAGATAAAAGCTCTAAAACCGATTCAGCTGCAACAAGAGGGCGCAAAATCCATGAGAGAGACAACCTGGAATTATTCCTGAGTGAGAACAATTAATCAGTGGAATGGGGTTACCTCCAGAAATTGTGGGTGCTCCATCATTGGAGGCTTTTAAGAAAACACTGAACAACCACCTGTCTGAAATGGTATAGTGCCATGATGGCGAACCTGTGGCACGCAGCATCCTCTCTGTGGGCAATGTGAGCCGTCGCCCCAGTTCAGCTCCGCTGCACATGACCCTCCCGCCAGTCAGCTGGTTGTCGGGTCTCTGCCATTTATGCGCAGGACATGTGCAGGGGGGGCGACGAGTGCATGCACGGGGGGTGCATGTGGGGGCCATGTGTACATGCGTGGGGTGCATGTGCAGGGGCCGCAAGCACATTGCATTTTGGGGATTCCCGTGCACACGCACTTTGGTCACTTGGTCCGGAAAAGCTTAGCCATCACTGGTATAGTGTCTCCTGTCTGAGTAGGGGGGGTTGGATTAGAAGACCTCCAAGGTTCCTTCCAGCTCGATTATGATTGATTGACTGATTGATTGATGCTTACCTGAGTTTTTATATTCTCAGGATCTTCTACTTCAGTGGCCCGCTTGCTGCTGGGTTTCCAAGCCTTCTCAGCCTTGTTCAACTTAACATCTTCATTCAAAGAAACCGTGGCAATAATTTTCCGAGGCTCCTTCCGCAGGCTTTGCTGGGAACGCCGTTGTCCTGGCCCAGGCGGCTGTGATGCAGGACAGGAAGAGAGAAGGTGGGAGGGGGGGGAGAGAGAGGGAGAAAGGAAGGATAGAGGGAGGGAGGGAGAGGGGGAGGGAGAGAGAGAAAGGGGGAGGGAGAGAGAGAGAGAAAGGGAGCGAGAGGGAGAAAAGGAGGGAGAGAGATGGGAGGGAAAGAGAGAAAGGGAGGGGGAGAGAAGGAGAAAGGGAGAGAGGGAGAGGAAGGGAGGGAGAGGGGGGAGGGAGGGAGAGAGAAAGAGAAAGGGAGGGAGGGAGAGAGAGAGAGAGAAAGGGAGAGAGGGGAGGGAGAGAGAGATTTTACAAACATTGTCGAAACAAGCATGCTAAACAGAAGCCTGGGCTCCATAGTTGAAAGCTGTTCTTCTTCCACCCCAGCCGTGTTCGGGTACAACAATGTGGGCTGCCAGATCAGTTCCTCAGTTCCATCACAGAGCATCAGTGGCCCAGACATGATGGCACAAATTCGGAGTTCATCATGCAGACCCAAGAGGGCAGGAAACATCTCACCAGGGTTAAGGCCTCCAAAAAAACCACAGAGAAACAAAAACCTACTGGCCCACGGTTAGGTGGGGTTGGACGGCCCAGATTGGCGAACGAGGGCGTGAAGTCTGGTCCACAGTTCATCGTGCTCAAACGTACAGGGTCCAGGGGACGCAGGGGCATCTTATTCACCTGGAAGCCAAAAAGCAGGAAAATTAACATCAGAGGTCTGTGGTTTGCAAAAAGGGTGGACTGCCTATTAACCATGTCTCAAACTCTGTGACTTCAAAAGAACTGCAGATCGTCACAACTTTCTGGGACAGATCATAGCAGAGTCTTCATTATCCCACCATCCCAAGGGGCTGCATTTAACGGATTGGGTTGCCTAGAACTGGGATGGGGCATTTTTTCCTTGGTCAGAGTCCACCATTCACTTCCTGGCTCAGCTAAGAGCTGTGCATGACTGTTTCCTAGTTTTTGGAGGAGGATTTAATTTGGTTATTTACCTGCATCCCGCCTTTATTATGTTTAGAAACAACTCCAGGCAGAACAACAACACAACGTACCTTCCTCTTCATTTCCCCCCCTCCCCCCACACAACAACAATCCTGTGAAGTGAGTTGGGCTGAGTGTGTGACTGGCCAAAAGTCACTCAGCTAGTTTTCATGCCTATGGCAAGACTAGAACTCAACAGCTCCTGGTGATTGGGCCAAAATCACCCAGCCAGCTTTCCATGCCTAAGACACAACTGGAACTCCCAGTCTCCTGGAGATTGGCCCACAAGTCACCCAGCCGGCTTTCATGCCTACGGCGAGACTAGAACTCACAGTCTCCTTGTGATTGGCCCGAAGTCACCCAGCTGGCTTGAATGTCTAAGACAGGACTAAAAGGGGCTCCAAGGGGCTGCCACAAAGAAGAGGGAGTCAAGCTATTCTCCAAAGCACCTGACCCCGTTTATGTGGCACTAGGGATTCGAACCGCTGAACTGACGACCTTTCCATCGACAAGCTCGGCGTCTTAGCCCCTGAGCCACCGCATTTGGTCACCACGATGTAAAAAAAATGAAGTTGAGACTCCAGAAAGAGTGCAGAGAAGAGCAACAAAAATGATTAGTGGACTGGAGGCTAAAACACATGAAGAACGGTTGCAGGAACTGGGTATGTCTAGTTTGATGAAGAGAAGGACTAGGGGTGACATGAGAGCAGTCTTCCAATATCTCAGGGGCTGCCACAAAGAAGAGGGAGTCAAGCTATTTTCCAAAGCACCTGAGGGTAGAACAAGAAGCAATGGGTGGAAACTAACCAAGGAGAGAAGCAACTTAGAACTAAGGAGAAATTTCCTGACTGTGAGAACAATTAACCAGTGGAACAACTTGTCTCTAGAAGTTGTGAATGCTCCAACACTGGAAGTTTTTAAGAAGAGGTTGGCTAACCATTTGTCTGAAGTGGTTATAGGGTTTCTTGCCTAAGCAGGGGTTGGACTAGAAGACCTCCAAGGTCTCTTCCAACTCTGTTATTCTATTCTATTCTAAAACTCACAGTCTCTTGCTCTACTGTTGTGTAGAGCAAGTGGTGTTTTTTTACCACTAGACCAAATTGGCTCTTTAATGGGCATAGGAAATCTCTGGAGGACACACTGCTCCCATTTTGACTGGCAATCCTAACTGCTGAATCCACAGGTTAGAGCACGAACTGACCGAACGTCAGTGAGGGATTGAGAGATGGTTTTGGGGACCCGGGGGGGGGGGACCCCAGAAGTTGGGACATAACCATGGAAACAGAAGCAATAGGCCTTCTGGATTTGTCTCGCTACCAATCTGAGCCTTCTCTGAGGAGAAGGAAAAAAAAAACCAGTGGAAAGAAAAATGACCTGTCCAAAAGTCAACAACAATTTTGGTGGTGGTTGTCATAGAGGAGAGGGGGGGGAGGGAGGGAGGGAAAGGGGGAGAGAGAGAGAGGGAGGGAGGGAGGGAGGGAGAGAGAGAGAGAAAGAGAGGGAGGGAGAGGGAGAAAGAGGGAGAGAGAGAGAGGGAGGGAGAGAAAGAGAGAGGGAGGGAGGGAGGTGGAGAGGGAGAGGGAGAGAAAGAGAGGGAGGGAGGGAGAGGGAGAAGGAGGGAGAGGGAGGGAGAGGGAGAAGGAGGGAGAGGGAGGGAGGGAGAGAGAGGGGGGGATTCTGATGGACATCTGAGGAAAAGGAAGTGGAGGGACAGACCTTTTCCAAGACCACGTCGCTGATATGGGGCAACCCTTCCGGCTTTTGCATGCTGGCGAACATAAATTGAAACCCCAGCAGGAATTCCCGGTCGTATCTCTTTTTTTCTTCGGGGTTCAAGGGCTTCCACTGCTCTGTTAACGGAAAGAAAACAAGAGAGCACAAAGGCTGAAAATCGGAGCATCTTTCAAGTAGTTTACTAGATCGGCAGCCCCCAACTTTTCGGGCACCAGGGACCGGTTCTGTGGAGTGAGTTTTTTTCCCCCATAAACCTGAGGGGACGTGGTTTCACGTGCTGCCTGCATCCCGCGGACGGGGCTCCGCTTGTTTGCATGGCCAGTGTTTTTCAACCATGACCACTTTAAAATGTGTGGACTCCCAACGTCCAGAATTCTGGGAGTTGCGAGTCCACAGATCTTAAAAGTTGCTGAGGTTGAGATATAATGATCTAGATGTTTGATGGCTTTAACACTCAAATGTGTTAACCGTGTTTCCCCGAAAATAAGACCCAATCGGATAATAAGCCCTAGTGGGATTTTTCAGGATGCTCGTAATATAAACCCTACCCCAAAAATAAGCCCCAGTTTAAGATCGTCACGCAGACGGACGCATTTTTTTTTTAAAAAAATTGATTTACATGCCGCCCTTCTCCGGAGACTCAGGGTGGTTTACAAGGCGTTAAGTAATAGCCTTCATACTTTTATATATTTTTATACAAAGTCAGCTTATTGCCCCCACAAACTGGGTCCTCAATTTACCTACCTTAGAAAGGATGGAAGGCTGAGTCAACCTTGAGCCTGGTGAGATTCGAACTTACAGTAATTGCAGGCAGCAGATGTAAGTGGATGTTAATTAGTCTGCTGAGCCACCAGGCCCTTTAGTACCATATTTCCCCAAAACGACGCTATAGGGCACTGCATGTCAGAACAACTAGACACAAGGACAGTTCCCCTCCCCCATGCCATCACTCCGCTAAACAACTAATTCCCACAACACTGTCAAACAATCTAGAAAGGTAGTATTACCATCATTACCATTCTCATCTTCCCCATCTCATCTTCCTATGACTATAACTTTGTTATTTGTATCTTACGATTTGTATTGTTTACTTAGTAGCCTAGTACCACATTTCCCCGAAAATAAGACCCTGTCTTATATAAAACCCTTATATTTCAGGGTTTTCTGAATCCTGAAATAAGTGTGTGGTCTTATTTTCAGGAGGTCTTATTATTTTGGGGCGTGTGGAGCAAGACGGGGCTCCTCTTGCCGTCTTACCTGATTTCCAGCTCTGTATCCCTAACCCTAACCAGAGGAAAAGGCGGGGACCGGCTGCACACCGGCTGTTTAAATATTTCCGGGGAGGTCTTATTTTCCAGGGATGTCTTATTTTCGGGGAAACACGGTATGATTTATGTTGCTTATTTAGTATCCATGACTATCACTATACGACTACACTATGTTGTATCTAATGTGTTATGACGACTGTATTTTTACAATGACTACAATAATGATCTATCACTATTGTTGTATGTACACCGAGAGCTTATGCACCAGAGACAAATTCCTTGTGTGTCTAATCACACTTGCCCAATAAAGAATTTTAATTCTAATTAAGACCTAACTGGAAAATAAGCCCTAATTTGTCTTTTGGAGCAAAAATTGACATAAGACCCGGTCTTATTTTCAGGGAAACACGGGTATGTAATGGCAAAAAAAGTCCTGTGAAACCATGGCAGTAATCTAAGAAAAGCCAACCAGTCCTTGGGTAATGAGTCTGCTCAGATCCTCAGTTCCATCAGGGTTATCAGTGGCCCAGACACGATGGCTCAAAAAGGAGGTCATCACAGAAGGCTCAATGGGAAGTTCCACCCCCCCACCATCTTTCCCAAATTGTAAGTGCGGCTCAGACCTGGCTCACCTTCCTTGTAGCGGTACTTTTGATCCGCTTGCTTGACCTTCTCGGGATCCATCTTATCCTCCTTCTGTTCCCACGACTCCTCAGGTTCCTCCTGGGAGCGAGCTGGGACAGGTTCCTCAGGCTCCGAGGCTGGCACTGGGGGGTTGTTCTCAGTCTCAGAGCCCCCCTCGCTGACCTAAGAGGGAAGGAAAGCCGAAGAGATCCTATGAAGGACAGAACTAGGTAGCAACGAATGCCTCTCTCTCTGCAGGAGGAGGTGTGTTCATCCTGCACCTCCAAGCTCAAAAAACAAAATTGGTGCTTTCTTCAACAGGACCACAATGACAACGGAAGCCCACAAGGTTCACATGCAGCTCATGACTTCAAAAGCACTGTGATAGATAGATGGATGGTGATAAAATGATAGACAGACAGACATATATAATGATAATTATAGATAGGATAGAGATAATGACAGATAGATGATTGGATAGACAGATAGATTAGAGATAGATACTGTATTTTTCGGAATATAAGACGGACCTTTCCCCCCCAAAAAAGAGGGTGAAAATCTGGGTGCATCTTATACTCCAAATGTAGCACCGCCCATCTTCTCAAACGGAGGTTTCAGAGGCTGAAAAAAGCATCAGAAACGAAGCTTCAGAAAAGAAAAGCCCCCAGAGCTTCAGAGGCTTTTTTTCTGAAGCTGTTTCGGAGGCTTTCAGAGGTAGACAAAAAAAGCAAAAAAAAGCAAGGCACAGAGGCCGATCCACCTGCCAATCAGCTTTTTTCTTATATTCCTCCCAAAAAACTAAGGTGCGTCTTATATTCCAGTGTGCATTATACTCCAAAAAATACGATATATAGAGATGATAGAGAGATAGACATAAATTGTGTGTGTGTGTGTGTACTTCTTGGTCTTGCTCATCCTTCTTCCCTTAACAATTGTGGCAGGAAACACTGTAAAATGGGGCAAAACTCACTGAACTCACTGAGTTTGGCTCAGTTGTGGATGTAAATCAAGGACTACCTGCATTGCTTTCTATCCTAACAAAAGCATACAAGATCCAATTAGTTGAACCTGCAGGATGCTTAGAAGAGGACTCCTAAGTAGAGCGGAACTGATGGGCCTATAAAATAAGTGACCATAGCTTACACAGAGGTTTCTAAAAACAACAGCTGTGTTATGTGTATAGATAAACATTCATACGCCCACCCAAGAATGGCACAAACATTTAACTACGGTACGATGGAAAACAGAGAAGGAGGAAGTTAAAAAGGGATAAACGTGGCACTGAACTCCCTTCCTCTGATCCCTACAAATTCTGTTCCGTGGGCATCCTTTGGCATCTGAGGTTTTTCATCATGAAAAGTGAGCTTCTCAGAATGCTGACATCTGAAGCCAGTGTTACGGTGCGGGCCTGTGATGGAGCAGGGGTAGTCAGACAATCTAAATCCTAATGAATGCCCTCCAAAGATTACTTTAAAAACCACAATGAATTTAAGCGCCTTGGCAACAGCCGGGCACATACCAAATTCCATGTTACCCTTTGTCACCGGCAAGGAAATGTCATCTCTGTTACAGGCTGGCTGGGGAATTCTGGGAGCTGAAGCCCAGTCATCTTAAGAATTGTGAAGGTTCAGAAATATTGCGTTACTCATTGCATTAATCATTAACGTACTTTTCGGAGTATAAGACTCACTCCCCACCCCCCACCCCTTAAAAGAGGATGGAAATGTTGGTGCGTCTTATACACCGAATACAGCCATTTTTGGGCCCCCGAAACCCTACCCCGCGCATCCCGTTTCTGCAAAAAACAGGTCTGTTTTTCATGAAAACGGGGCACGCAGAGGGTTTAGGAGGCCTGCAGAGTGCTCCTGAAGGCCGGGGAGAGCAAAAACGCTCCTGTTTTTGCAAAAAATGGGCCCACTTTTTACCTCCCAAACCCCCATGCATCGTGTTTTTGCCCTCCCTGGACCCCAGGAATACTCTGCAGGCCTCCCAAACCCTCTGCGCATCCCATTTTTTCAAAAACAGGATGCACAGAGGGTTTGGTAGGCCTGTAGAGTGCTCCTGGGGCCCGGGGAGGGCAAAAACATTTTTCTCCTTCTTTTCCTCTTCAAAATCTTGGTGCATTTTATAGTCCGAAAAATACAGTAATTAATTTCCCCCTGGTAATGTGTAGGCTACTCACCTCTTTGAACGCATCCAGCAAATCTCCAACGGCTTCCTTCTTGTTCAGATCCTTCAACTTTCGCTTCCTCTTTGGCACCGATACGGCTACTAGGGAATTATACAGAGGGATGGAGAGGCACATGAGCTACGGAAAAGTCCAGATTAACGGGGAAAGACACTCCAGGCAACAAACAAGAAGTTAGTGTGAAGTCATGCTCTGAAGCCATTTTCCAGGGGTTAGAAAAAGAAGCCTAACTCATGGCAGAGATAAGAGGACATTGCATCCCAGGAAGAAGCTGTAGCACCTATTTGGAATATTTTGGGACAACAGCCCTTGAGCCTTTTAGAAGATCGAAAGGGACCAAGGCAGAAAAGGCAGAAGTGCCTAAATGCTTTGAAGACAATAAATTCCTTGGTGTACAGGAAATACCACCCAGAAAAGAGAATATTTGTAACTGTTGTGGCCCGCTGGCAGCAGATTCGGATAGTGAGGAGGTTGGGGAGGAACCTGGGCCAGTCCTGGAGTCTGGGGAGGGCTCTGATGAGGGCTCTGTGTCGGAGGCAGAGAGGGGGTCAGAGCCGTCTGACAGGTATCAGCTGCCTTTGGAGTCAGACATCAGTGAGGCAGACAAGCAGCTGGATCCTGTTCCCAGTGTGCACCTGCGCAGAGTTGCCAGACGAAGGGAACAGCTAAAGAACAAGGGTCGACTCGGGAGTAAGGCCACAGGTGGACAATGAATGGCCCCTCCCAGAGGGAATAAAAGAGGAGAGAAGGGGAGGGGAGTTTGCAGGAGACAATTAGTTCATTTCTGCATTCTTGCAAAGTATTGCGGCCTCTGAAAGATATCGGCCTGGCCACTCTCCAAGCGTGGTAAAGGTCGGTAATTGTGAACTCATCTTGAAAGACTGTGGGAGAGGAAAGACTTTGCTGGAGAGGAAGTCACTGTAAATTAAATAAAAGGGGTTTATCGGGACAAGGCTTCGTGCTGCTGGGGAAGCCTAGATCAGAACAGTAACTCAGGATTAAACTGTGGGGTCCTCTGAATTTGGATGCTTTCTTGCAGATGTTTCATTACCCAACTATGTAACATTATCAGTTCTAGAAGGAAGTGGGCTTTGCTCTCAGTTTATAGACAGTAGCTTGCTCTGCTGGTGTTGGTAGAGGTGTAGTTTTTCTCCTTGTAGTTTGTACTTCTCCAGCAATCAACACGTAGATAAGCAGGGATTAACACCAGACAAAAGAAACAAAAACAATAATCGAGGAACTAACAAGGGAAAAAAAAAACTACACTTCCATCAATACCGGCAGGGCAAGCTACTAAACTGAGAACAAACCCCACTCCTTACTAGCACTGATGATATTACCTCGTTTGGCTAATGAGATGTCTGCAGGAAAACAGCCAAGCTCGGAGAGCACCAAGGACCCCCCGCCCCCCTCATTCTGCAAATCACCAGACTTCTTAAAGATTGCATCTGGGTGGGGATGGAAAACGTGCTATGGATACTCACCTTGCGTCGTCACTTCCGTGGTCTCCAAGGGTGCAGCCACCGGTTCGGCAATCTGCTCCGGGACCTCGACCGTCTCCTCCACTTCCTCCTCTGGCTCCGCCTCCTCTTCTACAGCAGGCGCGGACGCTGGGACAATCACCTCCTCGGGCTTCACCTCTTCGGGTTCAGAGATGGGGCTGATATCCGATTCGGGCTGTTCCTCCGGCTCTTCGGTCTCTATTTTCTCTGGGGTCTCAAGCCCTGCAGGGATTGCCTGCTCTTCCGGCTGAGCAATGGGGGATTCCATGGCCGGTTCTGGCTCACACGGGGGCACCTCGGGCGTTGCCTCCAGCAGCTCCTCCTCTAAGACCCCATTCGACTCGACGGCCTCCCCTTCGGCCACCTCCTCCAGCGGAGGAGAAGGAGCAGGAGGGGCGCACGGCAGCGTTACAGGAGGCTCCTCGGGTTGAACAGCCTCCGGTTGGGTAACCACCGTCTCTTCTGCTACCACCTCTTCGTCCACCTGTGTTTCTGGGGGCGGCTGGGAAGGAATCTCCAAAACAGGGCTAGCAGCGACCTCTTCCTGAGGTTCTGTGTCCAAAACAAAGGACTCCGGAGGGGGCACAAGCCCTCCTGGCACTGTAGTGGTGGTACTAACGGGCTCGAGGATGTCTTCAGGGACCTCCAGCAGCTCCTCTCTAGTGTCCACGGCAACAGGGCTCTCTGGGCGCACCAGCGTCACAGTGGCCGGCTGCACAGGCTCCACCTCGGTTAGGGGCGGAGGGGGAGATGGGGAAGCCGATTTACTAGTCTCCAAGGATACCGGTTTACTTACTACTGGGCCGGTCTTGGAACGGTCATCTGGTGGGAAAGAGAAAGAAAAAGGGGGTTGAGTCCTCCAAAACACAACAATTTATTTTTGTTTAGAAAATGGCGGTTCTTATAAATAGCAGTTAGCAATAGCAAGTACCGTTCCATTTTACAGCACTCTCGAAACAGTTTGCAGTGTCAGCCTATTGCCCCCAACAATCTGGCTCCCCATTTTACCGACGTCGGAAAGGTGGAAGACTGAGTCAAACTTTGAGCTGGTCAGGATCGAACTCCTGACTGGGCAGAATCAGCCTGCAATACTGTATTCTCTTCTAAGTCTTAACAGCAGCTCCTGAAGTAATATCATGTTTCCCCGAAAATAAGAGCCTGTCTTATTTTATTTTTTTTTTGAATTCTGAAATAAGTGCTTGGCCTTAGTTTCAGAGAGGTCTTATTATTTTGGGGTCATGGAGCAAGACAGGGCTCCTCTTACCTGAATTCCAGCTCTGTCTCCCTAACCTTAACCAGATGAAATTTTATTTATTTATTTATTTATTTATTTATTTATTTATTTATTTATTTATTTATTTATTTATTAATTATATTTCTATACCGCCTTTCTCCCGTAGGACTCAAGGCGGTGTACAGTCAAGAAAAATATAGACACACAAACATCATAAAATTGCTAATTAAAATTATTACTTAGTTTGGTCAATTAAATCAAACCCAGAATTAGATAACATTTAAAAAATCATTCACATGTTCGTATGTTTAGCCCCACCTGTTGGAACATCAGGGTCTTGAGGGCACGGCGGAAAGCACGGAGATCAGGGATATTCCGTATCTCCGGGGGCAGTTCATTCCAAAGGGTTGGAGCCCCCACAGAGAAGGCCCTCCCCCTGGGAGTTGCCAGTCGACATAATTTGACTGACGGTACCCTGAGTAGTCCCTCCCTGTGAGAACGAACTGGTCGGTGGGAGGCAATTGGTGGCAAAAGACGGTCTCGTAGGTACCCAGTTCCTAAGCCATGGAGCGCTTTAAAGGTGATAATTAACACCTTGAATCGCACCCGGAAGACCACCGGGAGCCAGTGCAGCTCACGTAGGAGAGGTGTTACATGGGCGTAACGAGCTGCGCCCATAATCATCCGTGCGGCTACGTTCTGGACCAGTTGGAGCCTCCGGGTGCTTTTCAAGGGGAGCCACATGTAGAGAGCATTACAGTAGTCCATACGGGATTAAATGGCAGGGAGGGGCTGTACATGCATTTAAATATTTTTGGGGAGGGTTTAATTTTCAGGGCATGTCTTATTTTTGGGGAAACACTGTAGATCATTGTTGGCCTCACTGCTAAGGATTAACAGGAAGGATGGAGTTGGTACTAGAGACCTAGGCTGTGATAGCAGCCTAAGAGGAGTGAGAGAATACAGCAGAGGCTCAGAGGAAAACGGGACTCGACTACAGGTAGTCCTCGACTTACGACCACAATTTGAGCCCAAAATTTATGTTGCTAAAATGAGACAGTTGTTAACTGAGTTTTGATCCATTTTACGACCTTTCTTGCCACAGTCGTTGGGTGAATCATTGCAGTTGTTAAGTTAGTGACACTGTTGTTAAGTGAATCGAGTTTCCCCATTGACCTTGCTTGTTAGGTCGCAAAAGAGGATCACATGACCCTGGGGATGCTGCAACCGTCTTAAGTGTGAAAAATGGTTCATAAATCACTTTTTTCCAGCCATGCCGTAACTTTGAATGGTCACTAAATGAACTGTTGTAAGTCAAGGGCTACCTGTACAAGTAGCTCTCAACTTAACAACCGCAATTGTTCGTTAAGTAACAAGAGTTTGACTAATTTAACAACTACACTGATTCACTTAACAACTGTGGCGGGAAAGGTCATAAAACTGGGCGAAGCTCACTTAATAACTGTCTCGCTTAGCAACGGGAAATAGCAATAGCACTTAAGACTTATATACCACTTCACTGTGCTTTTACAGCCCTCTCTAAGGGGTTTTACAGAGTCAGCCTCTTGCCCCCAACAATCTGGGTCCTCATTTTACCCATCTCGGAAGGATGGAAGGCTGAGTCAACCTTGAGCCTGGTGAGATTTGAAATGCCAAATTGCAGGCAGCCGGCAGTCAGCAGAAATAGCCTGCAGTACTGACTCTAACCACTGCGCCATGGTGCTCAGTATTTCTCACTCCTGTCTTGGCTGGTCCATTTTAAAAGAGTCTGCCTCCTAGTGGCCATAGACTAGAAAGCACATAGGATCTGTTTTGCATAGGTTGTCTGAACTGAGCTGATATCCATACATAGTTATCATACTACAGGTAGTCCATGATTTACAACAGTTCACTTAGTGACCATCCACAGTTACTACAGCAATGAAAAAAAATGACTTATGACCTTTTGTCACAGTTATGACCTTCGCAGCATCCCCATGATCGTGTGAATGCTTGGCAGTTGTTTCATACTTACGACCGTTGCTGTGTCCCAAGGTCGTGTGAGCCCCTTTTGCGACCTTCTGACAAACAAAGTCAATGAGGAAGCCCGATTCACTTAACAACCATGTTGCTAATTTATCAGCTGCAGTGATTCACTTAACAAATGTGGCGAAAAAAGGTCGTAAAATGAGGCAAAACTCACTCAACAAATGTCTTACTTAACAACAGAAATTTTGGGCTCAATTGTGGTCGTAGGTTAAGGACTACCTGTATTCCCTTTCGGACTCAATAATGCGAAACACAGCATAGAAAGGGGAGAAATAAAATTACTGTGTGAGGTAAAGAAACTCAGGCAAAAGAGCAAAAGAACGAAAAGAAAATACAGTTAATTACCCTATAAAAGGAAATATAGAGTTAATAAACCTATTTTACCTTTATATTATTCACTATACCGCTCTTGTTTTTCTCGATCTTGCCAAACATATCCATGTAATATTTCAAACACTGCTTTTGTTGTTGTTTTTTTTAACAAAAAATATATATGAGAAATTGGCTATGGCCAAATATCTCAGCACTGGTGCCTTTTTAAACCAGTGTAAAATGAAAAAGTGTAAAATGAAAAATGGGGATATCAGGCCTGGAAGCCATTTTTTTTCGTTGGATCATCAGGCCTGCCACATTTACTGCTGTGGGAAACTGGGAGGGGGGATTGTATGGATCAAGGGTGATATGTAGTCATAATAACATTCCTTTTTCAGAGAGTCAAGACCATCTTGCCCTGCACTTGGATGGTTGGAACTGGGAGGCATCTCCAGTTGGGATGGTGCTTGGATTAGACCATGTGATGGACATGTGGGTGTTGGGCAGGGACTTTCCTTTGGGTGGGGAAAACCTGGAAGTTTTCAGATTTGGGTTTTCCCAGATGTGCCAATATGACATCTCTAATAAAATGGAACTTTGAGGAACTTCAATTCTCGGAGTCTTCTTTCGTTGGGGGTGTTACTTGGAACCCTGACGGGGGAGACATGATAGCAGTGTTCCAATATTTGAGGGGTTCCTACAAAGACAAGGGTGTTGACCTATTCTCCAAAGCACCAGAAGGCAAGATGAGAAACAACAGATGGAAACTAACCCAGGAGAGAAGCAACCTAGAACTAAGGAGAAATTTCCTGAGATGAGAACAATTTACCAGTAGAACAGCCTTCAGAAGTTGTGGGTGCTTTATTACTGGAGGTTTTTAAGAAGAGACTGGATAGACATTTATCCGAAAGGGGTTGGGGTTGGACTAGAAGATCTCCAAGGTCCCTTCCAACTCTTATTATTCTATGTTCTATGTACGTCCAACTACAGATAGTCAACTTATAACAGTTCATTTAGTGACCATTTGAAGTTACAACGGCACTGAAAAAAAATGACTGATGACCATTTTTCACACTTATGACCGTTGCAGCATCCCCATGGCCCTGTGATCCAACTTGATGCTTGGCAACTGATTCATATTTAGGATGGCTGCAGTATCCTGGAGTCATGCCATCACATTTTGCGACCTTCTGACAAGCAAAGACAATGGGGGAAGCCAGGTTCGCTTAATGACCGTGTTACTAATTGAACAACGGCAGTGATTCACTTAGCCAATGTGGCAAGGAAAGTCGTAAAATGGGACAAAATTCATTTCTCACTTGGCAACATAAATTCTGGGCTCTATTGTGGTCGTAAGTCAAGGACTATCTGTACACGAGTTACACCAGTTACTCTCATTAGTAAGAAAAAATTGACTTCAAGTTACACAATCTTCCTATAGAGATACAAAAGTTTACCATAGATCCCTACGAGAACAGAAATGAATTCAAGCCAATATGCAAAAAAAAAAACGAAAAAACTGTGCCTTTCAGCTTTGTCCAATCAATTACATTTTGAATTGACTGGTGTCTACCCATTCTGCAAAAGAATGCATAGAGTACTGATAAATGAGACACAAACAGGAGCCGAAGTTCCTGCTTTAAATATTGATGGCACTTAGGGAAGATACACCCCAGATTAAGAATGTGGCCTTTCAACTTCGAGAACTTGTTTTTCCAAAAAGCAACATTCCAAGCAAATTAATTTAATGTAATGTAATGTTAATACTTTAATATTAATTAACTTAATATTAATGTAATAAATTTTCCTAAACAAATATTTAGGAAAAAAAAACAGTAGCCACCAAGCAACTGAATCAGTCATTGAAACTGCTCTGCAGTTGGATCAACTATGCAGTTCTTCTATTTATTTATTTATTTTTAATCTGTTTGCCAAGAATCCTAAAATGTACATCTTAAACGAAGCTTTCTTCTGACATTGGTTTAAAAACCAAATGCCATGGCGAACCTCTAAACCAGGGGTCGCCAAACTTGGCAACTTTAAGACTTGTGGACTTCAACTCCCAGATTTCCTCAACTTCTTTGGAAAAAGTTCAGAGAAGAACAACTAAAATGATCAAAGGCCTGGAGACTAAAACATGTGAAGAACCGTTGCAGGATTTGGGTTTGGCTAGTCTAAAGAAAATAAGAATTAGGGGTGACATGATAGCAGAATTCCAGTATTTGAGGGGCTGCCACAAAGAAGAAGGGATCAACTTATTTTCCAAAGCGCAGAAGGCAAGACAAGAAAAAAAAAATGGACGGAAACTAATCAAAGAGAGAAGCATCCTGGAATTGAGGAGAAACTTCCTAACAGTGAGGACAATTCAACCAGTGAAACAGCTGGCCTTCAGATGTTGTGGGTGCTTCATTACTGGAGGTTTTTAAAAAGAGCCTAGACCAGTGATGGTGAACCTTTTTGGCACCGAGTGCCAAAAAAGGGAGCACTTCGCATATGCTCACCTGGACTGAGACCAGTAATAGGAATTGTCCAGGGGCATGCATGCACCGGAGAATGTACTTGCGGTTTCTTCAGATTACTGCTGGCAAGTCTACAGGTTACTGCTGTGCCTGCGCCAATCTGCTGGCGACTGCTGTACTTCCGGTTTCCAACGCGCACGTGCGCGCCGGCCAGCAAGCGCACCCCCCGATCAGCTGGAAAATGGAAGAACAGCTCTTCCGATTTCCAGCACTGATGGAAGCACGCACAAAGGCCAGGTGATTGTCATGCATGCATATGTGCCAGAAACCCGGAAGAGGAACGGGCGACGTCACACGTGCCAGGTGATATGGCTCTGCGTGCCACTTTGGGCACGTGTGCCATAGGTTCGCCATCACGGGCCTAGACAGTCACTTATCTGGTATAGATTCTCCTGCTTGAGAAGGGAGCTGGATTAGAAGACCTCCAGCTCATTCTATTCTATTCTATTCTATTCTATTCTATTCTATTCTATTCTATTCTATTATTCTATTCTATTCTATTCTATTCTATTCTATTCTATTCTATTCTATTCAGCTTTCTTTTGTGGTTTAGAGCAGCAATCTCCATTATGGCAAGTTTCAGACTTGTGGGCTTCAAGGAGGGGAGGGGAGGGGAGGGGAGGGGAGGAGAAGAGAGGAGAAGAGAGGAGAGGAGACGAGAGGAGAGGAGAGGAGAGGAGAATAGAATAGAATAGAATAGAATAGAATAGAATAGAATAGAATAGAATAGAATAGAATAGAATAGAATAGAATAGAATAGGATTCTCGTCTCGTCTCCTCCCCTCCCCTCCTTGAAGCCCACAAGTCTGAAACTTGCCATAATGGAGATTGCTGCTCTAAACCACAAAAGAAAGCTGAATTCCACCACCAGTAATTTGATTAGCAACGTCTTCCAGAGCTACTTCCCATGCTCTGCTGAAGTCTGATCCATGGGCAAACCACCTCCTTGAGTTTCCAGATGGACCAAGAATCCTGGGATAGGATTCAGGATTATATTGTACAGACAGTCCTCGACTTACAACCACAATCGAGCCCCAAATTTCTGTGGCTGAGGCATTTGTTAAGTGAGTTTTGCCCCCATTTTATGACTTTTCTTGCCACAGTTGTTAAGCGAATAATTATAGTTGAAGTGAATCTGGCTTTCCCCATTGACTTTGCTTGTCAGAAGGTCGCAAAAGAGGATTGTGACTCCCGGGACACTGCAACCGTCATAAATGCAAGCCAGTTGCCAAGCGTATGAATTTTGATCATGTAACCGTGGGTATGCTGTTGTAACGTCGAACGGTCACTAAATGAACTCTTGTTAAGTCAAGGACTACCAGTACTGAGTAGATCTCCCAAAAGCCTTGGCCACACAAGAGGAACAAAGAAAAGCTGTTTTTCTTTTTGATTATATGGAAAATAGCACTAGCAATAGCACTTAAGACTTATATACTGCTTCGCAGTGCTTTTCAGCCCTCTCTAAGTGGTTTACAGAGCATATTGCCCCCAACAATCCGGGCCCTCATTTTACTGACCTCGAAAGGATGGACGTCCGAGTCAACCTTGAGCCGGTCAGAATCGAACTGACTGCAGAATTAGCCTACAGTACTTCATTCTAACCTCTGCGCCCCCATGGCTCTTTAATTGGTGGCCTTCTGCCACCAACAGCCTCCCACCGGCCAATTCGCTCCCACAGAGAGGGCCTCCTCAGGATGCCGTCAGCTAGACAATGCTGGCTGGCGACCCACCAGGAGGCACCTACCCTTTGGAACAATCTACCCCCAGAGATACGAGTGATCTCCGACCTCCGGACTTTTCGTCGGGCCCTAAAAACTCATCTCTTTCAGTTAGCCGGTCTCTCTTGATTTTATGATTTTATGGTTGGTTTTAAATTTTGATATGGATTTTAAATTGATAAATTTTAAACTATGGGCCAAATTTAATTATTTTAAATCTATTTTAATCGTATTTTATGTATAAATGTTTTTATTTTGGCTGTTCACCGCCCTGAGTCCGAAAGGAGAAGGGCAGTATAGAAATTCGAATAATAAATAAATAATAAATAAATGTTATAAAAGTTCAGCTCCAACCCTCTCTATGGACAGACGAAAGTGAGGCTGAGGCTGCATTTATCTCACACACATACATCAGGCCAGTTCAATGTTCCATCATCATACCTTGGCGGACAATAACTGCTACGTGAGGTGTCTCCCCGTTGGCCTGTGGCTCTGAACCGCTTCCGGCCTAGGAAAACAGAGGAGGAAAGAAAGATTAGCAAGAAAACAAATATGAATCAATCTCTCTCTCTCTCTCTCAGACACACACACAGACAGTGAGCAAGCAGATACTTTATTCTAGCTACATCAGATATAGATGAACGCAAATATCTAGGTGCTGGGACAGCAATTCCTAGAATTTTCTCCTTAGTAATCCCGAAAAAGCAGTTTCAACCTATTAAGGGATTGGGGAACGCTGAGTTGCAAGAGTGGCATGGACTTTTTAACATGTGGTCAGAGTCACGGCCTGTTGTGGTCCACCAGCAGCCTGCGGAGCTGGCAGCGGAGTCGGACAGTGAGGAGGCTGAGGAAGAACATGGGCCAGTCCTGGAGGCTGGGGAAGGCCCGGATGAGGGCTCTGCGTCGGAGGCAGAGATGGGGCCATGGCCATCGGGGAGTGATGTGCGGACTCCGGAGTCTCCAGAGGCTGACAGCAGAGAGGCAGAGAAACAAGAGGAGCCTTGTTCCTAGTGCACGCATGAGAAGACCTGCCAGAAGGCAAGAAGGCAAGCTAAAACAAAAAGGACAACTCAGGAGTAAGGCCAAGAGATGATTGGCCCCTCCCATGAGGCTTAAAAGACCAGCAATGGCTCTTAGGCTCTTTGTCGGAAAACAACATTGATAGATTTGTTTCTTGTCAATATCTTCTGAACTTTTGCCAAGAAAAGCCTTTGGCAGGTTGCCTAATTAGACCAAGGTTGGTAATAAGGCTGAAAAATTGTGTTATAAAGAATTTGTTTTGAATTAGTTTGGACGACGCTGAGAATGAGTTACTTCTCAGCTGTTCTAATAAAGTCTGTTTGTTTAGAACTGACTGTGTCAGACAATACCTACTTGGGCCTAGGTCACAACACGGCCTACCTGGTGAGGAAAAGGGACAAGGCCATGGGGATGCTACAATGGTCGTAAGAATGAAAAACAGTCATGTCACTTTTTCAGTGCCACCATAACTTTGAACGCTCCGCTAAATGAACAGTTGTAAGTTCAAGACTACCTGTATTATATGAAAACAACATTGGATTGAAAATTGCTACCCCACAATGTCAAGGTTTGCCTTCATCTTGAAAAAACACATGCCTGGATTTGACCAGCCCTGTGCGATATGGACAACACTGAACTGAATTTGCACTGGCCATGACAGGCATGTTGATGCCCCCCTATAAGTGTGCCCCCTCACCAAATTGTGATTATGGGGCCGAAAAACAAACTATCTAACATATAGTGTCAGAGTTTATAAAGGAGACTTTGCTAATTTCCTGGCTGCGACAAATTAAGCAAAAAATTATATCTGTAATCTAGACATTACGCTTATAATATTTTATATTTTATATTTCATATTTTATTTTATTTTTTATTTATTAGTTAGATTTATATGCCGCCCTTCTCCGGAGACTCAGGGCGGCTTACAATGCGTTAAGCAATAGCCTTCATACTTTTGTATATACCTGCTTAGTAGGGCTTTCGGCCCCACTCCCCAAGCGGTGTTCTTTTTTATACAAAGTCAGCTTATTGCCCCCACAATCCGGGTCCTCATTTTACCTACCTCGGAAGGCTGGAAGGCTGAGTCAACCTTGAGCCTGATGAGATTCGAACTTGCAGTAATTGCAGGCAGCTGGCAGCTAAGTGCTACTTTAACAGCACTTGAGTCCGCTGCGCCACCAAGGCTCCTTGGTGATTACGAGTGCTCACCCATTACAAAAGTTGGCTGTGATTTAGAGCTTTTGTATTATAAACACCAGAAAAAACACATACTTGTTATCAGGCAAGGCAGGACAGGTTTGGAAGAGAGTTGAGGAAAGAAACTGCCTTACCTGAGGAGGAGTTGGGGTAGAAGAAGTTCTAGCGCCAGACATTATTTCCTCTGTGATATCTTTGCCACCCTGATTTGGATCTCGTATTCGGATCTGCCGGACCAGAAAGGGAGGGGGGGAGAAAATATGCTTTATGCAGGGTAAACAAAGCTTGGAGAGATGCCTACAAGCATTTTGGGTTTAGTGCAACCATTAGG
The DNA here is from genome assembly GCA_022577455.1 of Arizona elegans. Classification (NCBI taxonomy): domain Eukaryota; kingdom Metazoa; phylum Chordata; class Lepidosauria; order Squamata; family Colubridae; genus Arizona; species Arizona elegans. Next base: position 8,377,701 of record JAKOOJ010000005.1, on the reverse strand, counting down.
ATACAGGCATCGACCCATAACCCTTCATGCCAGGGTCCCCAACTCTTGGGCCAAGGCCCATTACCGTTTGGAACTGGGTTGCAGAAGTGGTAGGCAAGTATGCTTGCCAATCCTCAGTTGCGCGTGCAAATGGATATATCCACGCTCCATTTGCAGAGTGGTGGGCGCAAGTGTCCGCCGCTTGTGCAAACAGAGCTGCGCATATACTTGCCCTCTGCTCACCTGGGACTGTCTCCTCTCCCCCACTCCAGCCAGGACCACAAAGCCGGAAAAGTTGGAGAGAAGTCTGCCTTAATGGATCCAACACACACCCCCCACCCAAATTCTTCAGCTCAGCATAGTTAAGTTCCAAGAACGGCCGTACAAAAACGACACATGAGCAGAATGCCGGCGGATGCTTAGGATGTATTTCAAGCTACCAACAACTCCTCGGGATGTTGTTCAAACTCTCTGGGTATCACCGCTTGTAGATCGTTCCTCGACTTCTGCGGGCTTCTCTAATCTCACCTTACAGGCTTACTCAACAACGTTAAAAGAGATTCTGGCCCATCCAGATATCTTACACAAGTAGAGACAATCTTGAAGGCGGAGGTCAGGAAAGGGAACTGCCAGCTGCCCGTGGACCACGTCAAGGCCTGAAGTCAACCAACAACAACTCGTCCTTGGCAAGGGCTTCACGCTACCCATGACAGGGGGCTAACCTCCCGGAAGCCAGCTGCCATGTCTTTCAAAGCTTGGCACTTCTCCCGGGCTCACCCTCCCTCCCGCCCTACCACAGGGCTGAGGCCAGGAGGAAGCACTTTCTTCCTCCTGGCCCTAAACGCCCAGGGTGGGAGGCTGCAGGAGGGAGGAAAGGGAAGACAGATCCTTAGCAGCCACCGATGAGGTCACAAGCAAGCACTGTTTGGCACACCTGGACACAGTAGCTGAGTGAGCAAATCAAAGCCTTCATTAGGGCCAGAAAGCACAACCATCACCTGATATTGTGAACAAAGCTTTAAAAAAAAAAAGTGCACTAAAAGTATGTAAGGTACACCATTAGTATCTTACTATTAGTGTGTAAGGTAGGGATGCGGTGGCTCAGTGGCTAAGACGCTGAGCTTGTCGATCAAAAAGTCAGCAGTTCAGTGGTTCGAATCCCTAGTGCTGCGTAACGGGGTGAGCTCTCTTGACTTGTCCCAGCTTCTGCCAACCTAGCAGTTCGAAAGCATGTAAAAAATGAAAGTAGAAAAATAGGGACCACCTTTGGTGGGAAGGGAACAGCGTTCCGGGCGCCTTTGGGATTTAGTCATGCCGGCCACATGACTATGGAGACGTCTTCGGACAATGCTGGCTCTTCTGATTTGAAACAGAGATGAGCACTGCCCCCTAGAGTCGGGAACGACTAGCACATATGTGCGAGGGGAACCTTTACCTATTAGTATATAATGTACACTAACTGAGATACAAACGGCACTGGCAATCACCAAAACGTGTGAATGTCTGCGGAGACCCTCAATCCTTCAGGTCACGGTTGTTGCCAAGGTGTTTTTTCCAAAATGGTAACTGGATTTTCTTGGGGTTCCTGCCCCCCCCCCCCTCCCAGAAAACCTTTTTGCTTCTCGTCGAAGAAAGTTCTTTGGTTCTTCTGAACTTTTGAAAAAGCTTCTTGGATGAGAAGCAAAAAATGGTTTCCAAGGAAATAACCAAGAAATTCCAGTCGCCGTTTGGAAAAGCATTTTTGGGGCGAACAAACTGTGTGCGAAATTTCAACCGTAGTTAGGGCAGATACGTCAATGATAGCACCAAGTTGGGCAGCCTGGAATGATCTGTCCGGGTTGCAATCAGACAAAAAGAGTGATGGGGATTGTGCTTTTTTAAATGGCAGATAGTTTAAAATGGGATCCATCTATCTTATCTTCCTCGATTCCCTGTAGAGAGGGCAATAAAAGAGCATCTGGCTTAGGTGAGTGTCTCTCTCCATGTAAACAAAAATACTGCTGAAAAGGAATATTTTTATATCATCTCCACAGGACTGCAGAGGGTGGAGCATCCACCCTGGTCAAGGTGAAGGCCTGACAAAATTTCACAACTACCGTACTTTTCGGAGTATAAGACATACCTTTTTCCCCCCTAAAAGGGGATGAAAATTTAAGTGCGTCTTATACACCGAATGTAGCCCCGCTCACCCACTGGCCCCCCACCTTTTGGCCTCTTCCTCCCAGCAATTTACCTCCAGACAACAAGCAGCAAGAACAAACAGCCCATTTCAGCTTCATCACAGCCTAATTAGCACAAGTTGATTGTCTGTTGGATTGGCCTCCCGACTCTCAGCTGCTTCAGGCTGCAGGGATTGCCATTGCCTATTGCTGCGCCAGCCTCTGCTGCTTGCTGCAAGGAGGTAAATTGCTGGGAGCAGATTTTTTTTTCTTGTGCTAATCAAGCTATGCTGAAAACGAAAATGAAAGTGAAGCAGGCTATTCGCTGTTTGCTGCAACGAGGCAAAATTGCTGGGAGGCAGAGGCAGATTTCTTTTTCTTGTTTTCCTCACCAAAAAAAGGTAGGTGCGTCTTATACTCCGAAAAATATGGTAGGTATGAGGATGGCACACGCCCATTTGAGACAAATCCACAAAATGTAGGGATGGCTACTGGGCTTACACTTGTTTGAAAATCAATATGCCATATCCCAACACTAGCCCTGATGATGTTACCTAGCTGGGTAATGAAATGTCTGCAAAAAACAAGCAAATTCAGAGAGCACCAAGGACCCTCTCATGTCAACCCTGAGCTACAAATATTATCCTTTATTAGTATCAATATCCAACAGTTTCCAAATCACACCTTGCATTTTCAAGGCCTAATGGACGGACACTTTCCCCAAAAGTACCAAGGATTGGAATTTGCTATTTCCTTTTCTTAGCCAAGTTGATTTAAAACGGTCTCCGAGAATCAGTGGAGAGAGAGGGAGGGGGGAGGAGAAATCAATATCAACCGGAAATTAAGAAGATAAAACTGGGGTTTGGCACTCACAGAAACCAAATCTGTCTCTAACTGTAAAATAGCATTCTTGGTGCATTATGGAGCTGTAAGTGCTGCTGTTATAAATTTGGACTGGAAAGTTTCCAGCTTATTAAAACTTTGTCGAAATGCAAATTGGAATACCATAAAGAAGCTGAGAGATGACCTCAGCAAGAAAAACCTTGCAAGCTGCAGGAATCTAATGTGTCCCCCTCTAAATAGAAAATCTCAAAGACAGCTGTGAAGTTACACTGGATCGCTCTTGCCCAATAACTAAAAATATGTTCCTCAAGATAAGGAAGCCTGAAACCGCACCCCAAAATATTTAAAAGTATGTAGCTCGTCTACTGGGGTCCCATTAATTTGCCATTTAGGTCACCTATTATTGTGTCATGCAAACACTACAACGATTTTTGATACAGGTTAAGTCCCAGAGGTGGGTTTCAGCAGGTTCTGACCAGTTCTGCAGAACTGGTAGCGGAAATTTGACTGGCCCTGCCCCCATCTATTCTCTGCTTCCCAAGTCCCAGCTGATCGGGGGGAAATGGGGATTTTGCAGTATCCTTTCCCTGGAGTGAGATGGGAATGGAGATTTTACAGTATCCTTTCCCTGCCATGCCCATCAAGCCACACCCACCAAGCCACACCCATAGAACAGGTAGTAAAAAAAATATGAAACCCACCACTGGTAAGTCTCAATTTACAACCACAATTGACCAGAATTTCCATTTGCTAAAGCAAGGCAGGTGTTACATCCATTGCACTCCATCTGACAAGCTTTTTTTTTTTTTGCTATGGTTGTTAAGCGAATCACTGCAGTTGTTACCCAAATTTGGGTTCCTATGTTGACTTAACTTGTTGGAAGCCCGCTGAGAAGGTTGATGGATCACGTGGCCCACGGGATGCTGCAACCGTCACAAGTACATGCCAGTTGCCAAGCGCCAGAATTTTGATCAGATGTGACAGTTGCAAGGGCTGGTTTTGTAAGTCCCTTTTTTCAGTGCCGTTATAACTTCAAAAGGTCGCTAAATAAATTGGTTGCAAGTAGAGAACTACCTGTTGTCTACTACAAGTTGTTTCTTTAAGGCAGGGGTCCCCAACCTTAGCAACTTTTAAGACTTGTGGACTTCAACTCCCAGAGTTCCTCAGCCAGCGAAGCTACAATAACACTGAAAAAAGTGATTTATGATTTGTTTTTTATGCTTACGACCTAGGCGGCATCCCCCATGACCACGTGATTAAAATTCAGATGCTTGGAAACTGACTCATACTCTGTTTCCCTGAAAATAAGACCTCCCCAGATAATAAGCCTAATTGGGCTTTTGTGCGCATGGGCTAAAATAAGTCTCCCCCAAAAAATAAGCCCCCCCCAAAATAATTTAAATGCATGAACAGCCGATCCCCGCCATTTCCTCTGGTTAGGGTTAGTTAGGGAGACAGAGCTGGAAATCAGGTAAGACGGCAAGAGGAGCCCCGTCTTGCTCCACACGCCCCAAAATAATAAGACCTCCTCGAAAATAAGGCCAAGCACTTATTTCAGGGTTCAAAAAAGTATGACAGGGTCTTATTTTTGGGGAAACACGGTATTTATGATGGTTGCAGTGTCCCAGGGGTCATGCAATCCCCTTTTGCGACCTTCAGACTAGCCAAGGCAAGGGGGAAGTCAGATTCACTTAACAACAGTGTTACTAATTTAACAGCTGCAGTGATTCACTTAACAACTCTGGCAAGAAAGGTTGTAAAATGGGGCAAAATTCACTTAACTAATGTCTTGCTTAGCAACAGAAATTTGGCGTTTGATTGCGATCACAAGTCAATGTCTATAGTCAGCGGTCTGCTCCAAATTCCCAGTTCCTCAAGGATAACGTTTTCAGTCGGGACCCAATCCAGCAGTTTTAAATAAAGATACTTTGCGTATACAGATGTTCCTTGACGTACAACCACAATTGAGGCCAGAATTTCGGTTGGTGAGCAAGGTATTTGCTAAATGAGTCGTGTCCCATTTTATACCCTTTTTTTTTTTGCCATGGTTGTTAAGTGAATTTGCATTCTATTGCACTGGGGATGGGGGGGAAGAGACGAAAGTCATCGATTTTTTCCCTCTCATTACACTTTTCTCTTTCTTTTATTTTTCTGGTGTTTTTTTTTTTTAAATCTTGTAATGAAAGCAAATAAAATTGATTGAAAGGGAAAAACAAGATGGAGAGCAACCTTATTTAATTACAAGGAGCGAGTCAGCTTTGATGAGGTAACTTTTTTTGACTGCTCTGCACACACCTGTCAGCAATCCTGTTCACACCTTGATTAGCTTGTGATTTATTGTTGCTCAATCTGGAGGAATGTTGCCTCATGAAATTTTCTGTTTGGGGCTTAAAAAGGCAGAGAATTTTCCTGTATGCTTTTGGGCAAAGCCCCTCACAGTCGCTTTTTAATAGCTCCAAGTTATTTTTAATGGAGGCTAATTGCTCGAACGCTGAGATAAGAGTTGGCGCTGCGAGCAAGCACTTTTCTGCCATGAATTCTGTTCAGCCATCCAGTGACAATCGCCTCTCCCCTTCCTGTGCAATCCTGTTCTTATGGTCTGTAGAAGGTACAGGATAGCTAGCAGAATATGGACTGCAAATTTTTTATTTTATTTATTTATTCTATGGCAGTATTTATTCCAGTCTTTTAAATCATCTCTTAGAGGAGAAACGGACAGCTCCAATAATTGCTGTTTTTCCTTATTTCTGATTATAGGTTCCATTCAAGAACCTCAAAATTATTACAGATGGGAAATGGGGTTAATTTACTTACTCTATCTAATTTATATCTATCAAATATCTATCTAATTTGCATCTATCATCTCTCTCTATATCATCTCTATCTATATATCCATCCATCCATCATCTATCTCAATCTCTTATCTCTCACTCTCTCTCTATCATCCATCCTTATCATCTATCAATCTGTCATCTCTCTCTCATCTCTCTCATCTATCAAATTTAAATAGCCGCCCATCTCACAAGAAATAACTCAGGGTGGCATACAATAGTCAATTTGAAAAGGTATGTATACCAAAACAGATGTTTAAATTAGATAAATTAACATTAAAATGGAGATGACTAAAACTAAAAATATATACAAACCCTAAGTAGAGAGAGAGAGAGGGAATGGATCTAGCTCTTTTTCGACCATCTTTTTTTGGCTGTTTGACTAGCTTGGAAGAGTGCTAAGGTCCTTGATTCTCCTAAGCATGGTTGTTTTCTTGCAGACATTTCATTACCCAACTAGGTAACCTTATCAGTGCTAGAAGGGAGATGCTGTGAGTCCTGTAAGCCTTTTTCTTCCTTCCTCCCCCGCCCCAATCTCTCAATTGTAAGTCTATTTCTCCTCTCTTCTCAGTGCCTGACTCCTATTCTTTTTTCCTTCTTTCCCAGGAAGTATACCATCTGCTTATTTTAATAAGTCTTAACCAACACTAAACCAGAGAGGCAGGAAGAGAAAACAAAGAGTGCAGAGAGAAGGATGTTCATAGGTTGTCATTTTGGTCCTCACCCTTTTTGCTGAGTGAGCAAAGGCCAGGGATGGGCACCCTCCTTACATCAAGGTGTGAAGCTGGTTAGTGACACAGAGACATCAGAAAGATTCAAATATTCACGATCCCATCAAAATATCTGCTAAAGCAGTGTTAAGATATGTTTACCGTACTTTTCAGAGCATAAGACACACTTCCCTCCCCCTAAAAGAGGGTGGAAATGTTGATGCGTCTTATAGCCCGAGTACGGCCATTTTTGGCCACCCGAACCCACCCACCCACGTCCCGTTTTTGCCAAAAATGGGCCCGTTTTTAGCAAAAATGTGATGCACAGAGGGTTTGGGAGGCCTGCAGAGTGCTCCTGGGGGCTGGGGAGGGCAAAAATGGGACACATGGGGGTTTGGGAAGCAAAAACAGGATGTGTGGTGTCTGAGGGACACGTGGGGGGTTCAGGAGGCCAAAGACAGGATACACAGAGGGTTTGGGAGGCCTACAGAGTGCTCCTGGGGGCTGGGGAGGGCAAAAATGGGACATATGGGGGGTTCGGGAGGCAAAAATGGGATGCGTGGGGGCTGAGGAGGGACACATGGGGGGTTCAGGAGGCAAAAAACAGGCCCATTTTTCACAAAAATGGAACACACAGATGGTTTGGGGGGCCTACAGAATGCTCCTGGGGGCCGGGGAGGGCAAAAAAAAAAAAACGGATGCATGGAGGCCAAAATCTTTTTTCCCCTTGTTTTCCTCTTCAAAATCTTGGTGCGTGTTATACTCTGTTGCGTCTTATAGTCTGAAAAATACGTTAATTCATCTCCCAACGTTGTTGGCTGGGGGTATTCTGGAAATTGAAGTCTGCACATCTTAAAATGGTTGGGAAAGTCTATGCCAAAGACGAAGAAAGATGGTTTCCCACTATTTCTTCAACAACATTACAATCTAATCTTATGTTCTGCCCATAATATGCACTTATAAAATGCCAGTAGGAATGGGAGGGTGACTGGTGGACTCAGCTCCCTAAAGGGAGAGGTTGGACACCTAGATTTCTCTTTTTTAGCACCGGGCAATAAACCTGCTATTTTCTACCACCTTTTAAGAATATTCTTTCGTGGACGGGAATTCACTGGAGAAAGCAATTATGTTTGGGATACTGAGTGGCACAAGTAGTCCTCGACTTACGACCACAACGGAGCCCCAAATTTTCTGCTGCTAAGTGAGACATTCGTTAAGTCCCCCATTTTACGACCTTTCTTGCTGCATTCTGTTAAATGAGTCACTCCAGTTGTTAAGTTAGCAACACGGTCGTTAAATGAATCAGACCTCCCCTACTGACTTTGCTCATCAGAAGTTCGCAACAGGGGAAGCATCACATGACCCCGGGACACTGCAACCGTCATAAATATGAATCAGTTGCCACGCGGCTGAATTTTGAACATATGACCATGGGGATGCTGCAATGGTCTTGAGCATCCCCAAGTCCCTTTTTTCAGCGCTGTTGTAACTTCGAATGGTCACTAAATGAACTGTTGTAAGTCAAGGACTACCTGTAAAAGGAAACCAGACAGCCAAAGAACAGGGTAGCTGGACACCATCAAAGCTGACATCAGTCAGAGCCGAGAACAAAGAAGTAGTGAAAAATGGGAAGATGTGGTGAGATGTGGGGCCTTCTGGGATCGGCAAGAGTTGGACACAACAGAATGGTTAAATGATCATCATCATCTTCATCATCATCAAAGAAGATTCAGCTCTGCTGGTTTGTTTTGTGTTCACTTTATCTCTGGTTCTGAATTTATTTTGCATATCCTAAAAGGTAAAGGTTCCCGACTCTAGGGGGCGGTGCTCATCTCCGTTTCAAAACCAAAGAGCCAGCGCTGTCCGAAGACGTCTCCATGGTCATGTGGCCGGCATGACTCAACGCCAGGGAAAACGGGGCTCTGTTTTTGCTGGCAGTGGCACTGTAGGCCGGTCCTTCGCTATTTCCAGAGTGGCCCCGTGGGCCAAAACTAAGCACCCCACAGGCCAGATCCGGCCCCTGGGCCTTGAGTTTGACACCCCTGACCTACAACTTCTGGAGGCAAGCTGTTCCACTGGTTAACTGTTCTCACTATTAGGAAGTTTCTCCTTAACTGACGTTTAGTCCAGTCCAGAAGGAGGTTCTGCTAACTAGGTAAAGGTAAAGGATTTCCACGCACATATGTGCTAGTCGTTCCTGACTCTAGGGGGCGGTGCTCATCTCCGTTTGAAAGCCGAAGAGCCAGCGCTGTCCGAAGATGTCTCCGTGGTCATGTGGCCGGCATGACTCGGTGCCTTCCGCCATGCCCATAAAACTTTCTTTTTTCATCAAGCCGGGCTGGTTTAACATATTTTTAAATTTTTAATTTTTAATTGGTTTCTCATTTTAAACTGGGGCCAAATTAATATATATTCTTTTAATTGTTTTTAATGTTTGTATTGTATGTTTTTATCTGGCTGTACACCGCCCTGAGTCCCTTGGGAGAAGGTGCGGTATATAAATTCGAAATAAAATAAAATAAAATAAAATAAAAATAAATGACTCAACACCAAAGGCGCACGGAACGCTGTTACCTTCCCACCAAAGGTGGTCCCTATTTTTCTACTTGCATTTTTTACCTGCTTTCGAACTGCTAGATTGGCAGAAGCTGGGACAAGTCATGGAAGCTCAGCCCGTTACGCGGCAACTAAGGATTCGAACCGCTAAACTGCCGACCTTTCGATCGACAAGCTCAGCATCTTAGCCACTGTGTCCTATTGGCAGGTTAATACTGTGTTTCCCTGAAAATAAGACCGAGTCTCATATTAATTTTTGCTCCAAAAGATGCATTAGGGCTTATTTTCCAGTTGAGTCTTATTTTCGGGAAAACACGGTATTAACCTTTCCACTAAATGTGAGGTCGTATCCATTTTTCTCTTGGCCTTAAAATAGGGGCAGGCAATTTGTAAGAGTGTCAGGGAAGTAATTTATCCCTTCCCGAGTTGTTAAACAGCCACAGCGGCAAAACCTGTTTTACTACAAATGGCCGTTTCTTTTGTCGGCGTTGGGAATAGGAAGGAAGCCTCCCACTCACTGTTTTAAATTTTTATTTTCAGGGAACGGGAAAAACCGCTTCGCTAAAGTTCAGTCCCCTTGAGTTAAAATTTTGAGGGAACCACTTCAGGAACTGCAAACAGGGTTCTGGGAATCGCCTCATCCATAAAACAAAACAGGAAATTAAATGCAGTTTTTGGAAAAAAGTGATGGAGCTAGCACAATCATGGCAAAATTAACTGTTTTAAACCAGAGAAAAGAATGTTATCTGGTTTTCTTTCTATTTGGACGCCACTTCTAGGTTCCAAACAAGAAAAAAAAAAGGAAGTTTGACTTTGAGTTGAATAGGACAGGACGGAACAGAACAGAGTAGAATATTCTTTATTGGCCAAGTGTGATTAGACACACAAGGAATTTTCCACCGGCAAGGTTGGCAAAGATGTTTAAAGATAAATCAATGAAATGTTGGAAGTGCCACCAGATACCGGGGTCATATATGTGGTGGACATGTGTAAAAGCCAAAAAATATTGGATAAAAATATGTACATGGTTGGAGGAGAGGATACAACAGCATATTGATCTGAAACCTGAATTATTTTTGTTGGGGATTTTATCAGAAACTTACAGTAAAGAAAATATATATTTGATAATTCACGTAATAACTGCAGCTAGGATTGTACTTGCACAAAATTGGAAAATGAAGAGATCCCTATGGATGAGAATTAGAATGTGCAGAAATAAATAGATTAACAGTTGAAATTAAAGCGAAGGAACAATTTGATTATTATAACATATGGGAATTATTTTATCAATGGTTAGAGAATAAATATGAAAAGTGGAAAAAAGCAGAGGAGTGAAATAGAGAAAATGTTTTAATAAGGTTAAATAATTTAAGAAGAGGACTGTTATAGTATTAGGTATGGTATATATTACTATTAGTATTAAGGATAAAATAATAAATATGACTGTAGATTGTAATTATTGTATAAAATATTTGCACAAAATATTTGTACCAGATGACACACTGTTTAATGGAAGATGGTGTTTGAATCAAAATAGAATTTTAAAAAAAATTTGTTTTTAAAAAGACACACAAGGAATTTGTCTCTGGTGTAGAAGCTCTCAGTATACACCCAAAGCATCAGAGTAATAATAATACCAATTAGAGGGGACAGTAAAGAAAACAAGGATAATACTTAGTTTGCTGTTAAAAGAAATCGCAAGTATTTACTAAACATGTAAACATAAAAAATTGAGGCTGCAATTCTATTTTGTATTTTACTGGAGTGAAAAAAAATCTGGGAGCCAATGCTTTTCTTTCCTCTTTCTTATTTACCCTACACCTCTTCTTCCCCTGTTTCCCTTCCTCATTTCTATACTCTCTTTATTTTCATTTGTATTTTATCTCGAAAAAAAATTTATATATGTATGTATCAAAAAAAGAAGAAGAAGAAGAAACATGCTGCAGTTTTAAAGATAGCCTGATAAGCATTTTCACGGAAGGCTAAGTGAAAACCAGTAGGGAATTTAGAATGGATTTGAAACAAGAATTACTCCAATCCTTTTATAAGAAGCTTAGCGCTGGCAACCATGCCGATGTGTACACCCACCACTATTAGGCTGATCCCAATCGGCGGAAGTAAAAAGGACAGCATTCTGTCCTTTGGCAAAGACCGAGGAGTTTTGCCCTTTAGTGACAGATGGTTTAATAGGTCCAATTTGCAAGAGTTCTTTGCAACTGAGAAGGTTTCAAAATTTACTTTTCCTCCAACAAAAATGGCTGACCAAGTGCAGGATGCCATCTTGCAACTTCAAAAAAATAAATAAATAAATAAACGGATAAAACAGGAGACAGGGTGTTTAGTTTCCATGGCGAGGGGTTTTTAAACTAGACCTTAAGCATCAGTTACAGGCAAGTCCTTGACTTACGACCGCAACTGAGCCGAAAATTTCTGTTGCTAATTGAGACATTTGTTAAGTGAGCTTTGCCCCCATTTTACGACCTTTCTCGCCACAGTTGTTAAGGGAATCACTGCAGTTGTTACATTAGTTATCACGGTTTTGAAAGGAATCTGGCTTCCCCATTGACTTTGCTTGTCAGAAGGTCACAAAAAGAGATCGCATGACCCCGGGACACTGCAATGGTCATAAATATGAGTCAGATGTTAAGCATCTGAATTTCGATCATGTGACCACGGAGATTCTACAACGGTCGTGTGCGAAGAGCCATGGTGGTGCAGTGGTTAGAATGCAGTATTGCAGGCTAATTCTGCCGACTGCCAACAGTTCGATCCTGACCGGCTCAAGGTTGACTCAGCCTTCCATCCTTCAGAAGTCGGTAAAATGAGGACCCAGATTGTTGGAGGGCAATAGGCAGGCTCTGTAAACTGCTTAGGGAGGGCAGTAAAGCACCGTGAAGCGGTATATAAGTCTAAGTGCTATTGCTGGTGCTGTTGTGAAAAATGATCGTAAATCACATTTTTCAGCACGATTGTAACTTTGAACAGTTGTAAGTCGAGGACTATTTGATTTGTGAGGCCGCTCAATTCTGCCACAATTGTGTAGACACAATCTAAAGATTCCTTTCAGAGCGATTCAGCCAAGAGGTTCATCAATTAGGGTGGCCCTCAGAGGGAAAATGCGTAGGGTTCACTTATCATAGTGCCCATACTCTGATCAAAGACACAATCCCTCTGCATTTCATCCCCTGGAAAACATGACCTGGTCCTATTTCCCAGTGGGCCACCATAGGAAGATGGTGCTGAACCAGACTGGCCTTCTCCTTACCCAACAGTTTTCAATTTATGATGAAGAAAGATTTGTCTCCGAACACCTGGCAACCCTGGCACACAGCACCTGCATCCCCATAATTTGCTTAAGTCAGTTCCTGCATCAGCTCCTTTTCTGCCTTTGCGCAATACCTTACACCAGCATTTCTCCATCTCAGCGATGCTTCAGATGTGTGGACTTCAACTCCTAGAATTCCTCCAACCGGCATTCTGGGAGATGAAGTCCACACACCTTATAGTGAGGCTGAGAAATGCTGCATTAGACCATTAAGCAAAAGCAGAGGGACACTTTGGTCTACTGGTTAAGGTGTAGGAAGCAGGAGGCCGTGAGTTCTAGAGTCCTGCCTTGGGAATGAAAGGCAGATGGGCGATTCTGAGCCCATCGCCAGGAGATGATGAGTTCTAGTACCTCCTTAGGCATGAAAGAAAGCTGGGTGACTTTGGGCCAATCACCATGAGACTGAATTCTAGTACCCATTGGGCATGAAGGCTGATTGGGGTACTTTGGGCCAATGACCAGGAGACTGTGAGTTCTAGTACCCATTGGCATGAAAGCTAGCTGGGTAACTCTGGGTCAATCACCAGGAGACTGTGAGTTCTAGTGCCCACTTAGGCATGAAAACCAGCTGGGCCAATCACTAGCAGATTGTGAGTTCTAGTCCTGCCTTAGGCATGAAAGCCAGCTAGGTGACTTTGGGCCAGTCCTTTTCTCTCAGCCCAACCCACCTCACAGGGTTGTTGTGGGAAAAATAGGAGGAAGGAGTATTAGATACGTTTATAAACAAAAATAAAAACGTGATAAAAATCAAAATAAGTAAAAAAAACAAGATTCAGACTAACCACGCTCAAGGAGAAGGATATATAGCCAACCAGCGATGTACAGCAATCAGGGAAAGTATCTGAACGCTCCTACTGTCATGGCAAGATCAGGTTCCACCATAGGTAGTCCTCGACTTACGACAATTGAGCCCAAAATTCATGTTTGCCAAATGAAACATTTGTTAAGCGAGTTTTGTCCTATTTTACGACCTTTCTTGCCACCGTTGCTAAATGAAGCATTGCGGTTGTTAACGTTATTAACGTTGTTAAATGAATCTGGTTTCCCCATTGAACCTGCTTATCAGAAGGTCACGAAAAGGGATCACATGATCTAATGGCTGTCAGACTGCTTTTGGCACATGATTCTTTAATGCAACTGCCTAACCTAATGATCCTTGCTAAGTCTCAGGACAGAGAGTTTCATAAACTATCTATCTATACATTCCCTTTTCTCGTCCGACCCACTTAAGAGTTGACTCAAAAGGTGGCCACCAGTAAAGCATAGAGCAGGGTCTCCAACCTTGGCAACTTTAAGACTTGTGGACTCCAACTCCCAGAATTCCTCAGTCAGCTTTGCTTTAAGACTTGTGGACTCCAACTCCCAGAATTCCTCAGTCAGCTTTTTGCTTTTAAGACTTGTGGACTCCAACTCCCAGAATTCCTCAGCCAGCTTTGCTTTTAAGACTTGTGGACTCCAACTCCCAGAATTCCTCAGCCAGCTTTGCTTTTAAGACTTGTGGACTCCAACTCCCAGAATTCCTCAGCCAGCTTTGCTTTAAGGCTTGTGGATGCCAACTCCCAGAATTCCTCAGTCAGCTTTGCTTTAAGACTGGTGGACTCCAACTCCCAGAATTCCTCAGCCAGCTTTTTGCTTTTAAGACTTGTGGACTCCAACTCCCAGAATTCCTCAGCCAGCTTTGCTTTAAGACTTGTGGACTCCAACTCCCAGAATTCCTCAACCAGCTTTGCTTTTAAGACTTGTGGACTCCAACTCCCAGAATTCCTCAGCCAGCTTTTTGCTTTTAAGACTTGTGGACTCCAACTCCCAGAATTCCTCAGCCAGCTTTGCTTTAAGACTTGTGGACGCCAACTCCCAGAATTCTGGGAGTTGAAGTCCACAAGTCTTAAAGTTGCCAAAGCTGGAGACCCCTGGCAAAGAGAGATTAGGTAGGGGTCCCCAACCTGCCTGGTCCGTGGACCGACACTGGGCCGTGGCATGCCAGAAACTAGGCCATAAAACAAGCGGAGCCCCATCCGAAGGTGCAGGCAGCACACGAAAACACGCTTCTTCCAGTCCACAGGAAAACCTCTCTCCACGGATACAGATCCCTGGTGCCCAAAAGATTGGGAGCCGCTGGCCTAGGGGGTGGTTTTTTTTCCATAAATGGTGAAGTGGATCCAAATTCAAAAGGCTTCCCACAGCAATTCAGAACACAGGTGGTCCTCAATTTACGACCACAATTGAGCCCAACATTTCCGTTGCTAAGCGAGACAGATGTCAAGTACATTTTGCCCCCATTTTGCAACCATTCTTGCTATAGTCGTTAGGCAAATCACTGCCATTGTTAAATTAGTAACACGGTTGTTAAGTGAATCTGGCTTCCCCACTGGCTTTGCTTGTCAGTAAGTCTCAAAAGGGGATCGCACGACCCCGGGACTCAGCAACCGTCATAAATATGAGTTAGTCGAAAAGCTAAAGATTATTGAAGCAGAATTAAGATATGGATACAAGAAATGACTCAACAACATATTGATTTAAAACCTGAGTTGTTCCTACTGGGTATCCTACCAGAGAAAATTAGTAAAGAAAATGTATATTTGATTATACATATAATAACTGCAGCAAGAATAGTATTTGCACAAATAATGGAAAGAAGAGAAAATCCCTTTAGATGGAGGAAGTAATTAGAAAAATGTTGGACTGCACAGAGATGAATAGATTAACTTTAATGATTAAAGAGAAAGAGGATACAGAATATTTTAAGATATGGGGGAAATTTTATGATTGGATAGAAAAGAGATATAAAGAATTTGATAAGCAAATAGGAGAAAGTTACATTAAATATATGTATTTTGGGGAAAATATTGAAATAGAGAAGTGGGATTTATTAAGGAAGAAGTAAGAAGAGGAGGAGTAACAAAAAGAAATCGTCACCGAAGAAACACCAAGATGACACACGGAAAGACTGACGTATTATGTGTTTGTTTGTCTTTTTTTAAAAAAACTTTTTATAAAAAAATAAAAATAAAAAATATGAGTTAATTGTCAAGTGTCTGTATTGTGACCACATGACCAAGGAGACGCTGGAATGGTTGTTAAGTGTGGAAGAACGGTCATAAGTCACTTTTATCAAGGCCTTTATAACTTCAGACGGTCATTAAGTGAACCGTTGTAAGTCAAGGATTAGCTGTGATGAGGGATGTGGAAGAAACGAGGAGGAAGTGTTTCAGAATTTGAGAGTCGCAATGCAAGTCACGGGAGCCTAACTGAGCCTGAGTTTTTTTAACACGGACTTGAGTGTCTTTGCTTTCTTCTGAAGAAGGAGGGGTGGGGGTGGGGGGGAAACTTTCCCATTTTTGCCGACAGCAAATGTGGAGCGCTGAAAAAAAAAACCTTGGCGTCTGAATACGACGCCGTACAGACTGTCCAGATTGGATTTTAGCGCTTGAGGCAAATTGCAACAGCTACATAATGAATCTACGGCAGCCTGAAAGACTCTCAATGTAACACCGTGAGGTGGTGAAACTAAAACCCAGCGGAAGCAACAGCCCACATATGTCTGGCTGTGCACAATTCAGTTGCTGTGTCATCTCTCTCTTAGACCAGTCTGCCCCATAACGTGGTTTTGGGGGGGGGGAGGGAAAACTGAGGGAAATGTGGGACACGAAACAAGACGATTGTCAACCCTGAAGCTGGCTTGACGGATGCCATCTTGGAGCTTCAGTGCTACCCAGTGGTGGGTTTCTACCGGTTCACCCCAGTTCGGGCAAACCATCAGTGGCGGGAGGCTCCGCCCACCCACCCAGACGTCATCACGGATGCTTTGTGCATGCACCGAAGCTCCGCGCACGAGCGAAGCAAGCACGTACAGGCGCTCACAGTTCTGAACCGGTAGCAAAGGTAAGTGAAACCCACTATTGGTGCTGCCACACTGAGGGATAGGGAGAGGGGATTAGAGATAGCCGGGGTCGTCAAAATAAAATATTTTCCCCTGAGAACCAAGGACATTCTCACACCTGGTCAGAGGAAGGAGGAGCGTTGTCACCGGACCAACAGACAACGCCTTGATTGGACCATGCGATTGTTTGGGGTTGAGAGAAATTTTTTTACTTTTAATCAGGTGAAAAACGGTGGGACTTTTCAGAGCCGGTTTTCACCAGATATGTGCCAATATGGTATTTCCAATAAGGCTATTCTCTGAGGAATCCAATTGCCTTGGAGTTTTACTTGAAATTGATTAATTACTCGGAACCCTGACAACGAAGTAGTTCATGAGGTTTGAACGCTGGGCTGCCGATCGGCAGGTTTGTTGCATTCGAGATCCATTGCTCCTGCAAGGCAGAGTGAGCACCCATCACAAGCTCCAGCTCCTGATGCCCTACCAGTTCAAAAAAGAGCTTCCGCGAGTAGATTAATGGGTATCACTTCGATGGGCAACTTCACGGGGACGCCAAAGGAAGCCCCAATTAGGCATCCCCTGGGGAATGGTCGTATTACCAGCAAGGAGCAGTGGTGGCGCAGTGGTTAAAATGCAATCTTGCAGGCTAACACTGCCCACTGCCAAGAGTTCACTCCTAACCGGCTCAAGGTTGACTCAGCCTTCCATCCTTCCGAGGTCAGTAAAATGAGGAACCAGATTGTCGGGGGCAAATATGCTGACCTGGTAAACCTCTTAAGAGAGGTTATAAAGCACTGTCAAGCGGTACGTAAGTCTAAGTGCTACTGCTAAATCCTTTTGCCACTTCAGTGCTTCCAACACAAGAAAAACAAAACAAAACTAGGAGCACAGCTGATCTCCTCTCCAAGCGTAGGCTGTGCTTCAGGAGTTCCCTTGCATAAAAATTTACCAGCCATTAATTCAAGGCTTCCTAATGGAACTTCACTGGGGAAGGGTCTCCAACCTTGGCATCTTTAACACTTGTGGACTTCAACTCCCAGAATTCCCTAGCTAGCATTGCTGGCTAAGGAATTCCAGGAGTTGAAGTCTACCAGCCTTAAAGTTGCCAAGTTTGGAGAACCCTGATTTACATGAGAAACCTTCCTCTTTTTCATTTGGAACCACTTCAGATATTTTGGGGTAATTAAATATGGGAGCTGATATCGACCTTTTCAGGAAGACAGTGGGTTGGGACAGAATGCTAACCACTATTCTTAGTCTAAAGCAGTGTTTTTCAATCTTGACTACTTTTAAGACGTGGCCTTCAACTCCCAGACTTCCTGGCTGAGGAATTCTGGGAGTTGAAGTCCTCAAGTCTTAAAAGTTGCCAAATTTAAAGACCCCTGTTTTAAAGCAGTGGTTTTCAAACTCTGCAGTGATGCAACTCCCCAAAATAATAACTTTGTGTGAAATCCTATGCCCCCCACAAGTAATATTTAATTGACATTAGGTTTGGACAAGAAATAAAGAAGCTACGTTTAATTACAGGCAGTCCCTGGATTAAAGACAAATTCCATTCCTAACTTATCTTTAACCTAAATTTGTGCGTGAGTCAAAGTTGTACTTGCAAATGAACTGCCTATTACTAGAAAACGGCAGATGGTTTTGTTCTTCCCCACAAGCCAACAAGAGTAAAGCGTTCAGGAAGCACTGAAACTAAGCTGTAAATTTAAAAGGTGCAGCTTCAGCGGCTCCTGAGCTCAAAGAAGGAGAATCCATCCACCATTTTTAGTAATAGGCAGCCATTTGTATCTAAAGATGTTCTCTCACTTTTTTAAAAAAATTATTTATTTATAAAACAACACAATATGACAAACACAAAACACATATTCCCTTTTTACAACAGTTTCGTAACAGTAATCTTCTATTGTTTACATTTCCCCCTAATTCTCCTTATAATATATATATCCTTCCTGTCCCATTATCCCTTAGTACTCTGTAACTTCCTTCGCACATAGTATTAATTTTATACATTATCATAGCACCGAAAAAAGGGACTTATGACCATTTTTCACATGTATGACCGTTGCAGCATCCCCATGGTCACGTGATTTATATTCGGATGCTTGACAACTGACTCTCATTCATGATGGTTGCTGGGTCATACGATCCACTTTTGCAACCTTCGGACATGCAAAGTCAAGGGGGAAACCAGATTCACTTAACAGCAATGGGGCAAAACTCACTTAACAAGTTTCTCAGTTAGCAACATAAATTTTGGGCTCAATTGTGGTCAAAAGCCTAGCTCAGTTCCAACACGGGCCCAAACCCACTGCAACAAACACTTCGTTTATGGTGGCTGTAATCTGAATGAAACTCACTTTGTAGATTTTATTTACTGAAGTTTCTATCTCATTTCTTAACTGCAGAATCTTGACGAATGCACCTTTAAAACAAATAAGGCTTTTCAAAAAAAGAAGAATAAGACACTCACAAAACTCACTACAAAATTGTCGGGACGTTCTAGGAAAACCAGCCTAAAGCCGGTGATCGAATAAACTCAGGATCAAAAAGTTTGCAAAAACAGTGATTTTCATATACTCCGGAAGTGGTTTTTAACATTCTTTTTTGAAGAGGAAATTCAAAGGTAGCCTCTCTCACTAAAACCGGGAGCAAGATTTTATGTGGACAGGGTTGGGTTTTGTTTGGCCTCGTCTACTCGAACTTAAAGCTTTGGGCCGATTCCTTTCTCTCAGCCCAACCCACATCACAGGGCTGTTGTGGGAAAAATAGGAGGGAAGGAATATGTTGAGATTTTTTGGGGAAACGTGCAAAGAAGAGCAACTAAAGGCCTGGAGTCTAAAACATATGAAGGACGGTTGCAGGAATTCGGTTTGCCTAGTCTAGAGAGAAGGGGGACCAGGGGTGACGTGATAGCAGTATTCCAGTATTTGTGGGGCTGCCATGAAGAAGAGGGGAGTCAAACTATTTTCCAAAGCACCAGAGGGAAGGACAACAATGGATGAAAACTGATCAAGGAGAGAAGCAACTTGGAATTAAGGAGAAACTTCCTAACAGTGAGGACAATTAAACCACTGGAACAGGAGTTACCTTCACAAATTGTGGGGGCTTCATCACTGGAGTTTTTTAAGAAGGGGTTGGATATACACTTGTCTGAAATGGTATACGGTCTCCTGCTTGAGCAGGGGGCTGGACTAGATGACCTCTTGACTCTATTCTGATTGATTAGGTATGTTTGCCGCAGTTATATAAATAACAAAGGCAAGATAGGAATAAATTAAACATGTGAATAAAAAAAAAAAACCAAGCAAAGGAAGAGAAAACCAAAGGGAGGAACATATGGGAAGTGGTGCCCTCCATGTGGGTTGTGCCAGCCTTTTTCTTTGCAAACGGGGAAAAAAAAACCTCCAATTACTGATTTATCTCACCTGATTTTTCTTCTTCTTCTCCTCTACAGCAAGGACCTAAATCACGTGGCATGAGAGCAACTTCTGCAGAAATGTTTAGGCCATAAAGAGAAGCAGTCCTGCCTTTGACAGCCTTTCCTCTCTGCAGAGTTCCAGCCTGCTCCCTCTGCTAATGTTCAGGGCAACCATTCTGGACTCTTGTACCTTGCCGAACTCTGACCCGTCTTGCGACATTCCCCACAAATAGTATGCACGCACACACACATACAGAGGGCAGGGCCTGTTTCTCCTGCTAAATCTACATCTGGAATCTTCCAAAGGTGAGAAGCAGCTGCTTCCCACCAGGCTAAACTATTTTTTTTAAATTATTTATTATTTATATTCCGCCTTTTATTGTTTTTATAAATAACTCATGGTGGTGAAGAACACAACCAATATTCCTTCCTCCTTCCTCCTATTTTCCCCACAACAACCATCCTGTGAGATGAGGTGAGCGGAGAGTGAAGGACTGGTCCAAAGTCACCCAGTCAGCTTCAATGCATAAAGCGGGACTAGAACTCACCTTCTCCTGGTGATTGACCCGAAGACACTCAAGTCAGCTTTCATGCCTAAGACGGGACTAGAACTCACAGTCTCCTGGTGACTGGCCCAAAGTCACTCAGTTGGCTTTCATGCCCAAGGTGGGAATAAAATTTACAGCCTCCTGGTGATTGGCCCAAAGTCGTTTCAATGCATAAAGTGGGACTAGAACTCACCTTCACCTGGTGATTGGCCCGAAGACACTTAAGTCGGGACTAGAACTCACTGGCTCCTTGTGATTGGTCCAAAGTCACCCAGCCGGCTTTCCTGCCTAAGGCGGGATTGAAACTCAAGAGTCCCAGCTTCTAGCCTGGTGCCTTAATCACGTACACAGCCAGAGCAGAGCTCACTATACCTGTTGTACAAGGTAGGGAAGAGCATTGCTACATAAAGCCCCAAGGGAAAGAACCCGGATATGCCAAGACTGGCCTTTTGTGAACTTTCCCACTTCTGCATATAAAATAGGCCAAACTGACTTTTGGTGGTTGCCCAAGAATTTCATTCAGAGGAATAAAGTCTGCTGGACCACACGCGGGGAAACATGGATTGGTATGAGCCAGAGAACCAACGAATGAAACGTTCTGGAGAATATTAGGGTTTTGACACGCCTGGTAAGGACGATAAATGAAAGTTTAATTTCAGGGGACCAGGTCGGGCAAGAGGGTGACCATTATTTTCTAACTATCCATTAAATCAGAATGACAATACTGTGGCAGTTAACATCAGTATTCAGCCGACATGAATGACACTATTTGTATCAATGGAGATTGTGTGTGTGTGTGTGTGTGTGTGCGGCCTCACGCAAACGATCCGATTCATGTAATGACGCCCTAACACGAATGACATAAAATTGCTGCCCAAATTCGGGACATGGTACTCAAAGCTCCTCTGGGTGCCGTCGGCCAAACAATATCGACTGGCAGCCCCTAGGGGGAGGGCCTTCTCTGTGGGGGCACCTACTATCTGGAACGAGCTCCCCCCGGAGATACGGAGGATCCCGGATCTGTGCACCTTCTGCCGCGCTCTTAAGACCTTTTTATTCCACCAGGCGGGCCTGGCCTAATCTTTTCCCTCTTTTTAATTATGCAAATTTTAATCGGTTTTTAAATGATTGGGGTGTTTTAATCTGTCCTGGCCAAATTGTTTAATTCGATTTTACTTTGTTTTTAAATTTTGTATCTATGTAGTTTTACTGTTTGGCTGTTCACCGCTCTAAGTCCTTCGGGAGTATGGCGGTATATAAATCAAATAAAGTAAGTAAGTAAGTAAGTAAACTGTCTCATACTGAAGTCGGGGAGGGTGTGGTTTCACTGAAATAAATTTCCTGCTGAAACTTTTCTTTGTTACAATTACTCAGGAATGAGGGAGCAGGTTACAGCTAGTCCTCAACTTACGACCACAATAGGGAACAGAATTTCTATCGCTAAGCAAGTGAGTTGTTTATAGCAGGGGTCTGCAACCTTGGCGACTTTAAGCCTGGCGGACTTCAACTCCAAGAAGCTGGGGAATTCTTGGGAGTTGAAGTCCCCCCCCCCGGCTTAAAGTCGCCAAGGTTGCAGACCCCTGGTTTATAGAAATTTGTTGTTGCTAAGCAGGGCACCTGTTCAGTGAGCCGGGCCTCATGTTATGACCTTTCTTGCCACAGCGGTTAAGCGAATCGTTGCGGCTGTTAAATGAATCACTTGACTGTTAAGTGAATCCAGCTTCCCCCATGGACTATGCTTGTTGGAAGCCGGCTGGGGAAGGTTGCAAATGGCGATCGCATGGCCCAGGGATGCTGCAACTGTAAAATATGTGACAATAGCTAAGTGCCGCATTTTGATCACATGGTCATGAGGACGGCTGCAAGGATGGGTAAGTGCAAAAACCAGTTGTAAGTCACACTCTTTTCAGTGCTCTTGCAAACTTCAAACAGTTGCTAAATAAATGCACGTCCCCCTGTACTTAGGTCCTGAAAACTCAATGCATTTAACATGCCTGTGGTTCTCTTGCAGATGCGAAGAACATAAACAGCAGCTACTGCAGAACACACGAATTTAGCTCCAGCATTTAAATCCTGGCTCTTTTTTCTTCCCTTACACCAGTGTTTCTCAACCTCGGCCACTTGAAGATGTGAGGACTTCAACTCCCAGAATTCTGGGAGATTGGGAAACACTGCCTTACACAGTAAAGGACTTGTTGCTGCTTTTTCCTCAACTGTAGATGCTGAAACTGCTCGCAGAGTGTTTGGTTAAAGGCAGTGATGGGCTGCTGCCAGTTCGGGCGAACTGGTAGTTCCGATGATCGGCTGGCTCCGCCCACCCACCCACCGCTGCCCTATCCTGTCCTATATTTCCTTCTTTCTGGCTCAGCTGATTCGCGCAGCGCAGCTGATTTCCGCGCCTCCGCTGTTCTACTTAGCGGGGCTGCCTTTAGAAGATAAGCAGCCGAGCTTCAAATTGCAGTATTTTGAACGCTGTATGCGAGCGCGTTACACGTTGTTAAACCAGTTGCAGCCCACCACTGGTTAAAGACACATCTGGTCTTACAATATTTACTTGTAGCTATGTAGGCTTCAGGCCTCCCAGCCCCAAGCTGTTAACTTGATCCTTCCTGAACACATTCACACAGCCCATAAACCATCTCCTAGCTAGCAGAACCTCCTTCTGGTTCTGGACTAAACGTCAGTAAAGGAGAAGCTTCCTAATAATGAGAACAATTAACCAGTGGAACAGATTGCCTCCAGAAGGTCAGGGGTGTCAAACTCAAGGCCCAGGGGCAAGATCCGGTCTTTGGGATGCTCAGATTTGGCCCCTGGGGCCACTCTGGAAACAGCAAAGGACCAGTCTGTGGTGCCATTTCCAGCAAAAATGAGAGCTCTGTTTTCCCTGGCAGAGGGTTGCAGGAGGCCATCGCAGCCAAAAACGGAGCTCGGGACCCCGTTTTCAATGTCAAATCGCTCGGCCACCACAGGCACCCCTGACACGAGTGACATTCTTGCTAGGGAATTCTGGGAGTTGGAAGTCCACAGATCTTAAAAGTGATGAGATTGAAGAACATCTCTGTAAGAGGCCAGCTGAAGTTTTGTTGAGCTGAAATATTTATTTATTTATTTATTTATTTATTTATTTATTTATTTATTTATTTATTTATTTATTTATTTATTTATTTATTTAAAATTTATATACCACCCTTCTCCCTGAGGACTCAGGGCGGTGTAGAGCCAGAATTAAAAAACATAAAATACAAATATTAAAAACAATTAAAATATATATAAATTTGGCCCAAAATTAAAAATACAAACCAATTAAAACATTTAAAATTTCTTCTTAAGCCAGCCCAGCTTGCTGGAAAAAGTGGGTTTTAAGGGCACGGCGGAAGGCACTAAGGTCTTGGATTCTCCTTATCTCTGGGGGCAACTGATTCCAGAGGGTAGGTGCCCCCACAGAGAAGGCCATTTTGAACTGGATCTTCTCACAGGCAAAATAGGTTTTTTTGCCAGCGAGGCATGATTTTTTTCAGAACATTGTTTTTAGAGAATCCAATTTGTCAACAAACCCCAATAGAAACCACTGCATGATATTGATCCCAGGAGCAATATTTTTTTTTAAATATAAAAACTGTTGAGAAGTCTAGGCTACGGCTCACTTGAAAATGAAGATGTGAGTTTTGCACTTTTAACAACAGGAATCACGGACTACAATAAATGTCTATGGAGATTCTCAGCCCTCCAGGTCATGGTTGTCCCAAAGGTGCTTTTTCAGGAGGCAACTGGACTTTCTTGTTTTTTTCTTTTGAAGATGTTTCACTTCTCACCCAAGAAGCTTCTTCAGCTCTGACTGGATGGTGGGGAATGGAAGGATTTATATTCCTTGCAGACAGCTGGTCATTTGCAGCCTTTTAGAGGGTCGTTAGGCCACTTGGAGGTTTATCTATGTCTTCAGGGTCACCTGAGTGCTGCAAACTTGTTTATTGGACCCGTGTCCCTCCTGGTTAGTGCTGGCTTCTTGGGAAGTGACACGAGGCTGGTTCCAGGGGATTATAAATGCTTCGCTGGGTGAGGGTGTCTTTCCTGCCGCCTTGAAAGAGGCGGTGGTGAGGCCTCTCCTCAAGAAGCCTTCCCTGGACCCGGCAATGTTGGTAAATTATCGTCCGGTCTCCAACCTTCGTTTTGTGGTGAAGGTTGTTGAGAGTGTGGTTGCGCAACAGTTCCCCCAGCACCTGGATGAAACGACGTATCTGGATCTGTTCCAGTCGGGCTTCAGGCCCGGGTACAGCACGGAAACGGCATTGGTCGCGTTGGTTGATGATCTCTGGAGGGCTCGGGACAGGGGGTGCTCCTCTGTCCTGGTCCTGTTAGATCTCTCAGCGGCTTTTGATACCATCGACCATGGTATCATGCTGCACCGGTTGGAAGAGTTAGGGGTGGGAGGCACTGTGTTGCGGTGGTTCTCCTCCTTTCTCTCTGACCGGTCGCAGTCTGTGTTGACAGGGGGACAGAGGTCGACCCCGAGGCCCCTCATATGTGGGGTGCCGCAAGGGTCGGTCCTCTCGCCTCTCCTGTTCAACATTTATGTGAAGCCGCTGGGCGAGATCATCCGTGGTTTCGGGGTGGAGTACCATCAGTACGCTGACGACATTCAGCTGTACATCTCCACCCCGGATCACCCCAACGATGCCCTTGAAGTGATGTCCCGGTGCCTGGAGGCCGTACGGATCTGGATGGGGAGGAACAGGCTCAGGCTCAACCCATCCAAGACCGAGTGGCTGTGGTTTCCGACGTCCCGATATAGTCAGTTGACGCCATCACTGACTATTAGGGGCGAATCATTGGCCCCCACGAAGAGGGCTCGCAACTTGGGCGTCCTCCTGGATTCACGGCTGTCTTTAGAAGAGCACTTGACGGCCGTGACCGGGAGGATTTTTCATCAGGTTCGCCTGATTCGCCAGTTGCGTCCCTTTCTGGATCGGGACTCGTTACGCACGGTCACTCATGCCCTCGTCACCTCCCGCCTGGACTATTGCAATGCTCTCTACATGGGGCTCCCCTTGAGGAGCACCCGGAGGCTCCAACTGGCGCAGAATGCGGCCACGCGGGTGGTAATGGGAGCGACGTGGCGCTCCCATGTAACACCTCTCCTGCGCGAGCTGCACTGGCTCCCGGTAGTCTTTCGGGTGCGCTTCAAGGTTTTGGTTACCATCTTTAAAGCGCTCCATGGCTTAGGACCTGGTTATCTACGGGACCGCCTACTACCACCAATAACCTCCCACCGGCCAGTACGCTCTCATAGAGAGGGACTCCTCCGGGTGCCGTCAGCCAAACAGTGTAGGCTGGCGACCCCTAGGGGGAGAGCCTTCTCTGTGGGGGCACCTACCGTCTGGAATGAGCTCCCCCCGGAGATATGGAGGATCCCGGATCTGCGCACCTTCCGCCGCGCTGTGAAGACCTTTTTATTCCATCAGGCGGGCCTGGCCTAAAATCTGTTTTTAAATTATTGGGGTGTTTTAATTCTGTCTGGGCCAAAATGATTTAATTTGATTTTATCTGTTTTTTTTAATTTTTGTATCTATGTTATTTTATTTATTTTTTTTTAATAAAAAGTTTTTATTTTCTGATCAAACAAGTATACAATATAAACATTCATTCAAACTATCATCAAGAAAAAGAAAAAAAAAATCAATCCTTGGTAAATTCAATCTTCAACCCCTCCTCACCACCCCCCACCCCCGACTTCCCAGAACAAAAACAGGGCATAGATTTCACCAAACATTCGCTAAAATAAACTAGCTAACTGCAAGATTTAATAACTCCCAAAACCCCTTAACTCCCCTTTTATAATTTCATCAACCTCCCTTTTTATAAACTCAAAATAGCGTATAATCCAGTAACTCTAAGAGTTTTAAAACCTTTAACAAATATTAAACATTCAAACCTTAAAAATTCTCTTAATATATCAGTAAAGTATTCAATTGATTTGCAAAAACATTTTCCCCCTCTTACTTTTCTCAAAGTTCAGATATTTTGAAATCTCATAACAGAAAATAAACCTTAGGTATTCACTAATTAACATTATTCCTATGTTATTTTATTGTTTGGCTGTTCACCGCCCTGAGTCCTTCGGGAGTAGGGCGGTATACAAATCAAATAAACTAAACTAAACTAAACAAATGGGCGTGGAGCCTTCTGGGCTGCAGGATGTTTTTCTGCCCTATGTCCCTTCACTGTTGAACACGAATGCAGATTGTTGGGGAGGAGTCTGTGTTGTCTGCATCTCAAACTGAAATGCAAACGGTTCCTGTAGTCTGCAATTTTTTTTTTCCTGGAAATCCGTTCATACTCCCACACCATTAGAAGGGTGTTTATCCTAAAAGGCATAGTCTGCAAGGAATATAAATCCTTCCATTCCCCACCATCCAGTCAGAGCTGAAGAAGCCTCTTGGATGAGAAGTGAAACGTCTTCAGAAGAAAAAACAAGGAAGTCCAGTTGCCTCTTGAAAAAGCACCTTTGGGACAATTACAATAAATGTATCGCTAGGCAATGCTGTGGAGTATCCAACTGCATACTACAGTAGTGGCCAAAATTGTGGAAACCTTTTGGGGAAAGTGTATTTTCTAAAACTAGCTAATAACACCACTTTTTTCTTTTTGAGTAGTACCATAAAATTATATATCAATGGAAAGATAATTTAATCAAGAATGTAATGCAATAACTTTTATGAAGGATTTGCTATTAGAATGGCAGTTACAGTATAAAGAAGAAAAGTGAAACATAGAAAAAACAAGATATACAAAAACGATCATCATGTCAGTTAATACTTAGTTGGGTAACCTTTAGCATGAATTACAGCCTTACAACGTCTTCCCATGGAGTGAACCAAGTCTTTTCGTTCTGCAGCGGTTATAATGTGAAACCAAAATTGAAGGATTGCTTCTATTAACTAGGTTTTATTGCTAGGTCACTTTTGACTAACAAGTTTCTTTAGTCAGCTCCATATATTTTTCAATTGGGTTAAGGTCTGGGCTATTCCCAGCAGTGGAATATGATTATCTTGAAACTCCAAAAAAAAAGTGGTGTTATTAGCCATCAAACCTCAAAAATACACTTTTCCCAAAAGGTTTCCACAATTTTGGCCACTCCTGTATGTCCATCTTCTTAGGTACCTCTGAACAATTTCTCCCACCCCAATCTACCTTCATTGGATAGCCCTGTGAAAATTAAGGCAGAATCTCAATTAAACCACCTTGAGCTAAGAAAGTTAAAATATAAACCTTAGTACAGGTAGTCTTTGACTTACGACCACAACTGAACCCAAAATTTCTGTTGTTAAGGGAAACACTTAAGAGTGGTTTTGCCCCATTTTACGACCTTGCTTGCCGCAGTCGTTAAGTGAATCACTGCAGTTGTTAAATTAGTCGCACAGTTGTTAAATGAATCTGACTCCCCCACTGACTTTGACCCCCAGGACACTGTGACCGTCATAAATATTGCCAATTGCCAAGCGCGACCATGGGGATGCTGCA
The DNA here is from genome assembly GCA_022577455.1 of Arizona elegans. Classification (NCBI taxonomy): domain Eukaryota; kingdom Metazoa; phylum Chordata; class Lepidosauria; order Squamata; family Colubridae; genus Arizona; species Arizona elegans. The sequence continues at coordinate 8,349,931 of JAKOOJ010000005.1, read as the reverse complement.
ACGGCCATAAGTATGAAAAAGGGTCATAACTCAATTTTTTCAGTGACATCGTAACCCTGAACAGTCGCTAAAAGAAGTATTGTAACTTGAGACTATCTCTACTAATAAGCTATGAATCACAACCACTGGAACCCGAATATAGAGATATTTGATACAAATATCAAAACAACTGAATTTTGCAAGTAAACAAGCAAGCTCAGAGAGCACCAAGGACCCCACATTTCAATCCTGAGCTACAAATATTCTCCTTTATTGGTACAACTGAATTTTAAATGACAGCCTGACGTTTCTAGGAACTTGGCAACCAGAAGGTCTGAAGTCTTCTCAGTTCATTTTGTCTCTTTTAGTATTGATGCTGTTGTCAATTTGAAAACACTGTTTTAAAATATTGATAAAAGTATTTGTTTTGAAAGCAGGGTATAAATAGTATAAATAAAACAATAAACAACAGGAAGTGATGTAATGTAAAGGTAAAGGTTGGGAACGTGAGACAGGCGAACAAACTAAGTTAAGACCCTGAATACTGTGTTTCCCCATAAATAAGACCCTGTATTATTTTCTTTTGGGCTCCAAAATAAGCACTAGGGTAGGGGTGGGCAACTGTGGCCCTTTTACAACCTGTGGACTTCAACTCCCAGAATTCCTGATACAGCTTGGCTGTATCAGGAATTCTGGGAGTTGAAGTCCACAGGTTGTAAAAGGGCCACAGTTACCCACCCCTGTGCTAGGGCTTATTTTCAGGGGATGTCTTATTTTTTTCCCTCATGTAGTTTAAGAGTAGATGGGAGACCCACTTCGTCTGCTGCCCCCCATGTCCCGCACCAGTTTACCTCAGGGCCACCACAGCCAGGCTACCAACCCCCCCCCGCCATACCTGCCTCGCTTCCCTGAGGTAAGCTGGTGCGGGGCGTGTGGGGAAACTCCACCCCTCGCCTCACCTCATGGGCACAGCACCACAACCAGATGGAATTGTGCAGGCGTTTAAGTAGGGCTTATTTGGGGGGGGATAGGGCTTATATTAGGCACACAAGCAAAAAAATATGGTAGGGTTTATTTTTGGGATAGGTCTTATTTTCAGGGAAACACGGTAATTGCTATTTTATTGTCCCACCCAGCCGACTTCCCCCCTTTTTCTTACTGTCTTGCGCTCTCGCTTTGGCGGGACCGGTGGTTGAGGATTCATCATGACTTGGGAAGTTGGGAATTGTTGCACGTTCTGCGCAGGATAATATGCACCAGCTGAAGGAGAAAAGGAGAAATTTGAGTTATTGCAGTCATATTATACGGGTAGTCCTCAACGTATGACCACAATTGAGCGCAAAATTTTATGTTGCTGAGTGAGAAATCTGTGTGTTTTGGTCCCATTTTATTACTTTTCTTGCCACGTTAGTTAAGCAAATCACCGCAATTGTTAAATTAGTAACCTGGTATTTCAATAAATCTGGTTTCCCCACTGTCTTTCCTTGTCAGGGAATCACATGACCAAGGAACATTGCATCCATCATAAATGTGAGTCAGTGGTCAAGCAACCAAAGGTAGGTTGGATTTTTGAGTTTCTAGCATCTCTAAAGTGTTCAAATTTTGTACAGATAGTCCTCGAGTTATGACCACAAGCGAGCCCGAAATTTATGTTGCTAGGCGAAATGTTTTTTAAGGGAGCTTTGTCCCATTTTGCAACTTTTCTTGCCACAGTTGTTAAGTGAATCATTCCGTTTGTTAATTTGGTAACATGGTTGTTAAATGAATCCGGATTTCCCCATGGACTTTGCTTGTCAGAAGGGCGCACAAGGTGATCACGTAACCCTGAAGCACTGCAAGCATCATAAATATGTCAGTTCCCAAATGTCCAAATTTTGATCACATGAACCCCACCCCCACCCCGGATGCTGTAATGGTCATAAGTGTGAAAAGTAGTGACGTCACTTTTTCAGTGCCGTTGTAACTTTAAATGGTCACTACATGAACTGTTGTAAATTGAGGATTACCTGTACACACATGCGCACTGCAAAATCTCTCACGTAGCCTACAAGTAATCCTCGACTTACAACTACAATTGAGGCCAGAATTACCATTGCTAAAGGAAGCGGATTGGTGAGCCACATCAGATTTTACCACCTTTTAACCGTGCTTGTTAAGCAAATTACTATAGTTGCTAAGTGGATTGTGCAGTTGTTAAGTGAAGCTGGCTTTTATTATTGAAAGTTGGCTGGAAAGGTCACTCATTGCAATCGCATGACTCCAGGATGCTACAATGATTGAAAATACTGTGTTTCCCCCAAAATAAGACAGGGTCTTATATTAATTTTTGCTCCAAAAGATGCATAAGGGCTTTTTTTTTTGATTACGTCTTATTTTCAGGGAAATACAGTATTAAATGCATCCGTGTGGCTGACTGTATTTACTGGGGTTTATTTTGAAGGTAGGGCTTATATTACAAGCATCCTGAAAAATCATGCTAGGGCTTATTTTTCAGTTTGGGTCTTATTTTCAGGGACTTTGATCAGGTGATGGTTGACTCCAGCACCTAGATTTTGATCAAGTGATGGTTGACTTATCGTAAGTAACTTTTTTCAGGCCTGTTTAACCGTCACTAAACCAATTTTGTAACTGTAAGACAAACCACTGTCTGTTTGGCCTCCCATACAAGACAAAGAGTTGACTTCCCGAGACTCTCAAAAATTACTTTTCTTTTGGTGGCTAAAGTCTCTCCACATTGCCAAATTTCACATGATCTTCAGCAAGCATGCCAAAATCATGCATGAGGTTGGGGTGATTACAAAGAGCAATATCTTTCAGCTATTTTGAAACAAATGGGACAAATGCACCTCTACAGCACGATGCAAAATTGTGTGATTATCCCTGCATAAGTTGACAACTCTTGCCCTATACCAAGGGTCAGATCCCTTCCAATTCTGTTACTGTTACCTGATGTTGGAAGAGTTAGCGGTAAAAGGAAACCCAGGCCATAAAAGACCATGGTAGCTGGACCCTTTTCAGATCTGACACCAGCCAAAGCAGAGAACAACTCAAAGGAAGTAGTGCAAGATCAGAAGATGTAGAGCAGGGGTGTCAAACTCCATTTCATTGAGGGCTGCATCAGGGTTGTGTTTGACCTGGGGGGGGGGCACGGTAGGCATGGCCATCTTGACATCTCTTGTGCCAGGGGCACCTGTGGTGGCCCAGGCACTCTACCAGCGAAAACAGACTCCCGAGCTCCGTTTTCAACTGCAACGGCCTCCTGCAACCCTCGGCCAGGGAAAACGGAGCTCGGGAGGACCATGTGTGGCCCTCGTGAACTGTTTTCCCTGGCAGAGGCACCACAGGCTGGTCCTTCGCTGTTTCCAATCTAAGCACTCCACGGGCTGCATCCGCCCCCCGGGCCTTGAGTTCGACATCCCTGCTGTAGAGAGACCTGGCCTAAAGAATGACCAAGAGTCATCACTGGAGGCTTTTAAGAAGAGACTGGATAATCATTTGTCTGAAATGGGATAGGGTCTCCTGCTTGAGCAAGAGGCTGGACTAGAAGACCTCCAAGGTCCCTTCCAGCTCTATTCTGATGCTGATGCTGAATGGATACCCTCCTCCTCCTCTTCATTATGAGAAAACTGACAGAATTAGAACAGGAAGCAGCTCTGGGAATGTATTCATTTATTTGTATTCCACCTGTATTATTTATTATTATTATTTATGATTTTTACACACCTTTATTATTTTTACAAATAACTCAAAGGCCACAAATATATCCAACACCCCTTCCTCCTCCTCCTATTCCTCCACACCCAAACAACCACCTCTGAGAAGTGAGTTGGACTGAGGGAGAATGACTGGCCCAAAGTTGCCCAGCTGGCTTCCATGCCTAAGGACTAGAATTCACGGTCCCCCTGCCTTCCAGCCTGGTGCCTTAAACCATTAGACCAAACGGCATGCAAGAACCCTAACCCAGTGTTTCCCAAACTTGACCCTTTGAAGATGTATGGACTTCAACTCCCAAAATTCCTCAACCAGGCATACTATTCCTCAACCAGGCATACTGGCTGGGGAATTCTGGGAGTTGAAGTCCATGCATCTTAAAATAGCCAAGTTTGGGAAACACTGCCCTAACCTGTTCAGAAACCTCCTCAGTGCCTTTGGAAATTTCGGATTGCAATTCTCATATTCTCATCCACTGATCATGTTGGCTAGGGCAGGAGTCAGCAACCTGCGGCTCTGGAGCCGCATGTGGCTCTTTCACCCCTCTGCTGCGGCTCCGTCACTCAAAGTAGGCGTCACAAACGCCAATGTGCGACACCCCCCCGGCAAGCGATTTATTGAGCACCTGGTAGGCCAACCATGGATAAATCCAAGAAAAGAAATGTTTCAGAACATTTAATTCAACTACGTATGCTAGTTTTGTGGCCACTCAAGAAATAGTCAGGCACAGGAAGGGTTTTGTGACTCCCGGTGTTTTCTTTTCTGTGGGAAACGGGTCCAAATGGCTCTTTGAGTGTTTAAAGGTGCAGACCCCTGAGCTAGGGGATGGTGGGCCTTGTGATCTTGCCATTGCTGTCATCTCAAGAGCAACGTAATCTCTTGGAAGGCTTTAGATCTGGAGGAACAGCTTTTTGAAATCACCCAGTCTTCCCACTACATTATCATATTATGAGTTATCCAAGCCCCCCCTCCCTCCCCCCCCCCCTCTCTCTCTCTCTATATATATATAGTTAATTTAATTTGTATACTGCCCTACTCCCGAAGGACTCAGGGCGGTGAACAGGCACGGAATAAAACACGTAAAATTCAAAAATTAAGAACAAAAGTAAAATCCAATTAAATCAATTTAGCCCAAGACAAATTTAAAACCCCAGGTTAAGAGCAAATTAAAATTTACATTAAAATTTACATTAAAAAAGAATGGGAAAGGTTAGGCCAGACCAGCCTGGTGAAATAAAAAGATTTTAAGAGTGCGGCAGAAGGTGCGTAGATCCTTGTAATAATAATACAAGTAAAATTCTGCTTTTCGGATTGGTGGAAACCACTTAAAAACCTGTAGGGAGATCACATATACAGTTACAGCTTTCCTCCGTGTTTGTTTCCCCCGTGGCTGGCATCTACTGGCATCCTGATTTTTAATCGGAGAAATCATGTAGTGAAACTGATAAAAATCAGTCTTCCACCCCAATTGCAGCTTGACTCCATTCAAGTCATGGATCCTTATGCTGCGGCTGAACCTTCCATTCATTCATTACACATTTTTTAAAAAAATATGTAATTTCTTCCTCTGCTCTCAACTTGGCAATAGCAAAAAATAAATTCAGGTGGTCCTCGACTTACAACCATTTAATGACCATTCGAAGTTACAATGTCACCGAAACAAGTGACTTAGGACTGTTTTTCACACTTCCGACCGTTGCAGCAGCCCCATGGTCACATGATCAAAATTCAGATGCTTGGCAACTGACTCATATTTATGACGGCTGCAGTGTCCCAAGGTCACGTGATTGTCTTTTGCCACCTTCTGACATGCAAAGTCAACAGGGAAGCCAGATTCACTTAACAACTGTGTTACTAATTTAACAACTGTGGCAAGAAAGGTCGTAGAATGGGGCAAAACTCAATAAATATTTACTGATCACTTAGCAACAGAAATTTGGGGCGACTTATGTGGTCATAAGTCGAAGACTACCTGTACACTGGGCCATCCAGCTCTAGCGTAACTTGAAAAGCATCAAGGGGAGCTAATGTGAAAGGACACCTCAGCCAAATTTCTTCCAGGTACGAGAGATGTAGCAAAACATCTGAAGAAAATCAGGCTTTGGGCAAGAAGAAAAGCTAATATGTATTTCCACAGCTGTTCTATCACATCTCTTGGCTGTAAATGAGGAAAACAATGGAAAGTCAGAGATATCCTGAAGATGGACAGCCAATAAATTTTATAAATAAATACCATATTTTTCGGATTATAAGATGCACTTTTTTGTCTCCCAAAAGGGGGTGAAAATGTCTGTGTGTCTTATAGACCAAATGGTGCCAAAGCTCCACCCAGTTGTCGGCTGTTTTTTTTTTAATTTGATTTATATGCCGCCCTTATCCGGAGACTCAGGGCGGCTTACAATGCGCTAAGCAATAGCCTTCATCCTTTTGTATATTTTATACAAAGTCAGCTTATTGCCCCCACAAACCGGGTCCTCATTTTACCCACCTTAGAAAGGATGGAAGGCTGAGTCAACCTTGAGCCTGGCGAGATTCGAACCTGCAGTAATTGCAGGCAGCTGGTCTTAATAACAGGGTGCTTTAGACCACTGTACTACCAAGGCTTTTTGCCTTCGCATGGCCCCATTTTGGGCCTTTTTCCACGAAAAAAAGGGCCACAAAAAGCCTCAAAAACGGGCTGAAAAAAGCCTTGAAAACGGGCAGAAAAAAAAGGGGGGAAAGGCCTGAAAAAAGGCCCCAAAATGGGGCGTGCAGAGACCAAAAACCGTTTTTTGTTGTTTTCCTCTTCTAAATTTAGGGACGTCTTATGGTCAGAAAAGTACAGTAAATAAAAATGGAAGTTAACATTTCAATCTGGTTGACTTCCAGAATGGGAGTGAACAGAACAGGACATATAAAAAAGAACTTGAATGAGAAAGCTCAGATATAGTGACCTGTAGTAAACGAATAACAGAATAATAGAATTGGAAGGGACCTTGGAGGTCTTCTATTCCAGCCCGCCTGCTCAAGCAGGAGACCTTATACCATTTCAGACAAGTGGCTATCCAGTCTCTTCTTAAAAAGCTCCAATAATGGAATACCCACAACTTCTGGTGGCAAGCTGTTCCTCTGGTTAATTGTTCTCCCTGCCAGGGAAATTTCTCCTTAGTTCTAGGTTGCTTCTCTCCTTGATTAGTTTCCATCAGTTGCTTCTTGTCCTGTCTTCAGTTGCTTTGGAGAATAGCTTGACCCCCTTCTTCTTTGAATGAACGAATGAAGGTTACCACAAAACTATATAATGCTTTGATCACAAGAAGGCCATGAAATGAGGCAGGTTAGATAAAGGAACACCTAGCTCCTCAATGGAGGCATTAGGCGATCTTGTGGCTTTATTTATTTAATTAATTAATTAATTAATTAATTAATTAATTAATTCAATTTGTATCCCGCCCTTCTCCTAGTGGACTCAGGGCGGTGCACAGCCAGAACTAAAACACATACCAATACAAAACTTAAAATTTTTAAAAGAATTATATGACTTTGGCCCAAAATTTAAAACACTGAGACTAAAACCCATTCACAATTTAAAAAGCTAAAAAAAAAAAAAAGGGGGGGGGGGGTTTCACGCCAGCCCTGCTTGATGAAAAAGAAAAGTTTTCAGGGCACGGCGAAAGACCCGGAGATCCGATATCCTTATCATCTCTGGGGGCAAATCGTTCCAGAGGGCGGGAGCTGCCACAGAGAAGGCCCTCCCCCTGGGGGTTGCCAGCCGACATTGCCTGGCTGACGGCATCCTGAGGAGTCCCTCTCTGTGGGCGCGTACTGGTCAGTGGGAGGCTATCGGCGGCAGAAGGCGGTCCCGCAAATACCCAGGTCCAAACAGGGTAAAGATGTGCCTAAATTCTCAGCAGCACATTTATCTGATTTGCCTTTATCAACGGCAGGCATCTTGAGAGGACCTCCAGTGTTTGGCCTACAACACCCACAATTCCTTGTCGTCGGCCCCGTGGAGTAGAGCTGTCCAAAAAAAAAACCCAGTTATGATATACTTGGCTGCCTATTCCAATCTGCCATCTTTCCATGCGTTTTTCTATCGTAAGTGCTGCCCGATGACATTCGTATGATTTCTCCACCTTTCCAAAAAAAAATAAAATTTGGAAAGACAAGAGCAATGGCAGGACAGGGGGAAAAAAATCATTTCGACATATGTGTAGTATTGGAAAGAAAAAGGAATACCACCGGAAGAGCATTTGATTTGGAAAATTTTAGAATGCGCTGAGATGTGTAAATTAACATATGAGATTGATGAGAAAGAGGAATCGGAATATTATATGGTGTGGGGACTATGGTACAAATGGTTGGAAGATAGAAGAAAGAAAGGAAAAGGAACAACTTAGATACCTAAATAAGGGAGTAAAATATGAAATATAATAAGTTAAGAATGTATTCAATCTGTATTTATATTAACACAGTCTAACCGATAGTTCATGTATTGTATTACTATGTAACTTAATTAAAAAAATTTTTTTAAAAATCATTTCGTGTTAGTTAATTAGTTTATTATATTTATATACCGCCCCCTCTCCCGAGGGACTCGGGGCAGTGAACAGCCAGCAAATAAAATACACAGATACAAAATTTAAAACAATATTAAAATCCAATTAAATCAATTTGGCCCATAGTTAAAAACCCTATATTAAAACCCCTAATTTTTTAAAACAATTCTTTTTAAAAAGAGTAGGTCAGGCCAGCCTGGCTTGATGAAACAAAAACGTCTTTAGGGCAGTTCGGAAAGCACGAAGGTCAGGGATCCGCCGTATCTCTGGAGGCAACTCATTCCAGAGGGTAGGTGCCCCCACAGAGAAAGCTTTCCCCCTGGGGGCCGCCAGCCGGCATTGTCTGGCCGACGGCACCCTGAGGAGGCCCTCTCTGTGGGAGCATACTGGTCGGTGTTGCCTTGTGACTATGGCAATATATGCTCTGGTTTATACCTGGATCTTCAGGAATTTGAAATTAAGACGCTCTTTTAATTTCTGCTTAGAAAGCAGAGATATTAGAAGGTTGTTAGTTTGTTTTTTTAAAAGAAGACACACTGCATGAAAACCCTATATAAGAAGCTTTCTGGGCATCTCCCTTGTTGTTCAGAAATTTGCCACCCGGTGCTCCAATTGCTACTGCAATTCCTCAGCCGCCGCAACTCCTCAGTTCTTGGAAAAAGAAAGACTACGGGTTGGGGGGGGGACGACTCCTCCAAGCTGCTGCACTGACTGGTTGAGCCTGTTTCGAGCACATGGAGGCAGCAACCCGGGCTCTTCTGCTGAGTCATTTGGCCTAATAAACTTTATGGGTGGGGAGGGAGTGCGGTAGCACATACCGATGACGGCCATCTCGGGATGCTGCAGCAGGCTCAGCCAAGCTATCGGGGCCACCTCGGCTGCCATTGTGGGGGGGGGGGGAGACGAGCTTTATTTATTATTTATTTATTGGTTCAATTTATAGGCCGCCCTTTTCTGGAGACTCAGGGCGGCTTACAATGCGCTAAGCAATAGCCTTCATACTTTTGTATGCTTAGTAGGGCTTTCGGGCCCCCCAAGCGGTGTTCTTTTTTTATACAAAGTCAGCTTATTGCCCCCACAACCTGGATCCTCATTTTGTCAACCTGAGCTTGTCCTTTGAAGGCAGGGGTTCCCCAAACCCTGGGGCTGCAACCCACTACCAGGCCACAGCCTGTTCAAAACTGGGCCATGGAAGAGACGGGCGAGGAGTGCGCATGTGAGGCTCCATTCATTCAGGCGAGTCGAGGGCGCTTGCAAAGCTCCACATCGCACGCAAACACAAGCGCCCTCTGCTTGCGGGAGGGGGGGAGCTTCACGCGCACGTACATGCCGGTCGCTTACTCGCAAAGCTCCATTAGCATGAGCAAAGCGTGCACGCATGTGCACCGCTCACACATATTTCAGCATCAGAATAGAGCTGGAAGGGACCTTGGAGGTCTTCTAGTCCAGCCCCCTGCTCAAGCAGGAGACCCTATCCCATTTCAGACAAGTGACTCTCCAGTCTCTTCTTAAAAGCTTCCAGTGATAAAAGCACTCACAACTTCTGAAGGCAACTTGTGTTCCACTGGTTAATTGTCCTAACTGTTAGCCATTTTCCCCAAGTGCCGTGGTCATTTTTCTTTCCAGGCCTTATCGCCATTCATAACCAGTACAGGTAGTCCTTGACTTACAACAGTTCATTTAGTGACTGTTTAAGGTTACAATGGCACTGAAAAAAGTGACTTATGACCATTTTTCATGCTTACAACCATTCCAGCATCGCCTTGGTCACATGATCAAAAGTCAGATCATGCCCCAACACTGGAAGTTTTTAAGAAGATGTTGGATAAACCATTTGTCTAAAGTGGTGTAGGGTTTTCTGCTTGGGCAGGGGGTTGGACTAGAAGACCTCCAAGGTACCTTCCAATTCTGTTAGTCTAATTCTAGATGTTTGACAACTGACTCATCTTTAGGACCGTTGCCGTGTCCCAGGGTCATGTGATCCCTTTTGTGACCTTCTGACGAGCAAAGTCAACAGGAAAACCAGATTTGCTTATCAACCGTGTTACTAGCCCACCAAATGCAGGGATCCTCTTAACCATAATGGAGCTGTGCGCGCTTGTAACTTACAATCCACCCAGCCCTGCACCGGGCCGCCAAGCCGCAAAGGTTTGGAGACCGCTGCTTTAAAGAGCTGGATGGAGATGAGAAAAGTCCACCAAATTCACCTTCTCCTGCCGAGCTGGGATTACCACCCCCCCAACCGTCTTGCTCTGCCAATCTTAAAGAGACCTGGGAACCATCTCAGGATTCCAAAAGAAGAAAGAAAAAAAAAGCCTGCGACTCTTGTTATGAAAGACCCCCCCTGGTAAAAACCCTTGTTAAGTCCAAGGCGAAGAGGCCCACGTCAAGCAATTACAGCCCTCTTGCTGGCAATACAGCCGGCCACCAAAGGGCCAAACATACCTACCTTTCGGTAAGGGGTGCAAACTGACGCTTCCCCCCCCCACACACACACACTGTCAGATTAGTAAATAAACAAGGTCCTGCAGAAATGTGGGTGGCACAGGGGCCTCCTCGGCTCACATTTCTGAGCCTGCAGAGCTGCTGGGCCAGCTCCAAGCTAAATATAGGAAGAGCTGTCAGTGAGCATGTGAGGATCATGTGGGGAGAAGAATTCGAACGGCAAACAAGTCAGGAACCAAGGAGTGTCGGAGAAATGATCAGGTCCAGGGGCAGGTGAGGAACAGTGCGAATTCAAAGTGCAACCATTCCCAATAGGCCAGTTCCTGTTCCAAGAATGCATGTGTGTTCGTTGACCCTCAAAACAGCTCCTAAAAAGAGATTAAAGGTGTAACTTGGATCAGGAGTTGTCCATAATCCCTCCTTTGGATTCTCGTCTACCGTAGCTCGGACAAGTAAGCCAGGGCTAAAGTCTGCTCAGCAGCTACTGGTTGGTCGGTTAAACATTAAACTAGTCCCACAAGGAAGGAAGGAAGGAAGGAAGGAAGGAAGGAAGGAAGGAAGGAAGGAAGGAAGGAAGGAAGGAAGGAAGGGGGAGAACAGGCCCCTGGACAGGATGACAAGAGTTTTCCAGCTTTTCTGAATAAATGTGATCCAGGAAAGAGTCTCCCTGCAAACACATTTGGGAAAGTCGTGCGATCAAAAATCCAAGGCGGCTTGGCAACTGGCATGTATTGATGTCAGTTGGACTCTTCCGGCGTTTAGGTAATCACGATTGATGTCTTTCCCTAGCCAGCTTCTGACAAGCAAAGTCAATGGAATATAGAATAACAGAATAACAGTTTGGAAGGGACCGTGGAGGTCTTCTAGTCCAACCCCCTGATCAAGCAAGAAGACCCTATACCATTTCAAACGAATGGTTGTCCAGTCTCTTTTTTAAAACTTTCAGTGTTGGAGCTTTCACTACTTCTGGAAGCAAGTTGTTCCATTGATCAATTGTTCTAAATGTCAGGAAATTTCTCCTTAGTTCTAGGTTGCTTCTCTCCTTGATTAGTTTCCACCCATTGCTTCTTGTCCTGCCTTCAAGTGCTTTGGAGAACAGGTTAACCCCCCCCCCTTCTTTGTGGCAGCCCCTCAAATATTGGAAGACTGCTATCCTGTCTCCCCTAGTCCTTCTTTTCACCAAACTAGACATACCTAATTCCAGCAACCGTTCTTCATATCATCTTCGGTGTCCTTCTCTGCACTCTATTTCTAGAATCTCAACATCTTTTTTTACATCATGAAGAAGCCAGAGTCCCTTAACAACCATGTTACAAACTTAATCACTGCAGTGATTCACTTAACGACTGTAGGAACAATGGTCGTAAAACGGTGCAAAACTCACTTATCAAATGTTTCACTTAGCCACAGAAATTTTGGGCTCAACCGTGGTCGTAAGTCGAGGGCTAACTGTACTTTATGTGTCAGGAACAAGGCTAAGCCTTTTTCAGGTTTGCCTGATTCGCCAGCTGCGTCCCTTTCTGGACTATTGCAATGTTCTCTACATGGGGCTCCCCTTGAGGAGCACCCGGAGGCTCCAACTGGTGCAGAATGCGGCCACCCGGGGGATTATGGGAGCGAGGGGGCGCTCCCATGTGACACCTCTCCTGCGTGAACTGCATTGGCTTCCAGTGGTCTTCCGGGTGCGCTTCAAGGTGTTGGTCACCACCTTTAAAGCGCTCTATGACATAGGACCTGGGTATTTGCGGGACCGCCTTCTGCCACCGATAGCCTCCCTCCGACCAGTACGCGCCCACAGAGAGGGACTCCTCAGGGTGCCATCAGCCAGGCAATGTCAGCTGGCGACCCCCAGGGGGAGGGCCTTCTCTGTGGCAGCTCCTGCCCTCTGGAACGATTTGCCCCCAGAGATAAGAAGGATATCGGATCTCCGGGTCTTTCGCCATGCCCTAAAAACTTTTCTTTTCCATCAAGCAGGGCTGGTGTGAACACCCCCCCCCCCTTTTTTTTAGCCTTTTTTAGCCTTTTAAATTGTCAAATGGGTTTTAGTCTCAATGTTTTAAATTTCGGGCCACAGTTATATAATTCTTTTAAAATTTTAAAATTTTGTATTGGTATGTATTTTAGTTCTGGCTGTGCACCGCCCTGAGTCCACTAGGAGAAGGGCGGGATACAAATTGAATAAATAATAATTGAATAAATAATAAGCTGCAAGTCAATTTTCCATGATGCAGGTACATGTCACATTTCCATGATGGGCATATTCAGCCTGATGACTCACCTACGGTTTGGTAGATAAAGCAGAGGTTGACACATTGGCCAGCTCAGCAAACACTCAATCTTCCTTCCTTCATGTTCCCTCGTTGAAAATACTTTCCCTTTCCCTCCTAACCTCTTTTTCCTTCCTGCTTAGTACAACTTTTGTTCCCTGATGAAAAGAAACTTCCTCATTTTTGTGTGTGTGTGGGGAGGGGGGGGGGTTGGAGAGACAAGGGCAGAATTGCAAAAGGTATATTTCTTTTTTTTTTAAATAATTAAGAAAAATAGATACCCAGATGGTGTCAAGTAAAAGGAAGGGGGGGGGGGGGGTAAAAGGGAAAAAAGTGAGATATTATAAAAATGTACGTAAATGATGAAATAAAAATAAATAATAATTGAATAAGAAATTGAAACGGGAATAAAGATAATTAGGAAATCAGGGCTGCTCGAATACCATTTTAGATTGAACTGAAAAGGGAAACAACAGGAGAGAGGGGAAGGAGTAGAGAGAGAGGAAGGGAGAGGAGAGGAGAGGAGAAAGAAGAAAGGGAAAAGGAGAGGAAGAAAAGGGAGGGGAAAGAGGAGCAGAGGAGAAGGTTAGAAGGGGGGAAGAAGAGAGGAGTGGGGGAAGAGAAGGGGAAGTTGGAAAGAGAAGGAGAGGAAGAACGAAGGAAGTAGGAGGAGAAAAAGGAAGGACGAGAAGGGGAGGAGAAGAAGAAAGGTTGGAGTAAAGGTAAAGGGTAAAAGGGCAGCCCTGAAAAAGTAAAAATGAAAAATGGAAGTTAAAAGAAAAGATGAATGAAAAATGATGGAAATGACTGTAATGTAAATGTGTTTATGAGAAATAAAAACAAAAAACTTTTTTGAAAAAAAAAACTGGTATATTTCTATCTGCTTACTGATTCCATCCACTGTCAGCTATACAAATTTAAATTTAAAAAAAGAAATAATTCCCTTGATCAATTCCATTGGGAGGTTGACTACAGGTAGTCCTCGACTTAGGACCACAACTGAGCCCAAAATGTGAGGTAGCTGTTTAGAGAGCTTTGCCCCATTTTACGACCTTGCTTGCCACCGCTGCTGTTAAGTGAATTAGCTGCAGCTGTAAAGTTAGCAACCCCGTTGTTCAATGGCTTCCCCGTTGACTTTGCTTGACGGAAGGTCGCAAAAGGGGATCACGTGATTCCCGGGACATGGCAACCGTCATAAATACATGCCAGTTGTCACGGGTTGAAATTTTGATCACGTGACACGGGGATGCTGCAAGGGTCATCAATGTGGTCGAAAGCCACTTTTTAGCGCCATCGTGACTTTGAATGGTCGCTAAACCAATGATTGTAAGTCAAGGACTACCTGTAAGTGATCAGCATGCACCGCTATTCTATTTTTACGGTGCTGGATTCAAAATGAAGGAAAGGAGCCCGGGGGGGGGGGGGGGTGTTGCATTCCCAATATTCTCAAAAGCAGGATTCAAACTCAGCACTTGTTCAGCCTAGAACAGTGATGGCTAACCTTTTTGCCATCGCGTGCCAGCTAAGGGGGAGGCGGGGGAGGTTCGCGCACACGTGTCCCCGCACCCATAATTCTATGCGCCACGCCCCACACATGCACGCACAACCCCCCTCCCCCCCGTTCCTGGCACGCGATGGCCCGGTAGGCCCATTTTTGTTTCTCGCCTGGCTCCAGATCCCCTCTATGCATCTGGGGAGGGTGAAAACAGCCTTCCCCACCCCCCTTGGAGGCCCTCTAGAGGCCCGAAAAGGCCCATTTCCCAACTTCCAGTTGCACAGCCTCTCTAGGAGTCTCTGGAGGCTGGGGGACAGCAAAAAAAACATCACTTCCTGCCTTTTCGGGCCTCTGAGGGGGTGAGGAAGGCTGTTTTCGCCCTCCCCAGACGCATAGAGAAGATCTGGAGCCAGGTGAGAAAGAAAAACGGGCCTTCTCCACCTCCCCCAGGCCCTCCGGAGGCAGGAAACAGCCTGTTTCCCTACTTCTGGTGGGCCCAGAAGGCCCGAAAAGAGCTGGGCTGGCGTGCCCACTGATATGGCTACGTGTGCCACCTGTGGCATGCGTGCCATAGAACAGTTATATATTTCCATCTTTCTCCCAGAATGCTTTTCTCAGCCCTTACATTTGCCATCGCCTCCAGGAAATAGAATAAAATCTTATTTCTTTGCAAGTTAAAGTATACAGAAGTACCTTGGTACTCAACTGCTTTGAAACTCATCGAATTTGGTATCAAAGAGAGATAGAACACAGAACATTTTTATTGTCACTTTGCGACAATAAATCAACGCAGTTTGATGCAAAAATTGTGTCCCGCTATTCATCATTTGTTTGGTACTCGACACACAAGCTAAAATCTATCATTGTCAACTGCCTTGTGACTCACTACATTATTCCTTGAGGGGAGGAAACTGGTACTCATTCTGCCTCCAGGAAACAATTAATGATGAATACCGAGTCCTGAAGTTACTACAGCAAAAAGGAACTTATGATCGTTTTTCTCACAACCGTTGCAACTTCCCCATAGTCGTGATCAAAATTCAGACGCTTGGTGACTTGACTCATTTCTTGTACTAAATATTTTTTATTGTTTTATATCACATATTCCATTTCTATGTTGAACAGTGAGTTTTCTAGGTGTCCAAAGTGTTAACATATAAACATCATCATAATCATTATAATCATATATAGATATATAAACATACAGTATATACGATATCAATCATTATTGAAGAGTATATCTTCCATTATAGTATCGATTTATAGAACCATCAAAATATTTACTCATCAGTTTTTCTTTCTCGTGTAGTCCATATTTCACAGAAATCTATTCCTCTAACCTCAGTATCTATCTATTTATTTATTTATTATTTATTAATTAATTAATTTTATTTCTATATCGCCCTTCTCCCGAAGGACTCAGGGCGGTGTATAGCCTAATTAAAAACACAAAGACAGACAAAATTTAAAAATAATTAAAATTATTAAATAATAGGCCCAATTTATAAAACCCCAAATTTAAAATCCCATTTAAAACCAATTAAAATAAATTTAAAAAAAGACAGTATCTGTCATTTAACCATTTGTAGAAAAGTTCCCATGTTATAAAATATACTGAGTCTTCTTTTCCTTTGATTTTTAGGGTTAACCTATCCATTTCTGCACATTCCAGAATTGTTTTTGGTTATAATATCATCCGTAAGGATTTCTAGAGTTTTGCAGTATTATGCATATACAATATTTCATATTTCTGATAAGTTGTAATGTCCCGGGGGTTGTGTGTGATCACTTTTTGTGACCTTCTAACAAGCAAAGTTAGCGGGTGAAGCCAGGCTCACTTAACAACCATGTTGCTAACTTACCAACGTCAGTGATTCACTGGAACGACTGTGACAAGAAAGAAAATGGGGCAAAACTCACTTAACAGCCATCTCGCTCAGCAACAGAAACTTTGGGCTCAATTGTGGTCATAGGTTGAGGACAATGATACAGGATGTTTGGCTAAAACGTAAAACTGGGGGTGGGGTGGGGAGCCATTCCAGAAAAAGGCAAAAATTAACCACTACTTATGGTATCCAGACATCAAATCCGATGAGAAAGGCCATTTTTGATGAGCTTTTTAAAATTCCAAAGAGTATCAGGTTTGTTGAGAAGGAATTCCTTATCTAGGATTCCTTATCCGCAGGCTCCTCATAATGGAATCTCAACTTTTATTTTTTTCTTCAAGGACTCAATCAAGCCAATCTTTTCTCCTACCAAGAAATTTTCCTCTGACCACTCCAGGTTTTTCTGGCCATGATCTCTGTATATCTTCCCAAGTATTAGCCTTAATCGTTTCACCGAGAACAAAATAAATCAATACTCGTACCTTATCAGAGCAAACCCCCTATATTCAAGGATAATATTGCAAAGGCGAAAACAAACAGGAGATGGAGCTTGAAAAGTGAGAATTACAGAAGGACCGAACAGAAGCCATATTTGAAGCAGCTAATTTCATTAGTAGGCCCAGAACTCTCCACTCGATGTTTCATTAACATTTCTCAAATTCTGCCTCCGATCCAGATAAATTTCCATAGGCAGGAAGTTCTCGACTTAAAACCGCTTGTTGAGTGACCGTGAAGATACAACAGCACTGAAAAAACTGTTTTAGGACTGCTTTTCAGAGTTACTACTGCTCAGCATCCCCAGGGTCAGATGATCAAAATTCAGCCACTTGGGGGCTGACTCATATTTAGGACGGTGGCAGAATCCCGGGGTCACGTGATCCCCTTCTGACAAGCAAAGTCAATGGGGAAGCCAGATACACTTAACAACCGTGCCACTAGCTCAGGGTTCTGCAATCTTAAACACTCAAAGAACCATTTGGACCACTTTCCCACAGAAAAGAAAACACCGGGAGTCACAAAACTCTTCCTGCCTGAATATTTCTTGAGCGGCCACAAACTAGCATATGTAATGGAATTAAATGTTCTGTTTTCTTCTGAAAATTTTCTTGGATTTATCCATGGTTTGCCTACCAGGGGCTCAATAAATCGCGTACCGGGGGTGTCAACACGTTGGCGGTTGTGACATATATTTTGAGTGACAGGGAGCCGCAGCAGAGGGGTGAAAGAGCCACATGCGGCTCCAGAGCCGCAGGTTGCTGACCCCTGCACTAGCTTAAGAACTACAATGATTCACTTACCAACCGTGGAAAGAAAGATCATACGATTGGGCAAAACTCACTGAGCGACAGAAATCTGCGCGCTCAATTGTGGTTGTTAAGTCAAGGATTACCTTCACCTTCCACCCCCCACTGGAGAGGTTGGCCATCTTAGGGGTGAAACTCAAGTGGCATCTGGCAGGCATGCGTTTGTGCACTTACCAAAAGTGCCAAATTCTGTAGGGCTGGCTCCGGGGTAAAAGCTGGGGGCACCAGGTTGGACAGGATACTGCTGCGTCGGAACAACGTATGTGTTGCGACCCTAGGAGAAGAGGAGAAATGGAGCAGGTGAACCTTCAAAACTGCCTTCAGACGACAACAAAGCAGGCAACACTGAAATTAGGGAAGCAGCCCACAGAAGTTCACTAGATCAGAGTTCTCCAACTTTGGCAACGTTAAGCCTGGAGGACTTCAACTCCCAGAATTCCCTAGCCAGCAAGGCTGGCTGGGGAATTCTGGGAGTTGAAGTCCTCCAGGCTTAACGTTGCCAAAGTTGGAGACCCTTGCACTAGATCCAGCAGCCCAGAAGAACTAAACAGAGATGTATACTTTGTACGCTGATCCTCCCTCTCCCTGCTTTACAGGGGAGATGGTCCTCAAATTGCGGCATCCAAAGATCGAGTAAATCCTTACAAGCTTAAGAAATGATTCTCCCGACCTTAAACTTTTTTTTGTTTTTTTTAATTCATGTAGAGCCAATTTGTTTACTCGCCCCTTGCCTGGTTGACTGAGAAGGGGCTGGCACCAAAACGTTCCAATGGCTGTTTGCTGAAATGGTTCTGCCTTCCTTTCTAAATTCTCCCCCCACCCCGCAACTCCAGATCTGTCTTCCCTTCCCTCGCCTCTGCCCTACAAGTCTCAGTGAGCCCCACCCGTCACTGATGACATCCTAGTAATAATAAATGTAACCACTGGCTTGAGAGTATCGTTTGCACCAGCAATCAACACCTTCAATATGAAAGGCCGTCGTGAAGATCAGTCTAGTCTACTCTGGTGGACTAAATGAGATGACCTTTCGATTCTCGTCCAAGAAGCTTCTTCAGCTCTGACCGGATGGTGGGGAACGGAAGGATTTATACTCCTTGCAGACAGTTGGTCATTTGCATCCTTTTAGAGAGTCCTTGGGGCCACTTGGAGATTTATCTGTGTCCTCAGGGTCACCTGAGCGGTGCAAATGGGTGTGGAGCCTTCTTAGAACTGTTGAAAGGATCGTGTTGTAGACTGGAGATAGATGATGTCTATCCATCCCCCTCCGTTGAGAGAGGACTGTTCAGTTTCGAAATAGATGGCCTCTTTTTGAATCCCCCGCTTTCAAGCCAGCAGTCCTCTCCGTCCAAAAATGTGGATTTCATTGCCTTCAAAAAAGTGGCCTTTTGTCTTTTTAAAAGCAGATGGACGCCTGAATCTACTCCTGATGGGTTTGTCCTCCTGCAAATGACCAGCTGTCTGCAAGGAGTATAAATCCCTACCATCCAGTCAAGAGCTGAAGAAGCTTCTTGGGTGAAAAGTGAAACATCTTCAAAAGAAAAACCAGAAAGTCCAGCTGCCTCTTGAAAAAAAAGCACCTTTGGGACAACCATGACCTGGGGGACTGAGAATCTCCGTAGACATTCCACTCTCCTCCTTTTTGCAGGGAGCCCATAGGGACAAAAGGTAACGAACCTGCAATTTAAGCATCATTCTGCAATCCCTTTTTCTCTGAAAGGAAATGCTCTCCTAGCTGAGACTCTCTGCCTCTTGTAGCGTATCTCACAAGGCAATATGAGGTTCTCCTGCGCATCTCCACCAGCATAACATTCGACCTGCTAGACACACCTCTTGGGATGCTTAGGGTGAGGCCCTCATAACTATGGGATAATGTGGCCTAAATTAAGAGTTTGGAAGAGGCAAAGAATAGCAGGAGAGGAAACCGGATGACCTTGCAAGGGAAGAGCTCAGGATGGAGCTGAGGGAGCAGAGCAAGATTTCATTATAATTTCACATGGGCTGAAGTATATGTATTATCCATATAAAGTTAATCCCGAACCCACACAATGTGTTTCATGTGAAACTGCAGAAGGCATCACCTGTGGGGTATTTCCCTTTCCCTTTTATATCTAGTAGGCCTCCATTTTCTAAAATTATGCTTTCCATCTACAGAACCTGTATGGTTAAAAACAGAAGTTTTTTAGATGTCACCAGTAGTGGGATTCAAATAATTTAACAACCGGTTCTCTGCCCTAATGACCAGCTGGGTAGGCGTGGCTTGGTGGTCATGTGACCGTGTGGGTATGGCCAACTCAACATCACTCATGTCGACGGGAGCTTCGCCTTAGCTGTTACAATGTAATAAGGGTTAACCAGAGAGGCAGTTTCTGTAAGCAAGGCAATAAAGATTAGGCTAGAAATAACACCAGAATGCTTCCTTCCTGCCTTCCTTACAGGATTAGCCCTGTAAAGTGGGGGGGGGGGGGGGAAACAAAATAAGACTTCTTCCAACAACCGGTTCTCCGAACTGCTTAGAAAGTTAACAGCCAGTTCTTGCGAATAGGTGCGAACTGGCTGAATCCCACCACTGGATGTCACTCCTATTTATTAAGGGACTGAACCACAGGAACTGGCTCCAGTTAAATAGCCTGGGACAGAATCTTGGAGATAAGAGAGAGAGAGAATCCACGTTACGTCTTGACCTTCAAGAGCAATCAAGAAACATTTTCACGTGTGAACTACTGAGATCAGATGGTAGGTTTGCAAGAGTTCACGTCAGGCTTCCTTAGGTGGCCATTCCTCAGTCCTGGACAAGCTATCAAGGAAATCAAGCCAAGCTCATTTCCTAAAAATGGTGCAAAATGCGTATTTTTGTTCCGACTGGCTCGGGACAGATAAGAAAAGGGAGGTCAGAGGAGCCGTCCTTTGCTACGGACTCAGGGCGAGAGCTGTTAAATCCCGCAAAATAAAATAATCGGCTGGGTTGTACAAGCAGCTCAGTTTAAATAGGGAGTCGAGTCGCATCAGGTAAACCCAATCTCTGCTCTTACTTCCTCGTCCCAAATACTTTTCTGCGGTCTCTGACCGAGGCCAGCACCACATTCCTGCCTTCCCCATTGGTGGAAGGCCGTAGTGTTACAGGCAGCTGGAGCCATGACCGGGATGCTATCTGTTGACAGGCAGGAGGGAGGGCAGACCAGAAACTTACCCCTCTCCTCCTTCTTACACCAACCCCAGAGGGAAGGCGAGCTACACACCAGTTCCGGGAGACACAGATCGCTTGGGAAAGCACCGCAAGCTCTCCGCCGCTCCACAGTGAAGAAGGCCGCAGCCCCGATCTAACCCTCACCTGTCCAGGGATGTAGTAGGCACCTTGCGAAGCAGGATAGGAGATCTGTGAAGGGATCATCATGACCTGGGAAGCAGCTGGATAAACATGAGTGGGTGGGCCAGGCCGAGCCGACGTGTTACTCTGCACCCGGGAAGCACTGGTCGGTGGCTGGGCCCTGCTCTGGTAGAAATGCTTCAAGAGAGAAAGGAGAGAGGGACGTGCTTAGTTAGTAAGGCCAGGCCTGAGGAATCCCAGCTGCTTCCCCTACACTAACTAGCCCCACCATTAAAGTCTCCTGAGACTGCGTGTGGCAGGAATCTGCCCCGGGTTGAAATACAGGTAGTCCTCAACTTACGACCACAATCGAGCCCAATGTTTATGTTGTTAAGCGAGAAGTGTGTTGGTTTCGCCCCATTTTTACGACTTTTCTCAGTCAAGCAAAGCACCGCGGTAGTTAAGTCACATGGGTTGTCCAATGGATTTGGTTTCTCTGTTGACTTTGCTTGTCGCAAAAGGGGACACTGCAACCATCATCCTTGCAAGTCAAGCGGTCAAAGCATCGGAATGTAAATCACGCCGAGTTTGGGGGGGGGAGGAGAAATGCTGCAACGGTCGTTAAGTGCGAAAAATGGCCGTACGTCGCTTTGTTTTTTTCCCAGTACTGTTGTAATAACTTCAAACCGTCATGAAATGAGCTGTTGTAAGTTGAGGACTACCTGTACAAGAACAGCCACCGCTGGGAGCTTGGCGGAATTTCAGGGTGTACCAACTCGCTCCTGAATGAATGGAAGCTTGTTCAGAGCCGAGAAGGATGGAACAAAAGGCTTGAATCAAAGGCCATCAGGGCTCTGCTTTGCCCAGGTCTTCAGAGAGAAAGACAATGAGCCCCCAAGACAAACCCTTTATTGACGCAGTTGTGAATAAGAGGCAGGGAAAGACAAGGGGAAGAGGAAAAATTAGCTCAGTTTAACCCTTGGCTTCCTCTCTGTGGATTCTCTATACTGGGCTGGCAGAGGAATTCTGGGAGTTGAAGTCCACAAGTCTTAAAATTGCCAAGGTTGGAGACCCCTCCTGTAATATAAACCGGATTACCATGGACACATGGTGAAAATGCATACAAGGTACTCCTCCACTTCATTTGGTCAGTCAACCGTTGCATGGTTCAACTTGCAACCATTCAAAGTTACAGCGGCACTGGGAAAAAAAAACGACTTACGACCATTTCTCACACTTACAACCATTGCGGCACCCCCATGGTCACCTGATCAAAAATTCAGATGCTTAGCCGCTGACTCATATGTATGATGGTTGCAGTGTCCCCGGGAGGGGAGGGGGGAGCAGGGGGTGGTCACGTGATCCATCTTTTCGCGACCTTCTAACAAGCGATATCCATGGGGAAGCCGGATTCATTTAACAGCCACGTGACTAACAAGTGCAATGATTCACTTAACAGTGGCGGGAAAGGTGGTAAAATGGGCCAAAGTTCACTTAACAACTGTCTTGCTTAGCAACAGGAACAGTGGGCTCAGTGGTGGTCGTAGCTCAAGGACTACCTGTCATGTTAATTTTTCTATATTTATTGTTTGCATTATTTTTGCTGTAAGCCGCCCAGAGTCCCTTGGGAGTTGGGCGGCATAGAAATGTGATAAATTAAATTAAATTAATGCCAATGTTCCTATCCTATAAAGATAGAATTATTTGCTCCTTCCCCCCCATCACCAAACAAAGGACCAGAAAATTACAAGTTATATTTTAATGGAAGTTTGCAAATGCTAGGATATTAGAAACCCTGGAAACTTTCTATCCTATAAAGATAGAATTATTTGCTCCTCCCCCCCCCTCCAAATCACCAATCAAAGGACCAGAAAATTACAAGATATATTTAATGGAAGTTTGGCAATGCTAGGATATTAGAAACCCTAGGAAACTAACACTCGAAAAATGTAGGGGCACGCTGACATTAAATGCCCTGGGACATAACAGTAGTTTTCTTTAACCTGTTGCCCTGAAAGACCATCCTTTCCCTTTTGAATTAATTTTTAACATTGCTTTTTATCACCTTTGCCTCTTTTTAAATTTTAACCGCTCTCTCTATATTTTTTTCATCTTAGTATTTTAATGGTACACCGCCCGGAGTTCCTCTGGTGAGGATTGCAATGGGCGGTCCCAAAATTTGATAAAATAAAATAAAAGTTTCGAGAATTCCGGGTTAGCATGGGTTAAGTTACTCTGTGAAGTGATCATCTCTACGATTTGAGGAGTTGGGAAAGGGAAAAAAACGCTGTGATGCAACACTTAAGGGTGGGAGGAAAAGAGGGAGGAAGGGGAAAAAGAAAAAGAAGAGTGAAAGACCAAACGCATTTGGGGAGGGGGGCGGGAAAGAGAGGATGCATACGGAGAAGTCAGACACGTATGAAGAACAATCGTGGAAAGCAAAGGAAGGCCGTTAGGAATCACAGGAATTCAGCGGCCCATCCCACTTCTCCAGAAGTTTGTGCAACATGGGATTGGGTAAAACAAAACAAAATAAAACCCCATCCCACCATCATCTTCCAAGATCTCATGATCCCTACCATCTAAATCAGGGGTCTCCAACTTTGGCAACTTTAAGACTTGTGGACTTCAACTCCCAGAGTTCCTCAGCCAGCTTTGGCTGAGGAACTCTGGGAGTTGAAGTCCACAAGTCTTAAAGTTGCCAAAGTTGGAGACCCCTGGTCTAAATTACAGCTGTTTTAACACCACCGCAAACTATAATTACAGCACAAAGGGGCGTGAAGGTACTTCCACTCACACTTAGGGGCGGGGACGGGACGACCCTCCCACTCCCAACCAGAGTAGGATTATAGAAAATGGGATTACCTGGAGAGACCTGAATCCGCCCTGTTAGCAACACACACATACACACAACACGAGACACACGCACGCACACGCAAGGAGAAAAGGGAAAGAGAGAAAGAAAGAAGAGAAGAAGAAGTTACCTACAGCCAGACATGTTACCAGGCACCTGGGAAGACCCCAACACTCAGCAAGAAAGCAACTGCAGCCATGGGAAAAAGAAGCTGGAATGGGGGTTGGGGGGGGGGGGGAGAAGAGCAGGTCAATAGGACACACGGCTTGCACCAAAAAAGTGAATGGGGAGGGGGCGGGGAAGGATCAGGGAATGCAGGCAGCAGAGATGGCGTTGCTTGCTCTGGTATCAATCCCGTTGGAAAGAAGTTCTGGAAATCACCGTAATGTTGAATCCCCCCCTCTCCCAACAGAGACCTGAATGGATAATAGGGCTGGTGGGCTTGCATGCACCTAATAACAGAGTTGAAAGGGACTTTGGAGGTCTTCTAGTCCAACCCCCTAAGCAGGAGATCCTATACCAAGTGGTTGTCTAGTCTCTGCTTAAAGGCCTCCAGTGATGGAGCGTTCTGGGAGGCAAGTCGTTTCACTAATAAATTGTTCTAAATGTCAGGAAATTTCTCCTTAGTTCTAGGTTGCTTCTCCCCTTGACTGGTTTCCGTGCGTTGCTTGTTGTCTTGTCCTCAGGTGCTTTGGAGAATATAGCTTGACTCCCTCTTCTTTGTGGCAGGCCCTCAAATATTGAAACATTGCCATCACTCCTAGTCCTTCTTTTCATTAAGCCAGCCATACCCAATTCCTGCAACCGTTCTTCCTATGTTTTAGCCTCCAGTCTCCTAATGATCTTTGTTGCTCTTCTCTGCACTTTTTTTTTTTTCTAGAGTCTCCACATCTTTTTCATCTGGAAACCACCAAAACTGGGTGCAATATTCCAAGTTTGGCCTTATTTAAGGGATTATAAATAGACACCAACATTTCACATGACCTGGATTCTATCCTTTGGTTAATGCAGCCTCTGCTTCCTCTTTCCCTAGGACAGCGATGGCGAACCTTTTAGACACCGAGTGCCCAAATTGTGCATGCCCAAACTGCAAGGTGTGCACATCTCTTGCAGCAGAGACCCGAAGACCAGCTGGCTGGTGGAAGGCGGGGCATCCCAACACCGGCAGCATGGCAAGAGGTAAGATCTTTTACTTTCGTGAGCTTCTGTTTCGTTGTTTGCAGGGAAACAGAAGCTCACGAAAGAAACGCCACGGAGATCTGTCCTGGGGCAACGGTACGCATGCCAGCAGAGAGGGTCTGCGTGCCACCTCTGGCACACATGCCAAAAGTTCGCCATCCCAGCCCTAAGACCATTTTTCTCTTCAAAACTCTCCGCCTCCACATTTCAACTCACTTCCAAGTCTCTTCTGCTCATCCCCACCCCCCCTTGTTTTCTTTCTTTCTCTCCTCTCTTTTCCCAGCGGTGACTTACTGTTCTGTTTCCATTAAGACTCTGGCCAACTTGGGGCCTTCCTTCTGATATGTTGGAATTAATATCTACCTAGCCAGGAATTCTAGAATACAGGTAGCCCTTGACTTACAACAGGGACTTACGACCAGTATATCCCCATGGTCACGTGGATCAAAATTTGGACGCTCGGCAACTGATTTGTATTTATGATGGTTGCAGCGTCCCTCAAGGTCCCTTTTGCAGCCTTCTGACAAGCAAAGTCAACGGGGAAAGCAGATTCGCTTAACAACCGTGTTGCTTCCTTAACAGCCGGAGTGATTCACTTAACAACTGTGGCAAGAATGGTTGTAAACTGGGGAGAAATTAACGAAGGTTTTTACTTAGCAACAAAGATGTTGGGCTCCATTGTGGTCGTAGGTCTAGGGCTACCTTTACAGCCATCTTGTCCCCATTATTTCTTTCATACACACTGAAATATAGTGTGGAGGGAACGACAACAATAGTTGTACGGTGTCATCGGGCTGCCTTTGCTTGAGGTCATCCATCAGGAAGCTTTCAGCAAAGACACTTAACGGGGGAATCTACAAGGTCCCCAGCGTATCAGTGGCCACCTTTGCACTGTAAGGCTGACAAGTCACAAGAAACCTCTTTGTCAAGAGACCCAGATGACGCAACGCCCATCTTAAGTCTCCACAGAGACAGGTGTGAGATAAAAACTTTTTTAAAAGCATGCCAAAAAAAACAGCACGCCACCTCTAGCCTCAGAAATGGACGGCTTTGCTTAATTCGATCGTGTCACGAGGACTGTGGTGGTTTCTAAGTAAATAAATAAATTAGATGAAGGCTTCAAACCCTCTCACGGATCAGTGTTTTCCCACAGATGTTAAGACTGCTACCGTGTTTCCCCGAAAATAAGACCCTGTCTTATATTTTTTTTAACCCTGAAATAAACGCTTGGCCTTATTGCCATGCACTCAAAAGCCCAATTGGGTTTATTATCAGGGGAATGTCTTATTTTGGGGGAAACAGGGTACCTGTGTCAAGAACTTCCCATTAAACTTTTTAGTGTCCAAAACCTGTATTTTAATATGGTTAAAGCCTTCTTGGGAAAAAGGATATTTATTTAATGCAATAGCACATTGGAGGAGGTCAGTGTCATTGCCAATAACGGAAAGGACCCAGATTGTTGGGGGCAATATGCTATTTCGTATACTGTCTTTGGTGTAAGCCGCCCAGAGTCCTCGGAGAGTGGGCGGCATAGAAATATGAATAATACCTTTGTCCTCTCCCCCATGACATTTACTACTTATACTTGGCTAGTTTCTAAGGATATTTGTCTTTCAGAATGGCAGTAAAAATGCCCCAAGCACTGTGGAAATAATTTCGGGTTCATACAGGCGATTCTTGACTTACAAGAGTTTATTCAGTGACTGTTCGAAGTTACAACAGCACTGGAAAAAAGTGACTTAGGACCATTATTCACACTTACGACCGCTGCAGCATCCCCAAGGTCACGTGATCAAAATTCAGCCGTGTGGCAACTGACTCATAGTTTTGTTTTGTTTTTTTTTAATTTGATTTATACGCCGCCCTTCTCCGGAGACTCAGGGCGGCTTACAATGTGCTCAGCAATAGCCTTCATCCTTTTGTATATTTATACAAAGTCAGCTTATTGCCCCCACGAACTGGGTCCTCAATTTACCTACCTTAGAAAGGATGGAAGGCTGAGTCAACCTTGAGCCTTGGCGAGATTCAAACCTGCAGTAATTGCAGGCAGCTGGTCTTAATAACCAGCTTAATAACAGGGTGCCTTAGACCACTGTACTACCAAGGCTCTTCTAGTTATAACCCTTGCAGTGTCCCTGGGTCATGTGATCACTTTGATGACAAGAAGTGTCCAGATTCGCTCAACAACGATGTTGCTCACTTAACAACTGCAGTAATTCACTTAACAACTGCAGCCATAAAGGTTGGTAAAACGGGGCAAAATTCACTTAAAAACCGTCTCTCACTTAGCCGTGGAAATTTTGGGCTCAACTCTGGTCGTAAGTCGAGGACTACCTGTAACGTATAATGCAAAGCTTTGATTCTATGCAAGCCGTCCATCCAAGATGATCTTAAATTTTGGTTTTTGTTGTAGACATTAAGGAAAGAAGTAGCCAAATCAGTGAAATGTTCAATTTCCAAACTTCTTGTACTAAGTTTAAAAAAAAAAAAAAGGCTTCCCTTTAAATCTCTTTATATAGTTTAAGGAGTGTTAAGTCTCAAGACTGTTATATGCAAAACACTGGAAACTGATCTTTATCCCCGGGAAAATACAAGCGGCTTAAGGAAGTGAGGTGACTTATTTACTTTGGCTAAGACTATAGTTTATCAGAGATTGATGATAACAATATGAACACTTAAAAAGTGTTACAGTTTCAACTATTATATAAAGACAAATTTTCAGGTTGAAAGTAGAGCTGGGCAATATACGAATGTAAAAAAAAAAAGCTATTTTTTTTTTACAAATGCAGATACTGCTCTACTTACAACAGTTCGTTTAGTGAACATTCAAAGTTACGACGGCAATAAAAAAAGTGATATCGGAGTATTTTTCTCATGACCATTTCAGCCTCTCTGTGGTCTTAATTTTAGATCTCTGATCTAAAATTCAGACGCTTGGCAACTGACTCATATTTATGACGGCTGCAGTGTCCTGGGGTCATGTGACCGACTTCTGCGACCTTCTGAGACAAGCATAAGTCAGTGGGGGGAAGCCATATTCCCTGAACATATTCCCTGGGCTACTAACTTAATCATTGCAGTGATCCACTTAACAACAAGAAAAGCTCGTAAAACGGGGCAAAACTCTTTTATCGATTTGTTTTGCTGAGCGACAGAAAGTTTGCACTCAGCCGTGGTCGTAATTCGAGGATTACCTGTTCCCTCTTGCAAGGCCTTAACAAACTTCAGGAGGGAAGAAGCTAAGCAAAAAATTAAAATGTCTAGGAGGAGGGGGTCTCCTAGGATATACCGTACTTTTCAGAGTATAAGGCACACTTCCCCTCTCAGAAGAGGGTGGAAAGGTTGGTGCGTCTTATACACCAAATACAGCCATGTTGAGCCTCCCGAAACCCTGCCCCGTTTCCCCCAAAAATGGGTCCTGCAGAGGGTTTGGGAGGCCTGCAGAGTGCTCTGGGGGGGCGGCTGGGGAGGGCAAAAAAAGATGCGTGGGGTGTTTGGGAGGGCAAAAACATCCCCATTTTTCGCAAAAATGGGTTTGGGAGGCCTGCAGAGTGCTCCTGGAGCCCGGGGAGGGCAAAAACTTTTTTTTTCTTCTTTACCTCTTCGAAATCTTGGTGTGTCTTATACTCCGGTGCATCTTATAGTCCGAAAAATACGGTAGGTATACCCTTTGAGTATAATACCCAGGAGAGGAAATAACAACTTCCTCTTAACCCCCCTAGAACAGTGCCCCCCACACACAAATTTTTGAGCACCAGGGACCGGTTCCGTGGAGAGGTTTTTCCGTGGACCAGAAGGGGTGTGGTTTTGCGGACTGCTTGCATGCCACGGATGGGACTTCGCTTGTTTCTGCGGCCTGGTTTCTGGCATGCCATGTGGACAGGTGCTGGTCAGCGCATCGGGGTTTGGCCTTAGAATATCATCACCTAAGTCTCTCCAAAAGCATTAAGCTGCCAAGGAGAAATATCTGCATATGAGGAAGAATCGACCTTAGGACTCTAAAGAGCATCTATGGAACTGCCACCCGCTGACTTTTGTAAAGCGATGGGAGAATGTCTACAGAACGACACAAGAGTTCACAAAAGCAGATCACAGCTGCCTCGGGAATTAGCCAAGGGGAAAGCTCCAAGCCAGGTTTGCAACCTTGGTGACTTTAAGACAGGTGGACTTCAACTCCCAGAATTCCACCGCCAGCTATGGTATGCTGGCGGGGGAATTCTGGGAGTTGAAGTCCACCTGTCTTAAAGTCACTAAGGTTGCAAAACCCTGCTCTTAAGCTGATCCCAAGAAGCAAGGAGACAATTGAACTCCAAGGTCAAGACTGCAGTAGAGGATGGTCTATGACAATCCAGTCATCAGTGCTCAATCAACTTATAGCTCTAACAAGGTCTGTGCTCTTTTAAAGAGCCTGGTGGCGCACTGGACTAAACTGCTGCTGTTAAAGTAGTACTTAGCTGCCAGCTGCCTGCAATTACTGCGAGTTCAATTCTCACCAGGCTCAAGGTTGACTCAGCCTTCCATCCTTTCGAGGTAGGTAAAATGAGGACCCAGTTTGTGGGGGCAATAAGCTGACTTTGTATAAAATAGAACACCGCTCGGGGGGGCCAAAAAGCCCTACTAAGCAGGTATATACAAAAGTATAAAGGTTATTGCTTAATGCAGGGGTAGGCAAACTTGGCTCTTTTACACCTTGTGGACTTCAACTCCCAGAATTCCTGAGTCAGCCAAGCTGTCTTAGGAATTCTGGGAGTTGAAGTCCACAGGGTGTAAAAGAGCCAAGTTTGCCTACCCCTGGCTTAATGCATTGTAAGCCGCCCTGAGTCTCCGGAGAAGGGCGGCATATATAAATTGAACAAACAAACAAACAAAGAAAGAAAGAAAGAAAGAAAGCCCCTTGCCATGGGTCTCATGTACAACCTTCTGTATTGTAATTCTACCCTGAACCTCAAGTACTCACTGGGCCAGTGACACAGAGTTGTGGTGGACGTCATCCTGCCTTCTGACCCTTCCCAAATGCCCTAACAAATTTGCTGTGGGATTCTGAAGGATTTTGAGCATGGAGGGGCCATGTCTAATGGCCAACCCAATGGGGACATTGTTGCTGTGAACAGCAACAATGGGCATTACGATCCCACGTTAAGGAGGGCGATGACTATTAGAAGTTGATAACTGATCATTTCCCCCAAAACTGAAAGGAGGGACAGAAGCAAGATGAAATGCAGGTAGTCTTCAACTTACGACCACAATAGAGCCCAAGATTTCTGTCGGTAAGCGAGAAATTTCTTAAATGAGTTTTGCCCCAATTTAACTGACTTTTCTTGCCATGTTGGTTAAGTGAATCGCTGCAATTATTAAGTTAGTAACATGGTTGTTAAATGAATCTGGCCTCCGCATTGATGTGGCTTGTCAGGAGGTTGCAAAAGGGGATCCCATGACCCCCGGGACAACACTGCCACTGTCATAAATACGAACCACTGTTCAAACATATCCACTCGTGTCAATCGTGTGACTGTGAGGATGCTTGCAACTGTGGCGTGAAAAACAAGCATTTGTTTCCGATGCCGTTTTTAACTTCGAACGGTCACTAAACGAAATATTGTAAGTCGAGGACAACCTTGTCGTTAGCCCTCCTTCTTTTAGTTCCCATCCCTCTGATGATGTGTGAAGACTTCAACTCCCAGAATCCTTAGAGTCAGACTGATCTTTCATCCAACACGCGTGGAGAGATGCCCAGACTGGGGGAAAAGAGACTCTTGAAAGCAGAGGCACAAAGCACCCAATTTTCAAAGCTTGCTGGCGGTTAACATTAGATTTAGGCCGGGATCACCTGCCCTGTATGGCAGATGCTTAAGAGACTGTGGCTTCCTAAGATCACTCACTGAGATGGCTGTAGTAATAATATATGAACCGGATTTCCTCGTTCATATCCCCCAATCTCTTCCCGGGGGACTGGATGGACCAGCATGAAAGTCAGCTTTGATCTGACTCAGAAACTTCCTTCTAGTTCTTCCTGCATGTCAAAACTGCACCCAAAAGGGAAAGCCAGCTCCAGAAGTGGCACTTATGCTCAGACA
This sequence comes from Arizona elegans, assembly GCA_022577455.1. Lineage (NCBI taxonomy): Eukaryota > Metazoa > Chordata > Lepidosauria > Squamata > Colubridae > Arizona > Arizona elegans. Next base: position 8,318,898 of record JAKOOJ010000005.1, on the reverse strand, counting down.
AAACAGACCACCCAATTCAGGCTGTGAAGATAACAATCCTATTCATTCACCATGTTGGAGAAGTTTGAGATAACAATACGCGTGGGGTTGAACGCTTAGATAAACCAGCAGGAAGGAGGGCAAACTCCACCGAGATTCGTAGCTGGCAGTTTGTTTGTTTTTTTAAAGAATGCCAAAGGAAGCATTAGGCAATTTTTAAATAAATAGAGGGTTTTTAAAATAATAATAATAATAATAATAATAATAATAATAATAATAATAATAATAACAACAACAAACAGCTGCTGGCCAGATTGAGGAGAGCATGTTACCGCAATCACATGGAAACCGCGTCTCCAATCCCGCTGCCGAGATCTTGCCTGGGTTAACACCAGCTCAATTCCCAAGTCCCAACCCAAAGCGACAGGGTGAAACCTCCTGTCGTTCCCTCGACCTTCGTTCCCAATCAAGCAAGTTCTCTGACAACCGGATATGATGGGAGGGGCAGAGCCCACCCCGCCCACCCCCACATAGCCAAGGGGAGGGGAATGTAGGGGTGACTATTGGGGGACAATGGAGGACACAGCCCTTTGCCGGGGTCTGCAGGCAGTCTGCCAAGAAACGTAAGAGACGGAGAACAGAGTCTGGAGCTCTGGAAGACGTGCAACACACCGCAAGGGAACGACAGGGGTGAAGGAGAAGAGAAGGATCTTGTGACCAAGCCCTGGGAAAGGCCGGGAAGTGTATTTGAGGGGAAGGGAGGAAGGAGGAGGAGAAGAAGAAGGACCACCAAACGGAAGCCAGACAGCAGGAGTGGAGCAAAAATGAGAAACAGTGACAGAGAAGCACTTTCATGAGTCAAGAGGCCATGCAAGTCACAAGGTAAGTGGGGAAGCTTCTGGGCGATGGACACTGCAGTCAAAACTGGCCCTAGCCATAACCTGTCGGTCGTAAACTCAAGAGGAAAGATGACCCTCGCATCCCTGCCCCCATGCTACAGGTTCTCTTGGGTTCTTTTGACTCCCCACCCCAACAAACTCTCATTCCTGCAGGCTTTAAAAAAAAAAAAAAAAAAGCTCGGGTGATCCACAAAATGATCACCCCCCTTTCAAATGCGTTTAAAACGATGAGTCCAAAAGGCTCCTTATAGTCATCATAATCCAACCCAGGATGATGATGAAAATAAATAAATAAATAAATAAATAAATAAATAAATAAATAAATAAATAAATAAATAAATAAATAAATAAATAAATAGTACAGGTAGTCCTTGAATTACAAACCATTTGTAAAAAAAAGGGGGGGGACTTATGACCGGTTTTCATCCTTATGACCACTGCAGCATCCCCTACGTTACGTGATCAAAATTCGGACGCTTGGCGACTGGCTTCTATTTAGCACGGTTGCAGCGTCCCGGGCTTTTGCAGCCTTTCGACAAAGTCAAAAGAGCTCTGGTGGCTCAGCAGACTAATTAACATCCACTTACATCTGCTGCTTGCAATTACTGCGAGTTCAAATCTCACCAAGGCTCAAGGTTGACTCAGCCTTCCATCCTTCCGAGGTAGGTGGAATGAGGAGCCGGATTGTGGGGGCAATAAGCTGACTTGGTATAAAAAAGAACACCGCTTTGGGGGGGTGGGGGCGAAAGCCCTACTAAGCAGGTATATACAAAAGTATGAAGGCTATTGCTTAACGTATTGTAAGCCGCCCTGAGTCTCTGGAGAAGGGCAGCATATAAATCAAATTATATAAAAAAAAAAAGTCAACAAGCCAGATTCATTTAGCAACCGTGTTAGTAACTCAACAGCTGCTGCGATTCACTTAAGAACCGTGACCAGAAAGGTCGTGAAACGGGGCAAGACTCACCGAACAACTGTTGTGCTCAGTGATGGAAATCAGGGGCTCAATTGTGGTCGTTAAGTCGAGGACTACCTGTATTATTACCTAAAAAACGGGGAGGCGAAGGGAAAAAGCGTCCTGTAAGACAGGAGAGCTCACAGGGGACGCAGAGAGTCTTAACCTAGAGGCTTCGCCCTCGTCACCTCAGGCCCCTTTCCAGCCCTGCGGTCAGTTGCTCTGCAGTGTCCAAGCACGACCCCTTGATCCGAAGGGCCCCCTCCCCCTATGGATGGCATCCAGCATGCAGTGAGGCAAGCGGAGGAAGGTTAGTACCTGCTGATGTAAAGAACGCGGCCCTGCTGGAAACTAAGACGAGAAAGAGCCCAGGGAAAGGAGACAAGAGGAGAGCATCACTGACAGTTACAGGCACCTCTGTCTACTCCCTGCTCCCCCCTCCTCCCCAAATTCCTTGCTCCTCAGGGTAGCTGAGCCACCCCTCCCTGCCTCCTCTCCGCCATTTTCCATGCCAACCCTACCTATGCATCTCTCACGGCTGGCTCTGTTCCGTGTTCATTCCCCAACCCTCATCCCCACCTGGGCACACGGCCGCAGATGCAGTCTTGAGTCAGTGGCGCCTGCAGACTGAGTCAGCCTGCAGGGCTGCTTGTGCCCTGCCAGCTCTCCCCCCCCACCCCGAGCCAAACCGAAGAACCTGTTTGGCAGCACATCAGAGAAGGCTCGGCCGCCACCTCAAGAGAGTCCTGCAGCTCCGAGAGAGCCGCAGCCCCAGCGGTTTGTTCGCTACCTTCTTACCGGTCGAGGCTGGGAAGGCGTATTCATTTGGGTAGCTTGCGCTGGGTTAAAAACCACAGGTGCCGCCTGGCCAGGAGGAAATGCTGACTGCTAGGAGAAGGGAGAAGAGAAGAAGCAGGTTAGCAGCTTCCCAGCAGCTGCCCCAACCTCCAACCACACCTGAGGCAGCGTTTGAGGAATAGAAAGCACTTAAAGACGCATTGGAGAAATGGAATTAAAATGGCATCGGCCAACCTGACGAACCTTCCTTTTACAAAAGCAAGCCAATAGTCCAAAGGCAAGCAAACAACCGAAAAGTTCATTTCGGTGGGGGAGGGGAGGGGGATTTTGGAGTAGTTGAGCAGGGTTGGGGAACTCTGGCCCTTTGAGGACTTCCATGTTGGCTCAGGGAATTCTGGGAGTTGGAAGTCCACAAGTCGTAAAAAGTGCCCCACCTCTGCTAGAGGATCTACCTCTCAAGCCACCAGGGAAGGTAGAGCAGCCAAATGTGAGCATATCTAGGGGAAAAAAGTAGATAGGAAGTAACCCAGGGCAGAAGGTGGCCTGGGCAGGGGAATCCTTACCTGTGGAAGTCCAGGAGAAGGGGAGGGGTGTGGGGCTGATGGGGTTCCTCCTGAGGGCTGTGGAGCTTTGTTCATTTCACGTGTTGCTGCATAAGGATCCCCTTACTATCTGCAGAGAGGGAGAACGAGAGAAGCGTCATCAAAAGGGACACGGAAAGAAGCAGGCAGGGTGAAAGGCTGAGGTACACCATACAAGGTGAGAAGCGTCTGTAGGAATAGCTGAAACCCAGATTTTTATGTTGGTTTACCACAGACGCACCCTCCAAAGCGTATTAAAAAGGGTATTTTTTCAGACAATGTAAAAAATTATTATTATATACTTTATTCATTAAACATGAAACTCAAGTCAACTGAACATTCAAAAATGCATCATAAATACCACTGACTGGTGCCAATGGTTAATACGGGTTGCTGCCAGCGATCTAGGTATCAACCAAGTACCTTCTTAAGATGTACGATGTTCCGAGTAGCACAGTTTTTTGCAGTTTTGTTATTGCAGGAAACTGCAATTTCTTGATGTGTTTCGTAAAAATCTTGGACATGGTACCAAGTGCCCCGACGACAACGGGTATCACGGTTACTTTATTATTATTACCTCTTTTATTCATTAAACATGTAACTCAGTCAACTAATCATTTAAAAATGTGTCATAAATACCATTGACTGATGCTAATGGCTGATATGAGTTGCTGCCAGCGTCCTAAGTATCAACCAAGTATATTATTATTATTTGTATTTGTATTATGAAAAAGTGCAGTCAAACTGTGTGCCCAAGGACAAAGTCTTCAGAAACATCACCACTTGAGGAAAGTAATAAACAGATCAGGAAGAACACGTATAAAACAAGATGAAAGATACGAGCTCAGTTGAAATCGTAAACCGATATAGAAACAGTAGAGGTAAAATGAAAAACCAGTCCCAAAAGTACTTAGACTAGCCTTCCCTCCACTCAAAGAAGGAAAGCCATATAACTCCCACTTTGAATGCTGTGAAATACTGGTAGTCCTCAATTTATGACAACTGAGCCCCAAAATTTCTGTTGCTACGCAAGACAGTCATTAAGTGAGTTTTGCCCCATTTTACAAGAGAGAGAGAGAGACATGATTCCAGTTTTTGAAGGGCTACCACAAAGAGGAGGGGGTCAACTTCTTTTCCAAAGCACTAGAAGGCAACACAAGAAACAATGGATGGAAACTAATCCAGGAGAGAAACAACCTGGAATTGAGAAGAAACTTCCTAACAGTGAAGACAATTCACCAGTGGAACAGAAGTTGCCTTCAGTAGTTGTGGGTGCTTCATCACTGGGAGCTTTTAAGAAGAGATTGCACAGTCACTTATCTGAAATGGTACAGGGCCGTGATGGTGAATCTATGGCACGCGTGCCAGAGGTGGCACGCAGCGCCCTCTCTGATGGCATGCGAGCCGTCGCCCCAGTTCAGCTTTGCTGCGCATGCGTGCGTGCCTCCCGCCGGCCAACTGGTCTTCAGGTATCTGCCACGTATGCACAGAGGGCAGGGGCGTGCGATGGGGGGGGCAGGATGCATGTGGGGGTAGGGCACATGTGCGGGGGAGGACGTGCGTGTATGTACTAGGAGTGAGGCACATGTGGGGGGAGGCATGCATGTATGTATTGGGGGTGGGGCACATGTGGGAGGCCGCGAGCACATTGCATTTGGGGGGTTCTGGTGCACGTGTGTGCTTTGGCCACTCGGTCCCGAAAAGGGCAATCACTGATATAGGGTCCCCTGCTTGAGTAGGGGGCTGGACTAGAAGGCCTCCAAGGTGGCTTCCAGCTCTATTCTGATTCTCTCCACCTGAAGTTGGGTTGTACTTCCACAATGCCATTTACGGGACTGACCGTGTGTCTCTGAAGGCTCTGAGATTTTAGTACCCAGAAATCCTAGCAGGATTTTGTAAAATGGGGCTCACTAGGTTCCACAGATCTAACCAGGGTGGATTTGATTTAAATCGAGTTGATTTAAATCACAATTTAAATCATGATTTAAATCACTAGTAAAAAGGCTTGATTTAAATCAACTCGATTTAAATCATAATTTTTAAAGAGCAACTGTCATCTCTGCTACTCCTTTGACCCACTGTTGACTCACAGATAGTCCCAGTGTTGCAGAATATACAGCCTCATGCTACATAACTAAGCTCCGTTTCAGGCTGAATAAACTAAATTATTTATGTATCTTAAATAGAAAACTATCTTAAGATAGATTTTTACCCCAAAAGTTTTTTATTAAAATAAATCCGATAAAAATCAAAAAAATCCAATTTAAATAAAAAAAATCTGATTTTTTTTTATTTTTTTTAAAAAAATCATTGATTTTTATCCACCCTGGATCTAACTAGAAAGGGATGAAGTATAGACACTGAATCAGCTCATCAAGCCACCTCACTTGTAGCAATCAAACTGAAAAGAAGGGGAGGGGGGATTCTAACTACTGGTAGCTCTCGACTTACAACCATAATTGGAGGGGCCCAAAATTTCTGTTGCCAAGCGAGACAGTTGTTAAGTGAAGTTTACCTCATTTTACCTAAGAAGTGAAAGTTTACCTCAAAGGTACAACTTTTCTTGCCACCGTTAAGTGAACCGCTGCGAGTATTAAGTTGGCAACACGGTTGTTAAGTGAATCTGACTTCCCCCACTGACTTTGTCAGAAGGTCGCAAAAGGGGATCAGGTGACCCCCCCCTGGGACACCGCAACCATCAGAAACACGAGTCAGTGGCCATGCATCCGAATTTTGATCACGTGCCCATGAGGATGCCGCAATGGTCTTAAGTGTGAAAAAACGGTCATAAGACACTTTTTTCTCTGCCCTTGTAACTTCAAACGGTCACTAAACAAATGGTTATAAATCGAGGACTACCTGTACTTGAAATATCACCAATTTCTTTTGTTGTCTCCAACTTTTATGTTCTGCTCTATCTACCTTCAACTATCTCTGTCCTACAACGGGCGTATCTTTTCCAAAAAATGAAAAGTTTCTGATGTAGCACCAAAAGAGGTCCTGAACCAGTTATAAAATGATGCTTAGGAGGAATTTCAGAGAGACGAGTGAAAAAGTCTGATATCAATGCCTGGAGGACATGATTCTAAGAGAGCGATTCCCTGAAAAATAGAATACTTGTCCGTCTTTGGCTAAAATAGTGCCGCAGTCCAATTTCCATGAGCCGGTTAAACAGTAGATATCATATACACCAGGGGTCTCCAACCTTGGCAACTTTAAGACTTGTGGACTTCAACTCCCAGAGTTCCTCAGCCAGCTTTGCTGGCTGAGGAACTCTGGGAGTTGAAGTCCACAAGTCTTAAAGTTGCCAAGGTTGGAGACCCGTGAGTTTCAAAACACAACCACCACAACCTATAAATTGCCTTCTTTAATTGCAAAGGACATTCAGATCACGGGTGAAATGTTCCCGGTTCAGACCGGATCGCCCGATCCGGTTGCGATTGTGGCAGGTGGTTCAGAGAACCGGTAGCAATCGCGGCACGAGGCTCCACACCCCCCAGGTTGTCGTTACTTCCTGGTTTTAACCAGGAAGTAATGTGTTTTGTACCCTCTGCGTCTGCGAACGGCGCATGTACTTCCGAACCGGTAAGGAAGGTAAGTTGATTTCACTCCCGATTCAGATGTTCTACAGCCATAGAGAAAGACCCTTCTGAAAACCAACTACCTAAAAACTGAGTTTTTAAATAAGTTTGCTTTTCCCCAACCTTGGCAACTTAAAAAAAAAAAGTTGTATGGACTTCCAATTCCCGCGCTGGTGAATTCTGGGAGTTGAAGTCCACAGGTTGTAAAATTGCCATAGCTGCCCATCCTTGCTCTACACAGTTGTTCACGGATTGTTGGAAGTCGAAGCTCTGCGGGTTGTTAAAAGAAGGCTGGCCCAAACGTCACTCATTCCCTTCCTCGGCACTAACCGCTCCCCCCTCCCCCAAAAAGGGGGAGTTCCATCTTCCCCAGCCTTTTGAGCTGGGGGACACTGGGAGTCCAAAACGTCCCCGCCAAAACATTTACATCATTGAGTTCAGGCTGTCTTTGAGTGCCTTTGCACGTGCCGCGACTTGAGGGGGGGGCGGGGAGAGAGATTTAGCTGCTCTGAACACAACTGCACCGTCTCCCCCCCCCCACTTCCCCTTGCCCAGCAGCCAATGTGCCTGTGGTGCAGCATCACACCTAGGTGTCGAGAGGGAGGGGGCCTGCAGCATCTCTCTTCCTACAGGAAGTCACTGGGGCTAAGCCAATCAAGAGGTGTCATCTCAAATGACCCCTGCTTTACGGACCAAAATACTAATCTCCTTTTAATCTGGGACAACGGAAGTCCAGGGCAAGGCAACCCTTTGGGGGGTGAACGAGCAGATCCAGGTACCGCTCTCAAAGAGTCCAGGGACCGCTGTTGGGGAGGCTGAGAAAGTCCCAAATTAACCATCTACGCAGATGGTTCTCAATCATCCCAAGTCATGGTTGTCTCTGAATTAACCATAGCTCGCGCCACCCCCCCTCCCCATCCCACATCATCCCCAGGAACTTCTGAAGATCACAAAACCGGCAGAGCATTAGAGGTAACTGTGGGGCAGAACAACCCCCCCCCCCCCGCTTTCCCTTTCTATCCAAGTATGCCTACTGAACTGTTTACACAAATGAGCTCTTGGGAAAAGGCAGAGACGCTGTTTTTAAGCACAGGCCCAATCCCACCGATAATGTTGGCAAGACAAGGAAGGGAAAAAAAGAAAAAAAGAAAAACAAAATTGCTTTGGAACTTTATTTTTGGCCTCAGGAAACACCCCCCCCCACACACACACACACCCTCTCCGAAGGAATTCTTCGTACCCGAAAGAAAGAGGCTCTTTGGGGAGAAAACCGGCTTCCTCATCCCATTCCTAACTCAAGCCATGCACGGAATAAGAGCTGCAGCCGAAGCCAGCAAATGAAGAATACTCACCCAAGTAGGAAAACCCCAGACCGGGTAGACTTTTCATCTGCCTGGTTTTCCGAAAGGGATCGGGGGGAGAAGGGAGGAGGTGGGGGGGGGGAAGAGGAGGGGGGAGAAAAGATCAGCCTGCAAACCGGCTGGTGCATGGCACGGAGGTCCTCCGGGCTCGCCAAACATGGGCAAGGCAGGGGACTGCCCCCCACCCCCACCCTGGAAAGGCCGGGAACATGAGTGCCGGGGAGCTGCCGTTGGTGCTGCTGGCGGTGTCAGATCGCAGAGCCTGCTGCACTGCAGAGACATAGAGACAGGAGAGGAGAGGAGCCTAAGGAGAACCAGGGAGCCCTCCAAGCCCCACCCAGTCGCAGCCATTCGGTCTCGGCGCTGGTTCAGCACTGCCCAAACCAGTTGGAGGAAGCCTCACACCCACGTGCCTGAGTCACAGGCTCCAGCAGTCAGGAGGGAAGAGGGCTGGCAACCTTAGGGCCCACCTTAGCCCAGCCAACACCCGTCCGGGCGCAAGAGAAAGGCACAGGAAATCTGGATGCGGTGCCAACGCCGGGCACTTCCACCCACGGGAAGCCTGCCCTCCCTCGCCAGGGAACATGCCCAATCTCACCTCTGCTCCAAAGGGCAAAAGCAGCAGGTTGAGGAAAGGAAACTGCGTAGCTTAAATCAGATGCATGGAGAGAGTTCGTTCAGTGACCGCTCGAAGTTATAATGGCATCAAAAAGAAAGTGACTTATGACCGTTTTCCCACGCTTACGACCGTTGTAGCTTCCCCACGGTCACATGATCAAAATTCGGCACATGGTCAGCCAGATGTTTAGGCTGGATTGGGCAGTACTAGTAGTCCTGGGTTTACAATGATTCACTTAAGTCAGAAGTGGGCAACTATGGCCCTTTTAATGACTTGTGGACTTCAATTCCCAGAATTCCTGAGCTAACGTGGCTGGCTCAGGAATTCTGGGAGTTGAAGTCCACAAGTTATGAAAGGGCCATAGTTGCCCACCTCTGACTGAAGTGAGTGTTTGAAGTTATAACGGAATCAGAAAAAAAGTGAGCTATGTACGTTTTTCACACTTACGACCATTGCAGCATCCCCGTGGTCACGTGATCAAAATTCAGATTCTCGGCAACCGACTCACATTTATGACGGTTGCAGCATCCCGTGGACATGTGACAAGCCAAGTCAATGGGGAAGCACGATTCACTTAACCGCCATGTTAACTGCAGGGATTCACTTAACAATCATGGCAAGGAAGGTGGGTAAATTGGGGCAAAGCTTTTTTTTTTTTAATTTTGATTTATATGCCGCCCTTCTCCGGAGACTCAGGGTGGCTTACAATGTGCTAAGCAATAGCCTTCATCCTTTTTGAATATTTATACAAAGTCATCTTATTGCCCCCCACAACTGGGTCCTCAATTTACCTACCTTAGAAAGGATGGAAGGCTGAGTCAACCTTGAGCCTGGCGAGATTCGAACCTGCAGTAATTGCAGGCAGCTGGTCTTAATAACAGGGTGCTTTAAACCACTGTACTACCAAGGCTCCTAGGTGATCTAGCAAACGATGAGACCTTTGAGTATTTGGAGAGGTGAGGAGAAATGAATTAAGGAGGGAGAGTGTAAGGAAAGGCCACTGCTTCTTCCTTTCAAACGCTCTACATTGGGCCCAGGAGATACAGTGAGACCATTTGTAGGATATCTCATAATTTACTTTGCTTTGGGCAACATCACTCTCAGCCTCAGTTATCCCTCTGGAAAAAAAAAGTGGGGGAATAAGAGCAACCCAGGTTTTCTTTGCGAAACAGAGAGAACGCAATGCACTGTGCAAAATTAGTACCCAGCCCTAGCAATATCCAACCAATATCTAGGAATTTCGTGCGGACAGCTAGCTTCTAAGGACTAAACCGGCATCATGGATTCAGCACATGCAATAGCAATATCACTTAAGATTTATACACTGCTTCATAGTGCTTTTTACATAATGCTTTTAAGTGGTTTTACAGAGGCAGCATGTTGCCCCCAACAATCTGGGTCCTCATTTGACCCATCTCGGAAGGATGGAAGGCTGAGTCAACTTTGAGCCTGGTGAGATTTGAACTGCCGAACTGGCAGCTAGCAGTCAGCTGAAGTAGCCTGCAGTGCTGCACTCTAACCACTGCACCACCTCGGCTCTTGCAATTGTCGTCTTTGCGTTTTCAGCTCCAGATCGGGGATAAGAAGATCCCCTTTGGAGGAGTTTTACAATGGGGCAAGAGTTCCAGAGGCAGAATAAAAGGAAGGGGACAATGGGACAGTGTTGAGGGAAGCCAACGCAACTCGGGGGACCTTCTCAGCAGCAGAGGAAAACAGGTGAAGGATTCTCGGGGCTGCCTTCTCAACAGAAACACTCTAATAAAAAGAATCCCACAGGCCAGAGCAGAGCAGGTTCAGGGTTTTCCACCCGAACATTCAGGAATCATCTAATTCTAAAGCACAAACGTGGAGGTTTTCCAGAGAAGAGGCAATTCCCAACTGGGAGCGAATGGCTATAGGCACTTCAAGTTTGCAGCAATAAAGCAACGGAGGGTCAGGCCTTCGGCACAGTTATAGGCGGCTTATAACCTTTTGTCCTCAGTTTCTCTTCTCTTCCCACGTTCGAAATGCCGTTGAGAGCTTAAAAATAAACCTCGGTCTCCTGCAGAATCTACCTGAGGGGGCTGGCGCTGCTGAGGAATTCTGGGAGTTGAAGTCCATAAGTCTTAAAGTTGCCAAGGTTGGAGACCCCTGGTTTAGAAGACAAAATCTCAGCAGCCTAGGACTCAGATCCCACCCAGAATGCATCCCATAGCAGGGTTGGGCATCTCTGGGAGAAGAGCCAAAGCCACACAGGAAGGAATTCTGGCAGAGTTATTCTTACAAGGAGCACTTATAGGAGAGAAAGTACCAGAGCAAGTGAGGAATTCTGGGAGTTGAAGTCCACAAGTTGCCAAGTTTGGAGATCCCTGATATAGATGTTGCCAAACCGACACATTTAAGTCTTCAGTTCCTAGAATTCCTGCATCTGGTGATAAGTGGAGGCAACTGGGATGGGGACCTGGAGATAACCAATTGTAACTGGAATGGGGAAGGTCGTCTTGGAGAACCCCAAAGTGGAATAGGGGTAGAGAATGGGACTCGCAATCCACAGCTAAGGTATCCCAAATCCACGGAGCTCAAACTGCAAAGAGGAAACTAGAATAGTGGCTACGTTTTGAGGGACGGGGCACTCCCATGTGACACTTCGTCGGGCCCTGAAAACACATCTTTTTCATCTAGCCGGGCTGTCTTGATCCCATCCCCTCGGTTTTAATTTGTAATTGGTTTTAATTCGGGTTGTTTTAAATGGATAGCCAAAATTATTTTAATGTTTTTAAACTGCTTTTAAATTTTATATGTTATGTTTTGCCATGGCTGTTCACCGTCCTGAGTCCTGTTGGAGAAGGGTGGTATACAAATTAAATAAATAAAATAAATAAATAATTTCATTAATTTAGAAAAAAACATACGGAGGGAGATGGAAGGAAGAGTCCACTATCCCAAGTAAATGGCTGAAATGGGCTAATGATCCATCAATGTCACTGTAAAATGACATGATCCAAGTAGCTATTCATTCCTAGACCAAGGTCCAGTCCAGCCTTGTCCAAAATGGTCCTTGATTGGCCCTGTTGAGGGAGGAAAAGTGGCATAACCCCCCCCCCCCACAGCCCCAACAGCTGCTTCCCACAAAAGCCAGCCAGCTAACTGTGGTTAGAGTCACACTCCTCCAAGACTTCAGCCATTCAAGGTCTTTTGACACAACAGAATTAGTCAGGCCAGCCCATTAAGCAAACACTTGAAGGTTAAAGCCTGCGAAAGCAGGGAGGAGGAGGAGGAGGAGAGAAACCACATGCCAGGGTCTTCCAGACAGATGCCATGTGCTGCTCAAGGCCAAATCCTGGTGCTTTAAGGGCTGCATACATCATGAAGGCAGGAGAAGATGGAAAGTGAGCAAGCAACTTGGGCAAATCTATTGGCCTTCCCCAAAGGGGTGCCTCCTTAACAACTGTGTTAAAATTTCAGTTCCCATAATTCTCCAGACAGGACCGTGGTTGGTTTAGCCTGAGTGGCGTAGGAGGCTAATGCCTCCTACTAAGGCAGCATTTAACATCCAACTGCCTGCAATTACTGCGAGTTCAATTCTCACCAGGCTCAAGGTCGACTCAGCCTTCCATCCTTTCTAAGGTAGGTTAAATGAGGACCCAGTTTGTGGGGGCAATAAGCTGACTTTGTATAAATATACAAAAAGATGGAGGCTATTGCTTAACGCATTGTAAGCCGCCCTGAGTCTCCAGAGAAGGGCGGCAAAAAAAAAAAAAAAAAGGCAACACAAATCCACTTCTCATTTCAACTGCTCTTCCTTTAGCAATAGCCCTAAAGATTTATATGCCGCTTCATAGGGCTTTTATAGCCCTCTCCAAGCAGCTTGCAGAGTCAATGTATTGCACCCGACAATCTGGGTCCTCATTTCACTGACCTCAGAAGGATGGAAGGCGGAGTCAACATTGAGCTGGCCAGAATCGAACTGCTGGCAGTGAGCAATACTGCATTCTTAACCACTTGCACCGCCAGGGCTCTTTTAAGGTAACGATAAACATGAGGAGCAGCAGCGCATAACTTGTCTCCCGAATTACCAGTCTACACAATCTCGTTTTATTAGAGCTGTCACCCTGATACACATTGTGCGGAGATAAATAACGGGATGGTACTTTTCAGGGCCGCAGTGAGGATTGCTGGGAGAACAGTGCCCAAGATGCATCAGTCCTTCTGAACTCCCAAAATATCACCCCTAAAAGCACGGGAGGGGCCACTTCAAAAGAAGAAGCAAAGGAAGCACACACAGATGCAGAAAATCGGGACTGCCAAAGGGGTTGTCGGAACAAGGCTTTCGTGATCAAAATATTCCAAGCCAGGCTTGCAGCAATGGCTGGTGCTTACCTAGTAAGCAACCACCACAATCCTGGCTTAACAATGGCTAATGCTCATCAGCTAGAGTGGAATCTGGATGTCCTGTCTGAGAAATTCCAGGAGTTGAACTCCACACGTATTGAAGTTGGCAAGGGTGGACATCCCTGGCTTAAATAGTACTAACTGTTGACTTAGAACAGTTAGTGACCAAAGCTCAACAACACTGAAAAAAGTGAGTTTTTCACACGACCACTGCAGCACCCCACTCCCATGGTCACGTGATCAATAAATTTAGAAGCTGGGCAACTGGTTTATTTATATTTCATGACGGCTGCAGTGTCCTGGCATGGTTGGCTCAGGAATTCTGGGAGTTGAAGTCCACAAGTCATAAAGGGGCCATCGTTTTCCCCAACCCTGCTGTAAACTGACAAGCCTTCCCCAAGAAGCATTTGCAATGGGGACCAACTTCACCCTCTCCCAGCGTCCCGCAGTTTCAAATGCTTCTCCTTCACCGGCACAAGGAACATCAGGCAAATACAGGCAGACCTTGATTTACAACAGTTCGCTCAGTGACCGCTTGAAGTTAGCATGGCACTGAAAAAAAGCAACTTAGGACCGCTTTTCACACTTACGACCACTGCAGCATCCCCATGGTCATGTGGTCAAAATTCAAGACGCTTGGCAACTGATTCCTATTTATGACGGTCACAGTGTCCCGGGGGTCATGTGATCAAGAGCTGAAGTGGCGCAGTGGTTAGAGTGCAGTACTGCAGGCTACTTCAGCTGACTGCTAGCTGCAGTTCCAAATCTCACCAGGCTCAAGGTTGACTCAGCCTTCCATCCTTCCGAGGTGGGTAAAATGAGGACCCAAATTGTTGGGGGCAAATAGGCTGACTCTGTAACCCACTTAGAGAGGGCTGTAAAAGCACTATGAAGCGGTATATAAGTCTAAGTGCTATGGCTATCACCTTCTGACAAGCAAAGTCAACAGGGAAGTCAGATTCACTTAACAACCGTGTTACTAACTTAACAGCTGCAATGATTCACTTAACAACCGTGCCAAGCAAGGTCGTAAAATGGGAATCCACTTAACAAACGTCTCACTTCACAACAGAAATTTTGGGCTCGATTGTGGTCGTAGGTCGAGGACTACCAGTGAAAATCCTGGCCCATGAGGGATAAACACCAAAAAACCTAAGACATTTAAGAGGGAGCACTGGGCAGGTGTCAGTCATAAATCTTCTTGAGCCTATGACCACAGGAGTTTCAGAGGCCGATTACAGGGTTGTTGTCACACCAGCTCACCTACCTATGGTTGTAACCACCTGATTAAACCCACTCTGTGGTCTTTTGGAATAAGTTATGTCAGGATTGTAACTCAATTATCCAGCCAAGCAGGTCAGTTAGAGTGTCGATTGAAATACACAAAAAAAAAAAAAAAAAAAAAAAACAGAAGTGGTCAGTAGGGCTAAGGCATGGTCTATTTTTATGAAATGAGGGTTGTGTAATTCAGAACAATTACAGGATTTGCATTTGCCAGAGCACAATCTTATTGCTTTAAAATTCCCCATTTGCAAAACCGCTGACAGTGAATACGAGCTGCCCAAGAACTCACAAAACAGGAATCGTATGTTGTTTTTCAACAACAGGGTTTTATGATAGCTTCCTACAGCCAACCGCTTTGGCTTCTACGGTTAATTCAGCCATATTTATTCTTTCGAAGCAATTCGGAAGAAAAATGTTCATGTTACTTTAACTCCCCTTGAGGAGCACCCGGAGGCTCCAGCTGGTCCAGAATGTGGCCGTGCGGGTGGTTATGGGAGCGAGGGGGCGCTCCCATGTGACCCCCTTCCTGCACGAGCTGCACTGGCTCCCGGTTGTCTTCCGGGTGCGCTTCAAGGTTTTGGTTACCACCTTTAGAGCGCTCCATGTCATCGGACCGGGGTATTTACAAAACTGCCTTCTGCTACCAATAGCCTCTCACCGACCAGTACGCTCCCATAGAGAGGGGCTCCTCAGGGTGCCGTCGGCCAAACAGTGTCGACTGGCGGCCCCCAGGGGGAGAGCCTTCTCTGTGGGGGCACCTACCATCTGGAACGAGCTCCCCCCAGAGATACAGAAGATCCCGGACCTGCGCACGTTTCGCCGTGCTCTCAAAACTTTTCTATTTCAGCAAGCTGGCCTGGCCTAACTCCCCTCTTTTAAATTTTTTTAATTTTTTTAATTTGTGATTTTATAAATTGGGTGTTTTAATCTGTGTTTCGGCCAAAATATTTAATAATTTTAAGGGTTTTTTAATATTTGTATTATTTGTATTTTATCTTGGCTGTTCACCGCCCTGAGTCCTTCGGGAGTAGGGCGGTATAGAAATTTGATTAAAACGAAACAAAAACGAAACAAAACTCACCAGAACCTAAGGAATCCAAAATTGTGTATATCATTTTGTTCACATTTCTTTCCCCTTTATCTATCCAGTTTCCTGTCTCAGCTCTCCCTGTACTAGCGCCAATTTAAGACTATAAGCACATTGGGACAAATGTCACTTCTTTTCTCTTAAAATGTTACACAGGAATCCCAAAGGTGTTTTTTTCAAAAGGCAACTGGGCTTCGTCTTTCCTTGAAGACGTTTCGCTTCTCATCCAAGAAGCTTCTTCAGTTCAGTTCTTCAACCACTGAACTGAAGAAGCTTCTTGAATGAGAAGCGAAACGCCTTCAAGGAAAAACGAAGCCCAGTTGCCTTTTGAAAAGAACACCTTTGGGAACAACCATGACCTGGATGATTGAGAATCTCCATAGACATGTGTTATATAGGTAGTCCTCAACTTAGAATCACAAATTCTAAGGAATTTGTGGAGCCTGGTGGCACAGCAGACTAATAACCTGTTATTAACATTCAGCTGCCTGCAATTACTGAAAGTTCGAATCTCACCAGGCTCAAGATTGACTCAGCCTTCCATCCTTTCTAAGGTAGGTAAATTGAGGGCGCAGATTGTGGGGGCAATAAGATGACTTTGTATAAATATACAAAAGTATGAAGGCTACTGCTTAACGCATTGTAAGCCGCCCTGAGTCTCCGGAGAAGGGCGGCATATAAATCAAATTTTTAAAAAAAATGAAACTGAATTTCCACCGCTACGTCATGCGGTCGTAAAAGTGTGACTTGCAAGGCTTTGCAATAGCAATCCCTGCAGTCCTGACTGCGGTTGTTAACTGAATCCCATAGTTGTTTTAGGCAAGGCAATTTCCTGCCGGGGACCCACAAGAAAATTTGCCAAGTCCCAGGCCTGCAGGTAGCCAAGTGGCCGAGGGATGGGTGCAAGGGAGGTGGGTGTGGGAGAGGAGCCACATTGGTCAGGGGGTGTAACTGGGGCAGGCACAAGGTGCCACATGGGTTTGGAAGGGTTAGGGAGGGCATGGCACTGTGTAAGAGGCGCCTTGCAAGTCAGTGAGAGTACGCAGTGGTATTAAAGAGTGCAAGACGCACCAGGCAAATTGTGAAGGGGGCAAGGGGGTGCGTGACAGGCACTGCCCAAGGGTGCATAGGAGTGTGCCAAAGGCACTACAGAAGTTGAGAAGAGTGTGTGGGGCCAGCACAGCTGCACTACAGTTCATTGTGGTCCAAGTGTAGAGAGACTTGGGGAGGTTGGAAGAGGGAGGCATATTATCCCAGTAACTTGTGACGTTTCCCAGCCGGCTTCCCCACTGACTTTCTGGGGAAGCCTGCAGGGAAAGTTGCCAGTGGTGATTATTTACCATAAGGACACTCGGATAGCCATAACTCCGAGGACCAGTCATAACCACCAATTATTCGGCACCATTGTAACTTCAAACGGTTGCTGAATGAATGGCCATATATTGGCACTGAAAAAAACGGGGCGTTTATTCTTGTTTCTTCATAATTATGACCACTGGTCCCCATGGTCATGTGATCGAAATTTGGGACACGTGACCATTGGCATGTATTTAGGACAGTTGCAGTGTCCTGGGGTCATGTGATCACCTTTTGCGACTTTCTGACAAGCAAAGTCAATCGGGAAGCCAGATTCATTTAACCACCCTTATTACTAATAATGGTAGTGATGCACTTAACAACTGGGGCAAAAAAGGTCGTTAAGTGGAGCAACATTCACTTAACAAACGTCTCACTTAAATTTTGGGCTCAATTGTGGTAGTTAAGTCGAGGACTACCTGTATTATGTATTATCACTTTGAGCTCCTGAAGGAAGGGCAGGAAATAAATCTAACAATACAATAAATATTGTATGTTAATGAAGACTCTCAGTCATGCAGTACAGCTGTCTGGAAGTTGAGTCATGGCAACTGGACTATTTTTCTTTTTGGTTTGAAATGTCTTGCTGCTTATCCAAGTAGCTTTGTCAATCTGATTGACACTCTGCTAGAGAGAAGTCTCCTGAAGATGGGCTCCAGCACGAGTCCAAAAGCTCAGAAGACTAAACCTCTGGCTCTTGCCTCACAATCAGGAGGCTGTGAGTTCGATCCTTGGTAGAGGCAGATGTAGGGTCTCCTGCTTGGGCACAGGGTTGGACTAGATGACCTGCAAGGTCCCTTCCAACTCTGTTAATCTGTTTATCTGGCTCCCGTTTCCGACCCAGATTATATTCTGTAAATCCAGTTGCCATGACTCAACTTCCAGACAATAAATATTGTACATATTTAAGAAACTTACCAATGTTATTTAAGTGCTTCCTTCTGCTATTTTAGGATTTAAAAAAAACAAAACTCTACAAGGCTGCTTACATTAGAGAAAACGGTCGATACACTTTACTAAGTAATAAGGTTGATTCCCTATAATTTAGAGTTGGATAAATATATATGGCAGCCAGATGAATGTAGGTGCCACCAAGTTTAGGCATATATGCATACATTCAAAAGGCTTATAAGAGTTTGGGGAGGTTTTTTCTGCAGTGAAAGTATTTCCAGAACTAGGGGAAAATATAGGCTATAAGACAACAAAAATTAGATGTCATTTAAAAGGGGAGGACAAATGTGACAGCTATAAATAAAACTACAAATTCTGTATTAATGAAAAAGGTATTGGGTAGAGACATTGTCAAATAGTTACAAATACTAGAGAGGCAGATTGGTGTAGTGGTTTTAAGGTGCTGGCTTAGAAAGTGGGAGATTGTGAGTTCTAGGGCTCCCTTAGGCATGAAAGTTGGATGGGTGATTTTGGGCCAGTCCCTCTCGAGCTCACCTCACAGGGTTGTTGTTGAAGGGAAAATAGGAGGCAGGAATATGATGTATGTTGCCACCTTGAGTTTAATCATCATCGCCCCCTAAAGGTGGTCCTGGATTTACAACTACAGTTGAACCCAAAATTTCTGTTGTTCATCGGCAGAATTATTAAGAGATTTTTGCCTCATTTTACAACCTTTCCTGTCTCCGTTGTTAAGCGAATCGCTGCTGCTGTTGTTGTTAGTAACACGGTTGTTAAACGAATCCGGCTTCCCCAGTGAATTTGTATGTCAGAATATATTTACTTAAAATACATGTCATTTTTAAGTAAATAGCAAGAATATTACTTATTCCAAAAAAAGGAACTGTTTCGTGGGCTATCCCTCCGCCCCACAAAGTTCATTTAAATCGTTAAAATAGAAGACATTCTATGGTGTGATTGCACAACGTCCTTATGGAGGGTTGGCAAACCACAACATACTCTTATTATCTCAATTTTCTGGGTTTCACATAACACACTGTACCATAGTCTGACCCCATGCACTAGATTCCCACAAGATACCAGATTAAAACGCGGCCAACTACGTTACAGTTTAGTGAAAAGGAAGGCTGTTACGTAGATAAAGCCTTTTCTCTGAGTTTATTTAGGAGCCTGCAGTGAAGAGCCATGGGGGCACAGTGGTTAGTATTGCAGGCTAACTCTGCCGACTGCCAGCAGTTCGATCCTGACCGGCTCAAGGTTGACTCAGCCTTCCATCCTTCCGAGGTTGATAAAATGAAGACCCAGATTGTTGGGGGCAAATAGGCTGACTCTGTAACCTGCTTAGAGAAGGCTGTAAAGTGGGAAGTGGTATATAAGTCTAAGTGTTATTGCTATTAAGTTCCAGTCTCCTTCACTGAGTATAGGATGTCCTCGACTTATGGCAATGCTTGAACCCAAAATTTCCTTATTGTTAAGTTATTGTTAAGTGAGTTTTGCCCCATTTTATGACCCCGGTTGTTAAGTGAGTCAATGCAGTTGCTAAGTGAAATCCCATTGAGTTTGCTTGTCGGAACGAGGCAAAAAGTGATCACATGACCCCGGGATACTGCAACTATCATAAATATAGGTAGTCCACGACTTGCAATCATTTTTTTAGTGACGGTTCAAAGTTACATCAGCACTGAAAAAAAGCGACTTATTGTTTTTTCATACTTACAACCTACATTCCCATGGTCATGTGACCAAAATTGGAACACTTGGCAACTGACTCATATTTATGACGGGTGCAGTGTCCCGGGGCCAAGTGCTCATCTATTGCGACCTTCTGACAAGCAAACTCAATGGGGAAGTCAGATTCATTTAACAACTGTTACTAACAAAATTACATTAATTCACTTAACAACTGTGGCAAGAAAGGTTGTAAAATGGGGCAAAATTCACTTAACAACGGCCTCACTTAGCAACAAATTTTGGCCTCAGTTGTGGTTGTAAGTCAAGGGACCATCTGTATCTATTTTGTTTTACTGGCATATATTGTTTTTCTTTTGCATTTTTGCTTAACATGGCCCAAAGTCATGTTTGTTTTGAGTTGGGCAGCTATATAAATATTCTAAATAAATAAATAGCAATAGCACTTAGACTTATATACCGCTTTACAGTGCTTTTACAGCCCTCTGTAAGCGGCTTTACAGTGTCAGCCTATTGGCCCCCAACAATCTGGGTCCTCATTTTACCGACCTCAGAAAGATGGAAGGCTGAGTCAACCTTGAGCCTGTTGAGATTTGAAGTGCCAAATTGCAGGCAGGCAACAGAAGTAGCCTGTAGTACTGCACTCTAACCACTGCGCCACAATGGCTCATAAACTCAAATTTGGAGGAACAATAAGGAGAGAGTTAACATTTTGCTTATTTATGCAATGGCAGTAGATGTGCTGCTGATCAGTGTAAGGAAAGAAATGATTCGGACATTTGCCCTGCTTTGGTAAGACTCCTTTAATTAATAGGAAGGCTGGACTAACAGCCCCATGACTGAAATGAGATTTTTATCAGAAACTTCCTGGCTCATAAGTCCACCTCGCTTCTCAAGCACTACTTATTTCAACAGAGCAGAATTAAAAGGAAGAATGTATTTTTTTTCTCCCTTGCCACTGGCCATATCATTTCCTCAAATGTCCTTCCTGAGAAGGTACCAGAAAACCTGGATAGCAAGATTTTCTTCAAGTAATGAGGATGAGAAAGGGGAAAAGGGAACATTTTGTACCTCCTCCCCTTTTTTGGGGTTCTTTTTCCTGCTGCTCCTGAAGGTAAAACCTGATTTCTTTGGCTGTGTGATTGGAAGTAAGTAAGAACCAAGGGAAAACAGTCAGAGAGGATGATGGGAAAAGGACTTCCGGAATGAGAGGACACACATTTCAAAGACTATAAAATATACCACTGAACAAGTTTAAAAATAAATGCAGGTAGTCCTCAATTTACGACTGCAATTGAACATTTCCACTGCTAAGCGAGACAGTTAAGTGAGTTTTGCCCCATTTTATGACATTGCCACAGTTGTTTTAAGTGAATCATTGTAATTGTTAACACAATTGTTAAGTTCATTCAGTTTTTCCATTACCTTTTTTTAACAAAAGGTTGCAAAAGCGGATCGTATGACCCCCCCCCCCCCCCCCCCGGGGACACTGCAACTGTCATAAATATAAGCCAGTTGCCAAGCCTCCAAATTTTGGTCACATGACTGTGGGGATGCTGCAACAGTCGTAAGGCAGGGGGAAACCATCGTAAGTCACTTTCTCAGTGCTGTTGTAACTTTGAATGGTCACTAAACATAATGTTATAAGTGAAGGACTACCTGCATATCATTTTCCTAGGGATAATGTGGGATTAGAAACTTCAAATAACTGTCACCCTGTTTTCTACGCAGAAAATTATGCACACATTTTTGCACATGAAAAATGCATCTTTAAGTCTGTCAATGAAGATATGTACGGTTTCTATAAACTTTTTTCACTGTACACAGAGATGTGTATCTTAACACCACTGAGACCAGTTTACAGGTGGTCCTCAAATTACAACAGTTCATTTAGTAAACATTCAAAGATACAACAGCACAGAAAAAAAGTGTTATGATCATTTTTCACACTTGCGACCATTGCAGCATGCCCATGGTCACACCATCAAAATTCAGATGCTTGGCAACTGGTTCGTATTTATGACGGTCGCAGCGTTCTGCAGTCACGTGATCGCCTTTGAGACCTTTTGACAAGCAAGGTCAATGGGAAAAGCCAGATTCGCTTAGCAACCATGTTACTAATTGCAATGATTCATTTTAAGAACTGTGGCAAGAAATGTCGTAAAACGGGGCAAAACTCACTCAAATGTTTCATTTAGCAGTATAAATTTTGGGCTCAATTGTGGTCGTAAGCCGAGGACTACTTGTAGTCGGTGTAGCAGAGGTCTAACACAATGGATTTGGATAATAGTTAATACACGGAATCAGAAAGTTGACTGGGGCCAGGCACTCTGTTGTCTCAAAGATCCCTTTTCCTTCAAAAGGCAACGAGAATGTTTTTCCTTGAGGAAAAAGAAAAAAACGTTTTGCTTCGTTTTCTTCCTCCTCAAGGAAAAACAACAGTCCACTTGCCTTTTGAGGGAAAAAAAGCATCTTTGAGACCAAAATGAGGCCTGGATGACTGAGAATCTCCATGTACTCCCACACTGTCGTTGTTGGGATAAAGTTACGCACGGTGCCTCGATTCTCAGACAAAAGTATATACCATATCGATGCAAATAAGTAATGACACGGTAAATTGGGCACATGTAATTTCCCAGATATTAAATCAGCCTCTTGTGACCGCTGGGTGAAAGGCAGCTACTGTGGCAAGATGAACAGGGTTATGTCCTTGGACCCTTGAAAGGCCTTGGGCTAAAATCCAGCTGGGTCACAAACTCACTTTTCACAAGCCCTCGCAGAAGCCACAATCCCACAGATCAGCTCCCGAGCTGCTTCATGGAAACAGGAATACTTAAAATATTTATACAGGATGCTTTTTGCACATTGAATTGAAACAACAATACATACATACATACATACAAATATATATATATATATATATATATATATATATATATATATATATATATATACACACACACACACACACATACATACATACATACACATACACACACACATAGAAATGAAATATGAATTAACACTATTACGCTCCCATTTCAGAACGAGGACCTACAGTGGTTTATCAAATAACTTACTTTTTCTCCCATTATGGAATTTCAGACTGCATAGATGGGGAGGTTGCCAGATGCCATCCCCCCACCCCCCAGCACTGATCCTTAAATCATGAGAATACTAGGGAGAGGTGAGTTTTTTTTACTAGTAGCTAAATTGTTTATTTTTAACTTATTGATTTTTATATTTCTAATTTATTTATTTTTTAATTTATTAAATTTATATGCCGCCCGTCTCACAGGCAAATGACTCATGGTCTACCACTTAATCTTGCAACTCATAAATGTCAATGGTAGAAACATAATCCACTGAGGATACTTGAGAAGGACCCTGAATTCATCAGGCAGCAGACAGGACTACTCGAGGGGGGGGGGGGGGAGGCCAATAAGAAAACAACCTTTGGCTGCAAGGAAACAACCAAGCTCAGACAGCACCAAGGACCTCTCATTTCTACCCTGAGCTACAAACCACCTCCTTTATCAATATAGGTCGTCCTGGATTTACAGCGGTTTGCTTAGTGACCATTCAAAGTTAAAGCGGCATTGGAAAAAGGAACTTATCATTTTTCACACTTATGACCAGTGCAGCATCCTCATGATCACATGATTTACATTCGGATGCTTGTGACTCACATTTATGACAGTTGCAGTGTCCCTGGGGTCACGTGACCTCGCTCCTGACAAGCAAGGTCAATGAGATTCATTTAACAACCGGGTTACTTATTTAACAACTGTGATTCACTTAACAAATGTGGAAAGAAAGGGTCCTAAAATCAGGCAAAATTCACTTAACATATATCTCAATTAGCAACAAAAATTTTTGGGTTCCACTGCGGTCGTAAGTCGAGGATTACCTGTATTTGAAACATGGTCTGAGAAATACAATGGAAGGCACCCTATGAATGATAACTTTACCGTCTACCATCATCCTCTCACCTGGTTTTTAAAACTTATTTGCCAGGACTTTACTGGCTACTGATCAGGGATGAAAAGCAGGTAACTGTTTTCACATAGTGCGAGACTCCTTCCATCCTTATTCAGGGCTCTTTCCTAAATGCCTTTATCCTGTAGCTTAGGAATTTCAAATATTTCCCCAGCCCTACTTTTGAGGCACACACCCATGTCTCCAGAGTTAGAAAGGAGAACCACTGTATTCCCTCAGCACAGCCTTTCTTGCTAGAGAGAGAGAGAAAAATTCAATTACAACATTGCTCTTCCTCCTACTAATCCAATACACTCTTATCTAAAATAAGTGTAGATTCTGCCCATTGCCAGGAGTAGGCTCGAAAAAGAACCGGCTAGGACGAAATGTGACTTAGTTTAAGTTACAACTTTCCCTGGAACCCGGCTTCCCTTACAGGCCTAATTTCAGAAAACCAGGAAATGTGCAGGAGAGGTTCAAAATGTCCTCCTTCCCCCATTAAGGAGAGTCGGAGTAAACTCCACAAGGCAAAATTCCCTTTAATCCCCATAGGGTCCCACCTCCGTGGCAGCCAACCAGGCTACAAAGAAAACGAATGAGTTTTAACTGCAGGCACCAGGTCCCCACTGTCTGTTTGTCTGTCTGTCTATACAAACACCTGTCAAAGCCAAGTCAGACATTCCAAGGGAAGCCTGGCAAAACCAGGTTGAGATACCAGCAGAGGAGCCTCCTTTCGGTCGCCGGGGCGAACATATGGTGGAAGCAGGGGGAACAAGGAGCCACCACCGTTCCTCACCCACCCACCCACCCACAAATATTGGGAGACCCCCCCAAAATAAAAGAATCCAGAAGAAGGAACAGCCCAGGCAAAATGCCAAAGCTTATTTATCCTTTCCATCTTTACAAAGGGAGAGAGGTTTTCCCTAAGAGCCCCTCTGGGAAAGGGCTGGGGGGGGGGGGGGAGAGAGAGAGAGAGAGAGAGAGAGAGAGAGAGAGAGAGAGAGAGAGAGAGAGAGAGAGAGAGAAAGCAGCTGGAAAAAGTAGGGGCAGGGCCGTTTTGGGTGGGTGGGGGGAAGCCCCCAATAGAGAAATAATAGCCCGAAGCCAGGTCCTTACACTTCCACTCCTCTTCCAAAAGGCCCCCCCAAAATCCGGGCGCCCCGCCGAGCAGAAAGGCGAGACGGACTTTCTCCCCGCGACCCCTCCCGCGGAGAGCACGTGGGGCCGAAAGGGAGCTCACATCTCCCCCTCCTCTCCTTTTCCCCCCCGATTCTTGGCTCGGTGGGACGCCTCTCCTCTTTCGCCCAGCACCGGCCGGCCAGGCTGTCGGAAAAGCAGGCCAGATCCGCCTGATCCAAGGACACGTGTCCCAGCCGGGCGGCCCCAGAGGGGAAGAAGGCAAAGCGATCGCCAGGCCCACGCGGCGGCAAGAACAGCCCTCGGTGCAGAGAAAGCCCGGAGACGGGCAAAAAGCCCAGCCCCGCTTCCTTTCCTTCTTACCGATCCGTCTTACCCGATTTCGGCCCCCGAAGCACGTGGGGCCGGGCCGGATCGCAGAGACAAGCGGACGCCGATCCGACGACCGGCGCGGTGGCAGCAGCGGCAGCCAGCGAGAGAGGAGGGGAAGGGAGGAGAGAGGAGGAGGAGGAGGAGCCGCGCCAAGGCCAACCCCGCCACGGCCTCGGGCAAGGCGAGGAACGGAGGCAGGAAGGGAGGAAGGAAGGAAGGGAGGGAGGAGAACACGTGGGGCCGGCGGGCTTTGGGCCTAGCGAGGAAAAGGAGGAGGAGGAGCAGAGGAGGGGGAATCAAGCCAAGGCTGGTGCCGGTTCCAAGGAAGGGACCGGCCGCAAAGCGGGTCTGTTTGTTTCCCCACCACGTGCGCGCAAGCCAGGAAGGAAAACTAGCTCTTGGGAGGGGGGGAGGCGTTTGTGGTGGGGGGGGGGGGTCCTCTGTTTCTCACCAGCCGCAGCAGGTTCTCTTCCCTCGCCCCCCCCTCCACTCCCCAAACGCACGTGGGGGGGAAGGGGTGTCTAAGCTGCTCGGAACACACGAAGGAGGAAAACCGGGGGGAGGGGTGTTCCAAAATACTCTTTGCACGTAGGAACGGCCACTCCGATGCACACGCACGCAAATGAACACGTCTGGCAAAGGCTACCTTATCCCGTAGGATAGCAACAGCAATATCACTTAAGACTTATATTGAATAGAATAGAGGTCTTCAAACGTGGCCGCTTTAAGACTTGTGGACTTCAACGCCCAGAATTCTCTGGGAGTTGCTAGGCTAGGCTATGCTGGCTGGAGAATTCTGGGCGTTGAAGTCCACAAGTCTTAAAGCGGCCAAGTTTGAAGACCTCTGGAATAGACTAACAGAGTTGGAAGGGACCTTGGAGGTCTTCTAGTCCAACCCCCTGCCCAGGCAGGAAACCCTACACCAGACAAATGGTTTATCCAACATCTTAAAAACTTCCAGTGTTGGAGCATTAGCAACTTCTGGAGGCAAAGCTGTTCCACTGATATATACCGCTTCAATTTTACAGCCCTAAGCGGTTTACAGAGTCAACCTATTTCCCCCCCCTCCCCCCCCCCCCACAATCCGGGTCCTCGTTTGACCCACCTCGGAAAGAGGGAAGGCCGAGTCAACCTTGAGCCTTGGGAAGATTCGAACTGGCAAAGGAGCTGGCGTACAAATTACAGGTAGTCCTCGACTTACAACAGTTCATACGGTGACCGTTTGAAGTTACAACGGCACTGAGGAAAGTGACTTGTGACCGCTTTTCACACACTTTATGACCGTTGCAGCATCTGCCACGGTCGCATGATTTATATTCGGACGGTTGATGACAGTCTCAGTATCCCTGGGTCAT
This sequence comes from Arizona elegans, assembly GCA_022577455.1. Lineage (NCBI taxonomy): Eukaryota > Metazoa > Chordata > Lepidosauria > Squamata > Colubridae > Arizona > Arizona elegans. The sequence continues at coordinate 8,292,587 of JAKOOJ010000005.1, read as the reverse complement.
GTGATCCCCTTTGGCGACCTTCTGACAAACACCGGGGAAGCCAGATTCACTTAACGACCGGGTGACTAATTTAAGAACTGCAGTGATTCGCTTAACAACTGTGGAAAGGAAAATGGGGCAAAACTCACTTAACAAATGTCTCACTTAATGTAAATTTTTGGGCTCAATTCTGGTCTACCATCCTTCCGAGGTGGATAAAATGAGGACCCAGATTATTGAGGGCAATATGCTCTGTAAACCGCTTAGAGAGGGCTGGAAAGCACTGTGAAACGGTATATAAGTCTTAAGTGCTATTGCTATTAGCACATCTGGAGGGCACTAAACTGAGAACGCTCAGAATGATTCATGGTTCAAATATTTATTTTTTCCCCCTCCTTTCCTAATGGGAGGGGGAACTGGGGGAGCAAGAAGCCCATATTCTAGGGCCGTGATGAACCTATGGCACGTGCCATAGGTGGCACAGAGCACCCTCTCTGTGGGCACGTGAGCCATCGGCCCAGTTCAGCTCCACCATGCTTTCACGCGCCTCCCACCAACCTGCTGGTGGTCAGGCCTCGGCCGTGCATGTGCAGGGGATGTGGAGCATGTGTGGGTGTGTGTGCACATGCGTGGGGGGCGGGGGTCAGGGCGCATGCATGGGCCTCGTGCGTGCATGCACGGGGGTGGGGCATGTGCAGGGGGCCACACTCGCATGCATGGGGGGGCGTGCGGGGGAGATGCATACATGGGAGGGCATGTGGGAAACGTGTACATGCGTGGGTGCGAGTCATGTGTGGGGCACTTGCACATGCGCAGGGACTGGGCGCATGCGCGGGGGCCGTGCGTGCATTGCATTTGGGGGGTTTGGGCACACGGTCAGGAAAAGGTTATCCGTCACTGTTCTATGGCTTTCCTACCCAAGGAAAAAAAAATGAAACTGGGACAGTAAGATCAGACTTCCATAAAGAGAACATAGTGGGAGAGGATTTCTGACATACAGGCAGTCCTCAATTTACAACAGCTTGTTTATTGACCGTTCAAAGTTACAACGGCACTGAAAATAACTCAGTTAGGACTGTTTTTCATACGACTGTCATAGCATCCCCGTGGTCACGTGATCACAATTCAGAGGCTTGACCACCGGCATATATTTGATTTTCAGTGTCCAAGGTCATGTGATCGTATTTTGTGACCTGACGTGGAATGCTAGTATGGGAAGCCAGATTCATCTAACAATCGTGTTACTAACTTAACTGCAGTGATTCACTTAACAACTGTTAAGACCTTACAACAACCTTACAAGAAAGATTGTAAAAATGGGACAAAATGTAACTTCATGTCTTACTTGGCAACAGAAATTTTGAGCTCAATTGTGATCGTTAAGTCGAGGACTACAAGCCAGCACTGCAAATGCAAACCAAGAAGGTACACAATTTTTAAAAATGGCAATGTTGTGGAGGGGGATGTTTACAGGAATTGCCCGATACAACAAGGAGATGCCAGATGAGACAATGGTTAGCCTGAGTTGACTTATGCTCATGGAAGTATCTTTTTGAGTGACCTTAAGTTTACAAAAAGAAAGTTAATGGGCTGTCAAACTTACAAAAGGCAATGGAGAGCGAAAGCAAATGCCTCTTTGGATGTTCCCATTCTTTACAGAATGGGATTATTTCCTAATATTTGTACATCGCTAATTCACATTTAATTGCAGAGGAAAAAACCCTCCCACAGCTTTACAAGAAACTTGCTCAACCTGGCAAATGATCGGGAGCCTGGTCACGTTTTAATAAAAGGCATAAGCCTTCATGAAACATGAAACCTGCTCAAGTTAGTGACAAGCGATATGTTTGGAAGCCACATCTAAGGTCATCGAGTCTAAAGTGGCTTTAGTGGAGCTAAAGTGGAGAAAAGAGGGCAGAGTCTGAATTAAAGTACCAGGGAAAATCCAAGATCACATCTCAACTTATAACACAGGCAAGGATTTGCAGGAAGTAAACATTCCTATAAAATCTTACTCTTTCAAAAAATTGTGTTGGGGCTCATTTTCAAAATAATATTTCTCTATCTGAAAGTAAACCCCGAATGTGTTTTAAACCATGAGATTCTATAAGCATCTTTACTTCTTGGAAATCCTCTGTGTGTGTGTTACAAGTTGAGGTATGAGCTTGGACTTCAGATGATCTTCTGGTTATAGAGAAGTACAAGTAGTCCTCAACTTATGACCACAATTGGCCCCGGAATTTGCGTTGCTAAGCGATGCAGTTGTTAAGTGAATCATGTCCAATTTTACAATCTATTTTACCAGGACTGTTAAGCAAATCTTGCAGTCATTAAGCAAAGGTGGTAACCCCTGTGTCTCTGCTTGCTGAAAGCCTTTTGAAAGATTGGAGATTGTGACCACTTGACCCTGGGATACCACAATCATCGTGAATACCAGCCAATTGTCAAGTGACCAAGTTTTGATCACATGACTGCGGGGATGCTGCAATGGTCATAAGTGTAAGGACTGGTCATAAGTCCCTTGTTTCAGCACCAGGGTAACTTTGAATGGTTATTACATGTATGGTCATAAATCAAGGACTACCTGTAGTTTTCTTGGAAACAACATGAAGATATTTTATCATGGCCACCGTCATGTGATATGATTTGACATAGAGATCAATGAAGTCCTCGAAGGAAGAGAGTAAGAGATCTGAAATTGCAAACAGAAGTTTTTCATTTAAGTAAAAACATTCTCCCTCCCCCCCCCAAAAGAAAAACCATTTAAAGGCTTAGAAACACATCAAAAGAGCAGTGCAATTTGTGGAATCAAGCCAACCCTTTTTGATATTCACATTTTAAGTTAGGATGATACATAGGTCACTTTAAAAAAAGCAAAATCTCATGCTGCTATAAATTCAGAGATATATTAAATGTGACAGTAACAACCACAGTAATTTGTCTCATAGACACTGGCTGAGAAATGAATCAGATTACTGGCTGCTTATGCTTAAATTTATAGACTGAAGTCATTCTACAAATATTACCACTATTGTTAACAACTGACTGAAGGTTCAGACTCTCCAAATTTTGTGCAAGAACATGGCAAACACATCCTAGATAGTGTGTGCCTTAGATTCTGGGTTCAACAGATAAGATGGGAGGGGACAGGAACAAGCTTATGTAGGAGGAATAGGTGGAGAAAGAGGTTTTTGTCTAAGAATGTTATATAAGCAGCTGGTTTTACTTCAAACACCATACTAAGGAACTATCATTACACAGATTGTAGCTTTGCTGCTCAAAGGTAGCAAGAGGCCTCATAAATAATCTGTGTTTACATGGTCTCAAGTTTTTGTAGACACTAGTATGGCAAAAATTGATGACAATCCAAATAACGTTCTAGCTAAACTGGTATGGGATTCTGGGTCCAAGAGTAAGGCTCATGGTTTCAGGTGCAATGAATGGTTCAGGGAACAGGATTTTATGCCTCCAACAAGCCATGATTCAAGAGTGGGAGGGACTTCCACCCCCAAGGATGTTTGCAGGGAAAAGCCAGCTGCAGAACTGGATGTTCCGTATATAGATTCATTAATCATTTGTATAGTAACTTCACCAGTGCAAAAATTATTTACAATTCTTGCTCAATTTGGCTATACACAAAAGAAGGCCTTTGGACTTATCCCAACAAGTAAAAGTGTAAGAAAAGAAGCAAGAACCAATTTGGCCTAGTGCTGAAAGTACCAGGCTAGAAAGCCAGAGACCCCAGAGTTCAAGCCCTGCCTTAGCCATTAACGTCAGCTGGGTGACTTTGGGCCAGTCACCTTTTCTCAGCCCAACTAACTTCACAGGGTTATTGTTTGGGGTGGGGGGGGTGGGGGTGTTGGATACATTGACTGCCTTATTTGTAAAAATAAAGGAAGGATACCAATATATACATAAAGAATGGTGACTCCCTAGAAAAGGTTTTGATTGGTAGGATTCTTTTGTTATTGCATGAAAGGGCATAGCTAAAAAGGTAGGGTAGGCTACCAGCTTATAGCCAACAGGGAAAGCCAATATTTTTTTTCAAATAACAACTCAAAATTAAGGCTCTCTGCAGGGTTCTCCCCCCCTCAAATAAAAGATCCAAGAAGAGATCTTTGATCTCAGTTAATACCCCCACTGCCCAGAGCTCATTTGCTTCTGAAGTTCAGGCTTTCCCCAACGATGAACTTAAGCACAGAAAATAACATGCCCAGCGAAAGGAGAAAAGTAGCCCTATAGCTAACTAGTCCAGAGGTCTTCAAACTTGGCAGCTTTACGACTTGTGGACTTCAACTCCCAGAATTCTCCAGCCAGCATAGCATAGCATAGCTGGCTGGAGAATTCTGGGAGTTGAAGTCCACAAGTCTTAAAGCTGCCAAGTTTGAAGACCTCTGAATTAGTCAAACCAGGTTTTTGTGTGCCTCAACATCCCCCTCCATTCCTGGCTCGCAAAAAAATTTGGGGGTTGAAGCCCACAAGTCTTAAAGCTGCCAAGTTTGAAGACCTCTGAATTAGCCAAAGGTTTTTGTGCGTCTCAAAATCCACCTCTATTCCTGGCTCGGAAAAAAAACCAAATAAACAAAAAATAAACAAAAAAAAAACAAGAGATATGTCGGAAAAGGTTAAAAGGGAGGAAAAAAGCTAAATTTACTCGGAGGAGGAAGAAGGGGGCAGAGAGTGGATACGTTGCCTAAGAGTCCCGAAGGCAATAAATCCTGAATTTGAGTGTATAAGGGGGAGAAAGAGCTGAGAGGGGAGGCGGAAAAAAAACAAAAAACAGGTGCCCTGGCAGGAAATTCAGCGTCGGTTCTTGGCGGCCGCCAAGGAGTTTTTGAGAGGTCAGAGTCCAGAGAAAGCCAAAGGGCGAGAGAGAGAGAGAGAAAAAAGAAGAGGCCGAGTCAGGCCCTCAAGAGCAGCCGGTCTTCGGCTCTCAATTAGCCGGGAAGGGGGAGGGCGGTGGGCTTTGTAGACACGGCCATGCCGGCTGAGGTGGGTTGTGAGGCGTTGATCCCTTTTTAATTCTGCGCCGTTCCCTCACACAGCTTAACCCGGTGTGGCTGAGGCGGCCTCCATGAAGGCCGCCGGTGGCTGAGGCGGCCGACCTAACTATGGAGCACGTTAGAGGGGGGGGGGAAGAAAAGAAAAGGGAGCCCCCCCTCAGGTCTCCTCCGGGAGGGAGACAAAATGGAGCGGGCCGAGAGCGAAAAGCCGGCCTTGTGTGTGGGGGGGAGGGGGTGGATAGAGTTCCACGCGGCCTTTCCCGGGCCTCCTCCTCCTCCTCCTTCTCCGGCCTGGGCTCCCACGTGGTGCTGAGGCGAGGCCTGGCAGGAGTGAGGGAGTAATGGCGGCCAAAATTCCCGGCAAGGCGCGACGCGGTGAAGGGAGAGAGAGGAGAGGAGCCTGGCGGAGGGGGCGGGGCTTAGATTGGTCTCCGCCCCGTCGTCGTCGTCGTCGTCTCTCTCTCTCTTCTCTCTCTCTCTCTCTCTCTCTCACCCCCTCCCACTACTACTACTACCACGCGCGCCTCGGCCTATACTCTTCGCGCGCCCCCTCCGGGCGCTCTCTCTCCCCCGCCCCCCGTCCCCCCACTCCGCCCCGCGCGGGGTTACCTTTCAGTCGCCTTCAGTCCGGGGAGCGAGGCCCAACGCAGCCGCAGCGAAGCCCAGCACGACCATTTCCGGAGCCGCTCCGAGGGGAGGGGCGGGGCCGGGAGGGGAGGAGGGACGGTCACGGGGCGAGGGCCAGAAGTGAAAGAAGGGGGGGGTTAAAGGGGGGCGGGGCTTGCCTGAAGCCTCGCTCGGGAGAAGGTGAAAGGATGTTGGAGGGGGGGGAAAAGGAGGCCCTCGTCACGTGACCCGCGCCATGCTTTCCCCCCCCCCTTTTTTTTTAACCCTCTTTCCCTTAAGGCGGCCTCGAGGAGAGAAGAAAGAGCGCCCCGGCCGGGTCAGCTGATCGCTCTCGGCCAGCCGACAAGGCGCCTCGGTCATGTGACCGCCCACGAGGAAGAAGGGCGTGAGGCCTGTGTCACGTGACGCCCGCCGGCTTCCGGCCGCCTTTTTTTTTTTTGTTTTGTTTTCCGCCACGCTTTCAAGCGCTGCCGGTGGTGGCAGGACACGTGTTGGCGTGTGAACGGTTTCTCCCGTTCCCGAGGGGGTCTTTGGAGCGGATTTTCAACTGCTTCAAACCCGGTTTGGGGTGAACTGAGTCCCCCCCCTCCCCCCCCCCGTGAAGCGGAAGGGGGACCGACGAGCTTATAAAACTCTTTTTAAATTAATAATAAAATTAATATAGTTTATTCAAGTCACGTTAAAGTACAAAACACCAAAACATTGCAAAAAAAAAAAACCCAAAAAACAAAGACGGTAATCAGCATTCAACTAGGAAAAGTGCTATATGTGTGTTGATCTTTTTTTTAAAAAAGGCACTTTTTAAATGTCCAGCTATAAAATTTATTAATCCGGCCACGGAATAGCAGTTTCATGAGGCCATCACCTCTCAGTTCCTTCAGATTAGCCGCCTCCCCCCAGTGTAGGAAGAAACATCCTTCTGGGTTCAGCTCCATGTGGGGAAAAAGACACTGGAAATATGGAGACTGCTTGGAAAGATGGTTTAATGGTGGACAGGATCACATGGCTTGAGTTCTTGAACAGAAAAGGGCGAGATGCAGCGAGTCCCCGAGTTTTATGCCCTCTCTGAACTTCCTAGGCCCCCAAAAGAGTATCCTGATTGGTTGTCAGACTCCCAGGGGGTGGGGGTCTTAGCTGGCCTTGCTGGCTGATGTAATCTTCCCAGGTGCCATGTGGTGAGTTTCTGTTGCTAAATGGGTCCCATTGTGTTAGTTTCTGTTGCTATTGTGTTGCAGATGGGTCCTATTGTCAAAGATTGAGTTTCTGCCTCTGGCCCATTAACAAAGGGGTGGGGAGGCAGGAAGGTGGGAGTTGCTTTATCTTTAAAACATGTTTCTCCATTTCTCAACCAGGGAAATATAATAATCTGCCTTTTTAATATTTCCTAAAATATTTCATTCTTCCAGGAAAGGGGTGGGTGCTAACTTCCGACATCAGGAAACTGCCTTTTAAAAAATCTTTTAACTCTCTTCAGATGAGTTTTTTTCTGAAATGATGACCCAATTAGGAGACTGCGGCCTAAAATGCCAATCCTCTTCCCCCTGCACCTTTTTAAACTGACTTCTTAATTAACCTGCTTTCTGGATTGCCCTAATACAGGGGTCAGCAATCTGCGGCTCTGGAGCCGCATGTGGCTCTTTCACCCCTCTGCTGCAGCTCCCTGTCACTCAAAATGTGTGTCACAACTGCCAATGTGTGACACCCGCCGGCACACGATTTATTGACCTTTTCAATCCCCGGTAGGCCAAGAGAAGAAAAAAGTTTCAGAAGAAAATAGAACATTTAATTCAACTACATATGCTAGTTTTGTGGCCGCTCAAGAAATAGTCAGGCACTGGAAAGGTTTTGTGGCTTCCGGTGTTTTCTGTGGGAAACGGGTCCAAATGGCTCTTTGAGTGTTTAAGGTTGCAGACCCCTGCCCTAATACAATGTTTCTCAAACCTTCGTGGTTTTAAAATTTGCCGACTTCAAATCCCAGAATTCCCACCCACCCCCAGTTGAAGTCTGCAGATCTTTCAGCAGGCAAGATTGAGAAACACTATTGATACCTTGAGCCCCTAACTGAATGAACCTGGTTTGCATAACTTAACTAAGCCACATTGGTTGACTGTTAAATGTGTGAATGTCTTTCCCTGAGTAGTTTAGTTAATCATGGGTAGACAGGTATATTTTGAGGCTTTTAATTTTCCATACATGACCCAGAATGAATCATTACTCTGGGATGAGTAGCTCTAGAAATCGTTTAAATCAACCAATAAAAATATCAGTGCGACTTGGTTCTCAGTTACTGAGAAAGAGGAAATTAAGTTTTACTTTGTTCCCTGCCTATTGGCCTTCCTTCTAGAGCAGTGATGGCTAACCTTTTTGGCATCAAATGCCGAAAAGGGAGGGCCGCGACCAGGAAGAGGAGCTGCCCAGGGGGCATGTGGCGTGCTGGATATGGTACTACTGGTGCAATTCAAGGTGCTGGATATCACCTTTAAAGCCCTACATAGTTTAGGGCCAGGTTATTTGAAGGACTGCCTCTCCCCAGTTACGTCGACCTGGTTCACTACGACAGGAAGGCAGGGTAAATTGTGGGTCCCATCTTTTTGGCATTTACATTTGGTGGGGCCACAAAAAAAGGGCCTTCTCAGTGGTGGCTCAAAAATCTGAAATCTGGCTGTACAGCAGGTGGTTAATGTTTATTATTTTGGTTCGTCGCACAGTCAGCCAGATGTTCAGATTGGATTTGGCATTTTTGTCCACCTATTGAGTCTCTCCCAAGGACCTGAGATAAGCAGACGTGAATGTTTGGTGGTGTTACAGATATTGTCACAGGATGTAAACTTGCTGTTCCAAGCAAAGCTGCCTTTTGTTATCGTTACTACGGTACATTTATTTGCCACTCATCGAGGCAACTCTGAGGGGCTTAGTAGGCCCCACGTTGGGAACCACTGGTCCAATCAAACAAAGCTTTAAAAAAAAACCCACATTCATCTTATAGCAGGATGGCCATTTCAAGCTCCAGGTACTACAAAGACTAAAGGCAACCCCAACTCAAAGGGCTTAAGGCCCAACTCCTTCAGGTTTTACCATTTCCCAACCCTGCAGCCAAAATAAAAGAGCTCCCATCCTATTTTCCCCCTTAAATAAAAAGAAGCCAGCCTTATTCTGAAGACAGTTTATTTTTCTTCGACAAACAATTTATGTAACAAAACAAGAGAGAGAGAGAGAGAGAGAATGGTTCCCCCCACTGCAACCCACATCCCAACCCCCAGGCAACTCAGACGTCATAGTTAGGGTTCTTGCGCAGGATTACAAAGCCTTCCAGGATAGGTGTGACAGGTATGTGCTCTTCCGTGGCCAGCTCTGCCCGCTCGCCATGTGCCAGCAGCACTGGGGTTGTGTGAGTCTGGAAGCCAGTGATCGTTTTTGGCTTCCCAGCTTGACCTACCACATCCACCGCCTGTAGGAGGGGGCCAGGCATTAATAGGGGCAAAACATTCTGACAACCACCATCCAAGTTCAAAACCAAGGTCCCCGCAACAGGCACAAAATACAGAAGTGGTCCAGGATCCCCAAGTATCCTCGGGACCCTCTTCACCCCTGGCCGGTTGCTCTTTTTGAGACCACTTACCTGCCCCACTCTCACCGACACTGGCAGTGGGCGCAGCTCCTCGTCAAAAGTCACAAGCATGCGTGGCTGCATGGCAGCCACAAGGCCATAGAGCACGTAGTGGGACTTCCCAAGGATGACTAGAAGAGAAAGGAGGACAAGGGACAACGTTTGAGGAGACTGGACCAAAACTGGAGGCGCTTTCCCCATACTGCTATCCTGTTCATTTGGCAGTAGCGTAACGCGGTTGATGGGATGGGCCTGGGCTGCGAAAAACAAGTTTTCAAATCCACACTTCGCTTGGGCGTATTTCGGTTAATTATTTTGTCCATAAGTTGAGTCCACCTCACAAAATTGCTGTTGTTGAGGTTAAATTAGGGATGACCCACTCTGAAATCCACCCTGAGCTCCCACGGGAAAGAAGGATATAAATGCAATAAATGTCACTGGACAACACCTCACATCTCCCTTAGATACGATGCCATAAACATAGATGGTTTCAGCCGCACACAGTTCCCAGGAAGGGATACACAAGTAAGAGAGAGGTTGATCTCTCGGATGCTTTGCATTTTGCCAAGAAGTGTTTTTCCCATCTGGCGCAAAGCAAGGGGGCTGTAACCAAGTATCTCTAACCAAGCCCTAACCGAAAAGTGCTATTGGTTGTTCCCAGGGGTGGGATTCAGCCGGTTCGGACCAGTTCAGGCGAACCGGATGCTAATTTTACATCTGGTTCGCCGAACCAGTAGTTGCAAGGACTGGCTGGCCCTGCCCATCCTGCCCCACCTCTCCCAGGAATCTCCATGCGGCCCGTTTTGGATGCCAGGCAAGTTCAGGGCCCCCGCGGAGGCTCTGGGAGGGCGAAAAACGGGCCTCCCAGAAGTTCCAGAAGTCTAGAAATGGGCCCATTTCCAGCCTCTGGAGCCTGGGGGAGGCCTTTTTCGCTCTCACAGAAGCTTGAGAAAAGCCTCCAGAGCCTAGGGAGGGCGAAAAACGGGCCTCCTGGAAGTCCAGAAACAGGCCCATTTCCGGCCTCTGGAGAAGCTCCGAAGCCCGGGGGAGGACGTTTTCGCCCTCCCAGAGGCTCGAAGAAAGTCTCCGGAGCCTGAGAAAGGCGAAAACAACCTCCCACCCCCGGTGTGGTGCAGGGGGCCGAATAGGCTATGGCCACACCCACCCAGCAACCAGGCAGAGAACCAGTTGCTATAATTTTTGAATCCCACCTCTGGTTGTTCCTCTCAACCTCTCCAAGTGGCTGGTTCAGTGAAGCAAGGCAGCCTTGTTCCAAGGGGGAACTAGAGAAAAAGTGTCCCAGAACTGACAGCAAGACGTTCTCTAGGGTTGGCAGCTGCATTAACAGACCATTGCAACTGTGATTGTAAATATGGACCTCGAGCCATTTTGCCAAAGCTTTCCTACCTGCCTACAATGGGAGGGAGACTTTTAACAAGGGTGCCTGCTTTTATCCGCAAGCAATCCGAAACTCCAAAACAAGGGTACTTACTGTTACGCACATCCAGGAAAGAGACCAGGACGGTCAAGAGGCCAGCCACAGCAACCTGGCTCATGAGTTGCCGGTCACTGTGGTAAGGACAGAGGGTAAGCGTTCCTTTCCCAAGGTGGGTCAGACCCTGCGCAGCAAAATAAAAAGTAAGAGGTTGGTGAAACATCCTCCCAAATGTGATTCTAGCAACGGCTTGTCATCTCTAACCCCACAGGCACTGAGCAGGCCAAGAGGCTGGCCACCCTAAGAGTCAGGGGAGGAGCTGTGCCAGTTGCTCCCCACTTGTGAGCTTTTAGGTTTCCTTCCATAGTTGTCAGTTAAGTACTCCACTGTACCAATTAATGGTTAATAGAGGGGGTTTTGAATTGCCTTGGACAGTGCTTCATTGAAACGTAAGATGATGGTGGAGAGGAGAGGAGAAGAGAAAAGGCTAAACCAGCTAAGGAAAGAAAAGCCAGCGAAAGGGGAGGGGAGGGGAGGGGAGGGGAGGGGAGGGGAGGGGAGGGGAGGGGAGGGGAGGAGAGGAGAGGAGAGGAGAGGAGAGGAGAGGAGAGGAGAGGAGAGGAGAGGAGAGGAGAGGAGAGGAGAGGAGAGGAGAGGAGGGGAAAAAAGAAAAGGCTAAACCAGCTAAGGAAAGGAAAGCCAGCCAAAGAAAGGAAAGGGAGGGGAGGGGAGGGGAGGGGAGGGGAGGGGAGGGGAGGGGAGGGGAGGGGAGGGGAGAGGAGAGGAGAGGAGAGGAGAGGAGAGGAGAGGAGAGGAGAGGAGAGGAGAGGAGAGGAGAGGAGAGGAGAGGAGAGGCAATCCAGGCCAGGAAGTATTCAGGAGATACAATATAGAGATATACAGTAATAGCAATAGTGCCAAGACTTATATAACACTCCATGGTGCTTTCCAGCACTTTCTGAGCAGTTTACAATGTCAGCATTACTTGCACTATTTGCATATTTCTCCCAACAATCTGGGTCCTCATTTTACCAACCTCGAAAGGATGGAAGGCTGAGTCAACCTTGAGCTGGTCAGGGTCGAACTCCTGGCTGAGGGCTGCAATACCTCGTTCTAACCACTACATCACTACTGGTTGGAGTACCCTTCTCTCCCATCAGATTTCCCAGCTCCTTTTCTCGACAAAGAACAAAGCGAAGAGATTACAACATCTCTACTTCCCCAGAACAACCCAAGAGTCAAATCCTCTTTCTACCTCAGGATCTTCTGATCCCTTTTTTTTTTTTTCCTATGCATCTCCCATCCTGAGATCTATTAACTGGGACTATAAGCGCAGCCTGATTCCTTGCAAGATCTCTGGATGGAAAACTCAAAGAGGACATAGCACAGCTAAATAGTTTTAGAACAAATGCGCCAGTTCCTTTCCATCACCAGCAGAAGTACATCAAATTAAAAATAAAGTCTAAGCTTTATCAGCTGGAGAAGCGGATTTGCAAAACATTGCTAACAGTTATGTCCCAAAGGTGCTTTTTCAAGAGGTAACCGGACTTTCTTATTTTTTCTTTGAAGACATTTCACTTCTCATCCAAAAAGCTTCTTCAGCTCTGACTGGATGGTGGGGAATGGAAGGATTTATACTCCTTGCAGACGGCTGGTCATTTGCATCCTTTTAGAGAGTCCTTGAGGCCACTTAAAGAGGTTTATCTGTGTCCTCAGAGGTCACCTGAGTGGTGCAAATGGATGTGGCGCCTTCTTGGCTGCAGGATGTTTTTTTCTGCCCTGTGTCCCTTCACTTTTGAGAACAGAAGCAGGCTGTTGGGGACGAGTCTGTGTTGTCTGCATCTCAAACTGAAGTGCAAATGGTTCCTCTAGCCTGCAATTTTTCTGGAAATCCAATCAAAGAAAAAACAAAGAAGTCCAGTTGCCTCTTGGGAAAAAAAGCATCTTTGGAAAACCATGACCTGGATGACTGAGAATCTCCATAGGCATTGCTAACAGTGGTCTGCTGTGTGGGTCTCAGGCGTGAGCCAAGGGTTAAGTCTCTCAGGTGTGATTAAATGGTTAAGCTATGCTGTGCTTTGCACCACAGAGGAATCCTGAATATTCGCCATAGCCAAATAATAAATATGCTCATTCCTCTGGATGTTTCACCTACGCTTAATGATGTCCCCAAGCCAGTGGTGGGTTGCTTCCGGTTCGGTCCGGTTCTTGCGAACCGGTAGTAACGACGGGAAGCTCCGCCCACCCGCCTGGACGTCATCATGAATGCTCTGTGCGCGCGCTCCCATTGCAAACCAGTAGCGGAGGTAAGTAGAACCCACCCCTGCCCCAAGCTGTTTATTGGGGCAGAGGTTAGACTGCACCATTACCTGAGCCAATCGCACCATGAAAAGGTTATTGGGATCCTTAGCGTGATATTGTGCCAGTTGTCTCAGCATTGCAGCCAGGCGAGCGTTGTTGGTACCTATGGAGAGAGACAGATAGGGTCAGGCAAGCCAAAAAAGAAAAGAAAAGAAAAGAAAAGAAAATACTTGTGGAGGAAAAACAAGGAAGGATGCCACAAAAGATGTGTAAGTAAACCTGTTGAGAGGAGAAGCCGTCAGAAATATTCCAGAAACTTTCAAGCTTGATTATTTGGTTTTTAATCATGCTAAATGAAGAATAATCACTGAACAAATCGATCAGGTGTTTATGTGGCTTTTTTTTTTAACCGCGCATGACCTCTATGAAAAAATTCCAAGACTATTGTATGCACAAGAATGGAAGGACATTTCGATTCCCACCATGGTGGATGGAGCTGGTAGAGATGGCTAAATTGTCTGTTTTGACTGAAGAATATAAGTACTTTTGTTGCTAAGTGGAGGCCACTTCCGGACTTTGTGCTTGAAGTGGGGGAAAAAAATGAAACTTTGATTTTGGGTTTTAATGGTTAGATTGATTTGTTACAGAAACAGCTGGTTTGTATTATTTTGAAAAAGTAAAAAAGTTGAGGTTCGACGTTATTGCTTTATTCTGCAACAGAGGGAGTCGAAAGTCGACGCTTTTTTAAAATTTTCTCTCTTTTCCTCCTCTCCTCACTTTTCTTTCCCCTTTCTCCTTCCCATTGTGTCATGTTTTCGTTTTTTTATTCTATAATCTAATAAAAAATGTTTTTTTTTTTTTCAAAAAAAAATTCCAGGTTCTACGGCAACAACTTTAGACAGTGCTAGGAAAAGCTTTTAATGCTCAGAGACTAGGCCTACAAGAACAATAACTGGACAATTTGAAATGGCCTGGGTAGCTTTCTACACCACAAATCCCTAAGTCTCTAAATGCCCCCAAAACTCTGTTTTTGCTAGATTAACTTTACCACTATTCTAGAAGAACCCGAAAAGGAAAGGAGCTAGAAACCAACCCAAGTTGGATTCCTGTTTCAAATCTACTCTCAAATATTGCTGCATATCTAGCCAAGTTCTCCACAAGTTCAGTAGTTCTTGTTCCTTGTTGCCCCTCTTCCCTTCTCACTCACTGCCTTTTCCTGAAAATGCCCCGCTCTGGGTACATTACTTTTTATGTCAGCTGGCTCTCTGGAATATATTTAAGTCAGATAATCCTCGAATTACGATGGTTAACTGAGCCTGCAATTTTGGTTGTAGTCATGACGGTAATAAAGCAAGTCACTGGGTGACACCATGCCCGATTTTATGACCGTTTTGGAGGCGGTTGTTCAGCAAATGCTGCATTGTTAGCTGTGGAGTGTTTTTTTTGCCAGAAATTGGAAGTACATGACGGTTTCCAGCAAAAACATAGAAATTGTGATCGTGACCACGGAAGGCTGCAAATGGCTGTAAATGCAAGCCAGACAGATATATGACTGGGAGGAAGCAGATGTTTTAGTTCAAATCTAGGTTGCAAGTAGCTTTCTCAGGGTCCCTTGTAAGTTTGAATGGTCACTAAGCAACTGGTCATAAGTCGAGGACAATCTGTAACGCCAGTGGTAGGTATCTCCAAGCACCAGCAATCTCCAAGCACCAAGAATACATTAAGGCAGAAACTTGCCCACTCCAAAGATAAAACACCCAGACACAAACTGAGCAATGTGGCATATGCAGTACAATGAAGTTGTATTTACGTACCTTCCGCCATGCCCTCAAGACCTTTTTATTTCAACAGGCTGGCCTGGCCTAACCTCCCTTTTTAATTGTAAATTTTAAATCTGTTTTAAACTTTAGGGGTGTTTTAATCTGTTCCGGGCCAAACTATTTAATTGGGTTTTATATTGTCTTTTAAATTTTGTAGTCTGTATGTTTTATCTCTTTGGTTGTTCACCCCCCTGAATCCTTCGGGAGTAGGGCGGTATATAAATCTAATAAAATGAAAACAAAAAAAAAAAAATGAAGTGAGACATGTGCAGATCTGTGCATTGGGGAAACAAAACAACCACTTCATAAACGCATGGCACAACATAGGAGACCAAACCCATCAGGACAAGATTAAGCAGTCTGCATTGAAAAGACAAAGGCCAGTCTTTTGAAGACAGCAAAGTCCACATTTTGGACAGAGAGGACCGCTGGTTTGAAAGAGGTCATTTAGGTCAAAATTGAACAGCCTTCTCTCAACAGAAGGTGAGAGAGGGATACAACATCATCTATCTCCAGTCTACAACATAGTCCTTTCAGGAGTTCCAGGAAGGCTCTGTCAGCCCTGGTGTGCCTGGAGGCCCAGGGCTGTCATTCCAGCGGGGAATGGAGAAGCGGGAATGCCTCTCTCAGTGAGCGCAATGCCCACCACAAGCTACACCCATCGGACCACCAGATCCATGCCAAAACCGACAGCTGGATGGGCGAGGAAAAACCAGACACAGCCGACCTGTTGTGAGGCGGCCACACAGCTGAGAAGAGGGTGGACACCTGCACGCTGTGTGTGGCTGGTGTTTGAACTCTGCTAGATTCCCTACTTGCTTTCGACTGACCTGGATTGTGGAAGACTGAGGGGTGGGGCGGGCGCGTGGGTGTCTGAGCAGGGCTAGGGAAATGTTTAAACAGTAAGGAAATATAAATTAAAGCAAAAAAAAAAAAACAAATTTACGGGACCGCCTGCTGCCGCAAACAGCCTCCCACCAGCCGGTACGCTCTCACAGAGAGGGACTCCTCCGGGTGCCATCGGTCAAACAATGTCAGCTGGCGGCCCCTAGGGGGAGACCCTTCTCTGTGGGGGCATCTACTATCTGGAACAAGCTCCCCCCGGAGATACGGAGGATCCTGGATCTACGCACCTTCCGCCGCGTTCTTAAAACCTTTTTATTTCACCAGGCTGGTCTGGCCTAACCTTTCCCAATCTTTTTTAATGTAAATTTTAATGTAAATTTTAATTTGTTCTTAACCTGGGGTTTTAAATTTGTCTTGAGCTAAATTGATTTAATTCAATTTTATTTATTTCTTAATTTTTGTATTTTACGTGTTTTATTCTGTGCCTGTTCTCCTCCCTGAGTCCTTCGGGAGGAGGGCGGTACACAAATTAAATAAAATGAAAAAAACTGGGTGATCCTGACTTTTTATTTCAATTGATGAACGTCAGTTAGTGCCGGGTGTTCATGAGGGAAATAAACCTTTACAATTCAAGACTGAGTTCTTTGGTGTTTTTCCTCACACTTTAGACCGGAACCTGACAGGCTCCACACCCATTTGCACTACTCAGGTGACCCTGAGGACACAGATCTATTTCCAGGTGGCCTCAATGACTTGCTAAAAGGATGCAAATGACCACCTGTTTGCAAGGAGTATAAATCCTTCCATTCCCCACTATCCTGTCAGAGCTGAAGGAGCTTCTTGGATCAGAAGCAAAACGTCTTCAAAAGAAAAAACAGGAAGGTCCAGTTGCCTCTTGAAAAGAAACACCTTTGAGACAACCATCATCTGGATAGACATTAAGCACCCGTAATGCCCTCCCCTCACCAATACCCTGGACAGGCTTACCGCTGCCCACCATGCCCATGGCGAAGATAGAGTTGTAAGACACCTCGGGGTCAGCATCATGGGAAAACTTGCTGAGAGTGTCAAGGATGTTGAGGCGAGGGTTGGACACAGAAATGAGAGCCAGAGCTAACGGAACAGCTCGTCGAAGAGTTGGTTCTCCATATCGTAGCTGAAAAAAAAGAGGACCATTAAAGCATCAGGGTCTTTTGCTGCAAACCACTGTGGTCTCTAATCCTAGCACGGCAACACACCATAGACAAAAATAAGCTCTTTGATCACAACTGCATAGATAAGAACAAAAACTGAAGTGTCCCCAGAGACCATCTGCCACTTACTGGAGTAACAGGAAGGTGCTTTTTCAAAAGGCAACTGGATTTTAGTTCTGAACTGAAGAAGCTTCTTGGATGAGAAGCGAAACGTCTTCAAGGAAAAACAAAGAAAGTCCAGTTGCGTTTTGAAAAAGCACCTTTGAGACAAACCATGTCTTGGATGATTGAGAATCTCCTTGGGCATTTAACTAAATTCACATTTCCTGGAGAACATGCAGTGGTTTCGCAGAGAGGGTAGATTGCAACCCCCACCCAGGTTATCAACTGTAAAAGTAAAGGTTGAAATTGGCTATCTTAAAGTTTATCCATGTTTTTTATTTATTTTTTTTAATTTTTTTTTTAATTTGATTTATATGCCACCCTTCTCCGAATGCGTTAAGCAATAGCCTTCATACTTTTGTATATTTATACAAAGTCAGTTTATTGCCCCCACAAACTGGGTCCTCAATTTACCTACCTTAGAAAGGATGGAAGGCTGAGTCAACCTTGAGCCTGGTGACATTTGAACTTACAGTAATTGCAGACAGCTGGTGTTAATCACAATGCTATCAGTCTGCTGAGCCACCAGGCCCCTCAATGATGTTGCTTGTATCTTTACAACTTATATTGTTTTTATTGTTTCCTAGTATTTGATTGCTTATTAGTATCCTATGACTATCACTAAGTGCTGTATCTTATGATTCTTGACGAATATATTTTATTTTTTCTTTTATGTACAGTGAAGCATATGCACCAAAGACAAATTCCTTGTGTGTCCAATCACACTTGGCCAGTGAAGAATTTTGTTCTGTTCTGTTGTTCTATTCTATTCTATTCTATTCTATTCTATTCTATTCTATTCTATTCTATTCTATTCTATTCTATTCAAGTTTACATTTTCAGATTGGCACAATTTTGGTCCTAAATTCACATAAAACTGGTCTTTTCTTTATCTTCTCTATCATCCTCAACACTTGTGTACATATGTAACTTGTGGATTGTATACCACAACCCTACTTCTACAAATGCCTATACAGAATAAATTTGTTGAGGGAAATTCAATTTCCCTACTCATTTTGGAAGGAAAATATAGTGCAATAATTTTCAGCTGCCTTTCACACAGGATTATGTCGTCATATGACTTGTGCACATAACATCACGGAAGCAAATAGTATTGATAGTGACCAGAATTTGATGGGAGACAGCACTAAAAAAAAAAGAGAGAGAGATATTTTAAAGAGCAACGAGATTCTCGGTTGGATTTCATGCAAAGGATTATCATGGCTACTCTTTAAATTGGTTGTGTGGCTGTTGTGGGAAGGGCTCTACAAGGGCATTCAAATTTGATTAATAAAACAAAATATAAAATTGTGGCACATCCTTATTTCCTTTGCTGATGCTGCCTCCCTTCCCCTCACCGGCCCTTTCATTGTAGAGCAGGTGAAGATCTCCCACCCACCCAAACAATGAGAAAAAAAGATAACACGGCTCAACAAGTAAGAGCCTGGTGGCGCAGCAGACTAATAGCCTGTTATTAACATTCAGCTGCCTGCAATTACTGCAAGTTCGAATCTCCCCAGGCTCAAGGTTGACTCAGCCTTCCATCCTTTCTAAGGTAGGTAAATTGAGGACCCGGTTTGTGGGGGGGCAATAAGCTGACTTTGTATAAATATACAAAAGGATGAAGGCTATTGCTTAATGCATTGTAAGCCGCCCTGAGTCTCCCGAGAAGGGCGGCATATAAATCAAATTAAAAAAAACAAAAACACACAAGTGAAAATCTGGGATTTGCCTGTAATAGACTAGTTGAGGGCTACTTGTACACAGGGCTCAAGGTTGTTAAGATACACATCTCTTATGTGTACGATGACGTTTACAGAAACTATACTTCGCACGGTCACTAAACGAATGGTTGCAAGTTGAAGTCCACCTGTTATCTTTATTGCCCCCCACTTCCCCACGTTCCAGGTCTCTTCAGCCTCCTACTCACCAGGTGACCAAAGGTACGTAGAGCCATCTCTGCCCCGATCTCCTCGCCCATAGCTATGAGCGCAATCCCCAGCACCGCCACACCCTGCAGCAGGAGAGACCACGTGTGAAACCACAGGACACCTCGTAACATCGCTAAATATAGGATTTTTTTATAAAAAAAACTTGGAGAATAAATGTGCTGGCCCAGCTGCTCAAGGCAAGACAGACAAAGCTTCAAATCAGGTTGCCTTGTAAAAGGAGAGTGGGGGAAGAGAAGCAGGTTTACTGAATTGAGTGTAAGTAAACACTCAGCTTGCTAACAATCCATGACATCCCTCGGTTTTAACCAGGGTTCTGTTTATTACGTAACTCCCAACGCACAAATGTCAAATTTGGGAACAATTTTCTCTTCTTACAGTTTGATAGGTAAAGCCAAATGAATTTTAACTGCTTCAGACAAGAGGGTTGCGGAGTGTTTCTACCGAAACCTGAATGAGGTTTCAGTATCTCATTTGTCTGCCTGCCCTCCTGATAAAACTGGCAGAAAAAGAAACTATGAATGCAAAAACAAGACAAAAACAGTAATTGAACAGCAGCACCCCATTTTCCATATTATTTTGGAATGCCTGTACACATTTGGGTTTATGGATTAAAAATCAGAAGGCAGCAATTACGTTTTTGTGCTGTTAACTGAACACATCATCACCTGTTAGTGTCTGGTAAAGGTAAAGGTAAAGGTTCCCCCACATATACATGCTAGTCGTTCCTGACTCTAGGGGGCGGTGCTCATCTCTGTGTCAAAGCCGAAGAGCCAGCACTGTCCAAAGACGTCTCCGTGGTCACGTGGCCGGTATAACTAAACGCTGAAGGCGCACAGAACGCTGTTACCTTCCCACCAAAGGTGGTCCGTATTTTTCTACTTGCATTTTTTATGTGCTTTCAAACTGCTAGGTTGGCAGAAGCTGGGACAAGTAACGGGAGCTCACTCTGTTACGCAGCATTAGGGATTCGAACTACAGAACTGCCGACCTTTCGATCGACAAGCTCAGCGTCTTAGCCACTGAGCCACCGCGTCCTTTATCTCAAAAGACAAAGTACAAAAAAAGGACAGAAGCCATCACCTGGTGAGCGCCCATGTCAGCCGCATTATCTTTCTTCTCTTTGTCTTTTTTCTCCTTCTTCTCTTTCTCCTCCTCCTTCTCTTTGGAATCAAAATGCTCGCTGCAGATATGAAGAAGCTGCTGAACCTTCAACACATTCCCAGATCCTGTGGGGACACCACAAACGTGTGACCGAATTCACATAGTCTGCGTCAACAGCATAACACTACGAAAAATCCTAACAAAATAAACATGCAAATTCAGGGTGCTAGACCTTCACCTGAGTTTGCTTTGTGTTGTGTGAATGCAGACCAGGAATGAAAAGGACAGGAATCTCCAAACCTCCCATTCCCACACCAGACTGACCTGCATAGGCGCAGATGTCCACGAGGGTGTTGGCAAAGCTACGGAAAGGTTCAGACACAACCTGCAGGGCAGCCAGGATTGCTTCAATGGCCTCACCCTTTCCTGTAAAAATTGGGAGCAAAAATACTTCAGCATCCACTCAAGTGACGGATGTTACATCGAGACCGTCTAAAAAGAACTACTACATCCATTGCCCAGCCCAGGTCAATCCAGGTAATCCTCGACATATGACCACAATGGAGCCCGAAATGTTCATTCCTAAGCAAGACAGTTGTTTAGTGAGCCTTGCACCACTTTGGGGACCTTTTTTTTGCCATGGTCGTTAAGCAAAACACTACAGTTGTTAAGCAAATTATGCAGTCGTTAAACGAATCTGTCTTCCCCCACTGATCTGGCTTGTTGGAAGCTCCCCAAGAATCTTTCGAATGACAATCCCTGAACTCAGGATGCTATAACTATTGTAAAGATACACCGGTTGCCAAAGTTTGATCACAAGCTCAAACTTATGGGATGTTGCAATGCCCATAAGTGGGAAAACTGGTCGTACGTCGCAACTGCTGTTGTAACTTTGAAGATCATTAAACGAATGGTTGTACGTCGAGGAGTACCTGTAAAATCAGCGAACAGCCTCATGAGAACATACAGTCTTGATTTTTCTGTTAGACTATTCTCTCTCTCTCTCTCTCTCTCTCTCTCTCTCTCTCTCTCTCTCCTCTCTCCCTCTCTATATTTAGAAAAGAACAGATTCTTCATCTAATGAGCTCTAAAGTCAAAGTCAATTTCAAAGATCCGGTTCTAAGCACACCTGTTTATGCTTCGAAGAACTGTGGGAAGCAGGTCACAATGTGTCTGCTTTATTTTTGCTACTCGTGCATCGAGCCCATATACAAAAACTCTTTTGTTTTTCAAGTCAATCAAGGAACTGAGGATAGGAACTAAAAAGCACGGGGCATATTTGCGAAAAACAGAGCATCCTCATGAAATAGCTCACTGATAGTTCTGATCCCAAGCGAAGTGCTGTGTCTTAATGCAGGGGTGAGGGTGTGTGTGACGAAAACGATACAATGCTGTTGGAATAAGGCAACTAAAGGCTCTCCTTATATTGGGGGAGGATTGCTCGTGGGTCTTCTGCTCCTGTCTCCCCCTCCCCCCAAAAAAATTGATAGCTCTAAGAAAGAAGAGGAGGAGAATGTTTGAAAGCATTTCAGAAAAAGAAAAGTTAAAAAAAAAAACCTACGTTGAGGAGCAGAATATTTAAAATTACTGGGCAGGAGGTCATAAATAATTCAGACACTTGGCCATTGGTTCATATGTATGACGGTTGCAGTGCCATGGGGTCACGTGATCAGCTTTTGCGACCAAGTGACAAGCAAAGTCAATGGGGAAGCCAGGTTCACTTCACAACCGGGTTATAAACTTAACCAGTGCAATGATTCCCTTAACAGCTGTTGCAAGGACAGTCGTAAAATGGGGCAAAACTCACTTAACAAGTGCTTCACTGTCAGAGTTTAGGCAGCGTAATTAGTATTATGAGATAAACCCAGGAGCAAAACACAGCACACAGAGCCTTTTAGATAAGTAACAGTGGTTTTATCTACAGCTAAATATTTACAGACTTATACCTGGTTAAATACCTTTATCATACAGCTACTGATACACAGAGAATAATGAGATACACCACGAGAGAACATGAGAAGACATGAGGAGAAGGAAACGCCCTCTAATGCCTTCCCTTATATAGGCAGCTTCTTGCCCAGCTTCTTAAAGTGGCAGTAACTCTGCTGCCTCATTCCATTGCATCAGCTTCCAGTTGCCTCCGCTTACAACTTCTCATCAGCTTACAGCTATTAACTCTTCATACATACCCTGACATTCACTTAGCAACATAAATTTTGGGCCCAGCAACATATATTTTGGGCCCAATTATGGCCGTAACTCGAGGACTACCTGTACCTATAATTAGCACTCAAGGGCACCTCCCTCTTATGCAGGCCTTTTTTCTGACATACAGGGACCATCCTAGAGAATTCACTTACCCAGATGGTTCAGGCCCAGGCCAAGAGGCAGCCATCTGGCGTAGGTGTCCTTCAGCTCCGTCTCGGACTTCTCCATAATGGTTTGGAGGATGGTGGAGGTGACATCACCGTTGCAAGAGCCCACTGCAATGATTCCGCAGGCCAGGGCTGTCACGCCAGCCACCTGGGGAAAGAATAGAATGGAATAACGGAAGGGACCTTGGAGGTCTTCTCGTCCAACCCCGTTTAGGCAGGAAACCTTATAACATTTCAGACAAATGGTTGTCCAATCTCTTCCAGTGGGAAGTTTTTCCAAAGAGAGAGCCCAGTTCACATCACGACCCTCATAAGAAACCACAGAGGTGAGGGAAAATTTATCAAGCAGAGTTTTGCAAGAAATAGCCTTTTCTTGCAAGTTAGAGCATGGTCTCCAAACATGGTAACTTTTAAGTCTTGTGGACTTCAATTCCCAGAATCTCTCAGGCAGGCCATGCTGGCTTGGGAATTCTGGGAGTTGAAGTCCACACTCTCTGCAATCCATTGCCCTCAGAACATTTTGTGAAAAAGTCCCACTTAGGTGGAGGTCAAGGATCTCCAATTCTGTATCTCCGCTCCATTCCCACCACAGATCTCTCAGCCAATCTTTAGGGTTTCTTCTCTCTCACCTCCATGCTGGATTTGGAATCCCCCATAACAGGAAGCAGCAAGGTCAGGACATCTTCTCGGTTGGATCCCGCGTAGGCCAGTCCCAGCCTGCCAAGAGAGCACAACGTGGTTTGAAGGATATAGTCTGTGTGTCAACTCGCAAAGCATCCCTGGCCTGCTCTTGAGTTGCCATCGGCAAAGGGATGGGAAAATGGCGAAGCAGCACGGCAGCCAAAAACAAAAGTACATTCCAGAGATATCTCTCTCAAGGCTATCTCCCAGGATTACCCATCGCAGCCGGAGGGGAATGATCTCTACAACCCGCAAAATTGCTCCGTTGTCAAATGTGACTGATGACACACCCTGGAGAGAGGGGGGGAACAGGGTCAAGCCTGGGTCATAAATTACGTGGGGTCAGAGTTGGCTTTACTTGGAACGTGCCGACATGAAGCTCCTAATAAATAACTGGATTTCTTTTGAAGCTTGGCTCGAGGCTCATGATTTAATTAGGGCATCCGTCGGAACCCTGACACTGCGCTGCATGAGGAAGAAATAGAAGACTAAGCAGATTGAGAAGGACCCAGACTGTTGTGGGGGTCATAGGCCAACTCGGTAAACCGCTTAGAGAGGGCCGTGAAGCACTGTGAAGCGGTATATAAGCCTAAGTGCTGCTGTATTTGCTATCCTCACCCAAAGATGGCACCAATGCGCATGGTGTTGCTGTTGTGAAGGATGTAATCGGAGAGCAGCGCAAGGGCTGGGTCGCATTCGTTCCTCACACCAGAGTTCACAATGCCACAAGCCAGGAGAGCCCCTGACTGGAAGAAAGACAAGAAAGGAAAACACGGTCCAGAATACAGGATACAATAAGAGATATATCTAAATGATTAATATGTACAAATAATATTACCATTATTATTATATGTACAACATAAATTGATCCAGACGATACACTGTTTACAAAACACTTGTTGTGGCTCCGTTGCCTGAGCCTGGGCTATCGACAGATGCAGACTCTGAGAGTGAGGGAGAGGAGTTGGCAAGGCCTCCCTCTAAAGGACCCTCCTCTCTGGCAATGCCTCCGGAGGACACCGAAGGCCAAGAGATAGGCCCAGAGCCAAGCACGTCCCTGCAGCCACAAGTGGACAGCGACGAAGGAGATAAGTGTTGGCTGGATCCTCGGCAGCAGCGCAGGGAGAAGCGTGCGCAGCAGAGGGGAAGGCGTGCCAGAGATTAACTGAGTCACTGGACCACACCCCACAGGGTATAAATGTGGGTGTGGTGGCCGGTTCAGTTTGTGACAAGCAAAAACTAGAAATAATCCATGATCTCTGCATTACTGGACTTCTGCCTGCCTTGTCGGACTGCATTCGGACTAATCCTTGTATTGTTGAAACTTTGCCTGTTTTATCGGAATGCTTGCAGTCTAATCTTTGTTTTGTGTGAGTAGAGTCTGAATTGGCAGCTAGCCACTGGGTTGCTGCCAGCTTTATCTTCAAAGATTTTGTCGTGTGGCTTATTAACTCCGGGCCGACAAAAACTGCTCAGACATGAACAGAAGAGGGATTGATAGCACAAAAATGGAGCTACAGCACTTTTTATATCTGTATGAAGCTTTAGGGGAAAAAAAGAGGATTTCAGTTCAAAGGACTCTGTTTTTATCTGCTCCACGTGGGACCATTTAGGTTAGCAGTAGGGCAGCAGTGGGTTTCACATTTTGTTGCTACTGGTTCGCCTCACGCGCGCACACTCGCTTTGTTCATGCACTTTCCGCGCAGTCGCCCAGCCTCAAAACCGTGCCTAAATAGGATGGCATAGAGCCAGGGCGGGTGGGCAGACCCATCTGCAATCTCCGCTACCAGTTCGTCTGAATTGGTACGAACCGGCTGAATACCACCTCTGCAGCAGGGTTGCTCACCTTGATGTAGTCTTCTGAGGAATACAGGTACTTGTCAATCTGGGTGAGGCCCCCATCCACATCCCACAAGAGGATCATCCCCAACGAGGCTGCCGCACTCAGCATCCCTGCAGAATAAACAGAGTCATGAGAATACCAGAATACATATGCAAACTATGGCCATTTCTATTGATTTCTGTTTTACTCCCTGCCAGCGTTAATCAATTCTAGGTAATGAACAACTTAGGAAATCGTGTATCCATCCACCCCCAGCTATTCACAATACGTTGTGATTCCTGGGGCTATCCTAATTCGCATATGGATGTGGGGTGGCGGGTGGAGGAAGTGTATGAAGATATATGTGGAGAGTGATTGCTCATCCCTGCATTCGTTCCAAATAGCCAATTGTTTAAGCTCACTTCAAGGCATGGAAGAGAAGGTAAAATGCCTGAAATAATGGATGAGTGGGAAAGGAAGCCTACAGCCCCCTTCATAAAAGAGCAACTGCCATTGTAAATATTAGGATAAGACGGAGGATCTGGGCTGCAAAAATCCAGGCGGCCACGAGAGGCAGCAAACAGATACAAGCAGCTCTTTGTTGTCATCTAGGGACTGATCTGCCTTCTGCAGTCCAAAGCTGGAACTCTAAATTAAACTTCCTATTATACCTATTTTAAGTTTGGCCTGTGTAGAAGTAAATCCACTGCCTGCATAGCATGGTGCAGCATTCTGTCAAATTCAACTCTTAGCTGGGGGTTCTTAGTGCTTTCTGATCTTAGTGGGGGTTTTGCAGCAGTTTCATTATCCAACTTGGTAACATCATCAGTGCTAGAAGGGAGTAGGGTATGCTCTTATTTTTCTATATGCTAATGGCTTGCCCTACAGTGTTGGTGGAAGTGTTGGTAGGAGCCACTAGTGAGTGAATGAGTGTGTGTGAGAGGGAGCGGGGCAGGGAGAGAGAGAAGGAATGAGTAAGAGAAAATCCCATTTTCTTCTAGTATTGATGATGTTATCTACTTTGATAATGAAATGTCTGCCAAAAACCCACCGAGCTGAGAGCACCAAGGACCCCAAACCTGAGCTACAAATATTCTATCAGTATCAACCGTTAGCATTCTACCAATTATACCAATAAAATAAAAGGCAATTTGAATCCAAATTTCGAGTCCATCCAGACTCACAATAGCTTTAAGAACACATCCATGCAATTTTTTGGGCAGCACTACACAAATGACCTTCAATTTCTTCTGGCACAATCATGGTTTCCTGGTGATTTACCATCCTGGTACTAATTAGACCTGACTGACCCTCTTGATTTCTGAGTTCAGGCAAAATCAACTCGTTCTGCCACTTGCTGAGTGACACCAGTGAGTTTCCAGGTGTTGTGGCTCCGTTGCCTGAGCCTGAGCTATCGACAGATGCAGACTCTGAGACCCTCCTCTCTGGCAATGCCTCCGGAGGACACCAAAGGCCAAGAGATAGGCCCAGAGCCAAGCACGTCCCCACAGCCACAGGTGGACAGCAACGAAGGAGATAAGTGCTGGCTGGATCCTTGACAGTGGCGCAGGGAGAAGCGTGAGCAGCAGAGGAGAAGGCGTGCCAGAGATTAGCTAAGTCACTGGACCACACCCCACAGGGTATAAATGTGGGTGTGGTGGCCGGTTCAGTTTGTGATGAGCAAAAACTAGAAATAATCCATGATCTCTGTGTTACTGGACTTCTGCCTGCCTTGTTGGACTGCACTTGGACTAATCCTTGTATTGCAGAAACTTTGCCTGCTTTATCGGAATGCTTGCAGTCTAACTTTTGTTTTGTGTGAGTAAAGTCTGAATTGGCAGCTAGCCACTGGGTTGCTGCCAGCTTTATCTTCAGACTTTGTCCTGTGGCTTATTAACTCCGGGCCATCTGTGGGGGTGCGTGTGTGGGACGGGGGCAGAACACCAGGATCTTAGAAAACAGATCACGGAAGCAGAGTTCTAAATTCTACCCAATAATGAATCCATTGCCACACAGCATCTCTTGTGAGTGCAAAATTTCCCACTCTGGAGCAAAATGTCTCCACCTTATCCCTTCTCCCCACCCCCACCCCCCCCAGTTCTTGGGGTTTTGTCCTCCCTCACCGTGGTCCTTGTTTTTGTAGAGCCACTTGTTGCCATCATCCGTCAGCAGCTTGTCCTGGCCAAAAGCAGCATTCACAAAACCGTTCACAAAGGAGGAAGCCAAATTCATGCGAGCCGAATCCACTTGCGAACCGCTACCGCCAAACCCTGAGGGAGCAGAGAACGCAAGGATGAATGGGTTGCTCCTGCCTCAGATCAGAACTATGAAACATCTGTGCGGTACCAGAAAGAACGTTTTTAAGAAGCTGCAGCCTAGCCAACACGCCCGCCATCAAAGCAATTACAATGTCACTGGCTGCCCGCTGAATAGTCAAAGTTGCCTGGATTTTGTAATTCGCAAACCATGGGCAAACGGGAGGCTGGGGGTGGGGGAGCAGGGGGGTTAATCTAGAGCAGGAGTGTCAAACTCAAGGCCGGGGGGCCGGATGTGGCCCGTGGGGTACTTAGATGTGGCCCTGGAAACAGTGAAAGACTGGCCTGTGGTGCTTCTGCCAGCAAAAACAGGCTCCCGAGCTCCGTTTTCGGCTGCCACAGCCTCCTGCAACCCTCTGCCAGTGAAAATGGAGCTCGGGAGGGCCGCGCACTGACATAGTGATAATTTTTGTATATCTCGTTTTTTCTACGTGTTTCACTTTTCTTCTTTATACTGTAACTGCTATTCTAATAGCAAATCCTTCATAAAAATTGATATAATTTTGGCCACTACTGTATATAGTTAGAACTGCCCCTCTCCATACTCAAATTAAATCCAAATGGTTTGAATCAGACTAATGACAAGAGTTGCAACCAACCAAGATATTCCATCAATTTTCTAGTGAACCCAGAGTCAGCAAGGACCTCACTGTTTTAAAGCCCAGCACTTACGGTTATTTTCTAGATGTGTTTTGTAAATGTCATCTGGCACCTTGGGCTCCATGATGTCCAGCTGGAGGCAAAAGAAAGAGTTATCTTTGATGTCTTTAACGTATAAAACAAGTCTTCATTTGATTATTAAATTAATCCACTATCCATGTTTAAAATATATAATGGAATCACAGAATGACCAAACCCTAAAATCAAGGTTAATGCTATTCAAATATAATATATTAAACAAATTCACTTGCAGAATAAGCATATAGTGGTAAAGTAATAACTAAGCTCATTTAGATAGGGTCCCCCCTGGAAATTAATCTAATTTATCACCCATGTCCCACTGTCACCCCAAATCAAAGCTTTGATTTTCCATGATGTAAAACATCCCACATTCAGTCACTTTGAGGAAAACACAACTTTCTTAGAGCTGCCTGTATCTTCCCAGGAGATCACAGCACATCATTTTAAAACCAGTTTGCGAGAAGTAAGTTGGCTTACTTTATAATTTTTCTGTTACTCAATTCTCAAGTAATTGCCCTCCACTTTTCAACCAATGCAATTAGGGAAAATTTGTGGAAAAATGAGTTTTAAGGGGCTATCAGTAGCATAAGAATCTCAAGTTCCCTGCAGTGTTGGATGAATGCCCAAATCAAAGGAAAGGTTTACTGAAAACCAGAAAAAAATGATCTTTTTCTTTTTTTACTCCTGCTGAACACAGATGCCCTGCTGAACATTTCTGTTCATTAGAAATGCAAAACATGCTGACTTTGAAATGTTATGATTTTGAAAGAACTCTTTCAAAATTAAACCAGGTTGTTCTGACCTTGCTGGAAATATTTTGAGCTGAACTTCGCTGTTTTACATTCAGAGTGCTTCTGGTTATCTCGGTAATGTTGCCAGAACATTCCAGGTGAGCTCAGAACAGCTCTTCCAAGGAACTGTTTTGAATTCAAAATGTTTTGCAGCCTGCTTGCAAAGAGTGGTCACAAAAAGGGTTAGAATCAAATAACTGATCACCCCACACAAGTATACGGAGATGAAAAAAGACTCCATGACTGCAAATCCTGTTTTATCTGTAACTGAAATTTAGAAATGGGGACAGGTATTGGAAATCTCGAGATGCCATTTTTTACACTAAATTGTCCAGATAGCATTTAATGTCAAATAAGCAACCTTGACTGTTAGAAGAGGTGAGAGCAGAGAAATGGTACGTAAGTAGACCAGCACTAATTTCAAATATTTAAACACACGCTCAGCATTCCTAAGAAAACAATGCAGCACCAGTGTTTAATTCCGACTGCAGTGTAGCCACAAATTTCTTCAGCCCAAGACATTTTCCATTTCAAAAGTTTTTATTATATACAGTATTTAGTTTCTGAGCACTTGGTTCCAAAAACTAGATGACAACACAACCAACTTTATTATAATCTCACAGTTTAAATGCTAAATGTCTTAGCTGGCTTACAATGAAATATACAGAATATATATTTAGAACTGCAATCTTTAAGCTTCATTCTACCCAGATAACTTCAATGCAACATATTTAGCTGAGCGGTTTGTATCATGTACAAGTTTTAACCTCTATACTCCTTTTTACGATTTGCTAACTCTTTCCAGATTCTAATTACATTTGCGTGCCACTGCGTCATTCAATATCCTGATTGTTGAAAACAAGATAGATTCTAGTAACATATTCAGGTTAAAACCAAAACATGAAAAGAACCCACAGCAAAACTGATACGTTGAAAAACCTTCCATGCCTGAGAACTGATTAAAATTCATCCTTGCATCAAATGAAAAACAGTGAAAACATCCACGCAAATGTTCAGTCTGGCTTAAATTTGAGGAAGTAATACAGTCAGTCCTTGTTTAGCAACTACAGTTCGGACAGCACACTTGGTTGTTAAGCAAAGTGGCTGCTAAGTGAAAGAGCAACTGTGCTTGTGATCGTATTTCAGCTTTTCTTTGCATTACAGACCTGCAAAGATCGTAAATGTGAGGACTTGGGTCATAAAAGTACTCTCTAACCACCATTTTAACTGTGAACGGTTGCTAAACGAAACAGTCACTAAGCAAGGCCGACCTGTGTTATTCCTTAACATTTGACCTTCTTTTCAAAAACATAATGACCATTGTGAAAAGAATATATATATCAGGAAATAAACTGAGAGTATCGGCAGGCTGCATTCTCAGCTCGTTTGCCACAGTAGATGGTACTAAGATGCAAAATAATGCTATAGGATGGGGATAAGGAGGCATTTCTTAAAATTAAGCCAGATTGCTTGAAAAGCTTTCCCAGGAGTTTATATCTGACTTGTCATTCTGACTGAACATTTATCCCTTGCCTTGTTCTAAATCAGGGGTGTCAAACTGGCATTGTCACGGAGTAGTCACATGATGTATCCCAACTTTTTTCCACTTCGCTAAACCGGGCATGGGCATGGCCAGCGGGTGACGGATCCAGCTCATGGGCCATGAGTTTGACACCCCTGTTGTAAATGGACCTTCCGCAAGTCATTTCCACACACTGCTCCTTTTTCAAGATTCAAAATCCTACTAGGGAAAAAACAACCACTTTGTGATAGTGCGAGAGAACTTACTTCCCTGGCCAAGGCCAGAAAATTACTGTTGAGCTGGACGTTGGACATGATCTCTGTAAGATCCTCGTATTCTTCGACATCCTCACTTAGCTCCAGAAAGACACCGTGGCGGCCCAGCATGAAGGCCATTTGCTTCTGAACCACTCTGCAGCAAAAAAAAAAAAAAAAAAAAAAGCAAACAAAAAAAAATTAGCTAGAGTGGACTGTAAGATGATGAAGTCAAACTGTCATGTATTAAATCTCAGCAATATCCTGTTGGTGGCCTTCATTTTTTTTTAATTTTTTGGTTAAGAGCCTGTGCTTTGCAGGAGTAACAGCATCCCCCAGAGGGATGGATGGGGCTCAGTCGTCCAGGGTTTCCAAAATAGCAATAGCACTTGTGTCAGGGCGCTGATTAATCCCATTCTGCCTTTGGAATAATCGCACCTTGATTAAGAGGGGTGGATCGATTTCCTTGCCAGCATACTTTAAGAAAACAAACCCAAAGATATAACTTCTAAGAAAAACTCATTTATTTGTTATAAAGAAAATAAAACATCTTACTAATCTAATAGTTACATTTTTGATAAAGTTCGTGCCGGCCACCTCTCTGTGGTCGGACTTCTTGGCAGGAGAAGAAAGAAAAGAGTGTGAAGGAATGTGGGTGGAGAGACATGCACAGTTTAGCTTACTGATAAGGATTCTTGGCAAGCTACGGAAAGTCTTGATAGTCCAGAAATGAGAGCTCAGCTAGTAAATAAAAAAACGCAGTGACAACTTAAGACTTATATACCACTTTACAGCCCTCTCTAAGCGGTTTACAGAGGCAGCCTCTTGCCCCCAACAATCTGGATCCTCATTTTACCCACCTCGGAAGGATGGAAGGCTGAGTCAATCTTGAACCTGGTGAGATTCGAACTGCCAAATTGCAGGCAGCTGGCAGTCAGCAGAAGTTAGGGTGAGGGTTAAATCCCTTAAAACCTAATTTTGCTCGCAGGGAGGGATGTATTTTAATGGCTGTTTTTAGTCCAGATTCATGTTTTTAATTAACTTAGCAATGGATTCTGTAAGCAGCCCAGAGCCTGCTCAAGTAGGCAGCCATAATAAATGCCATCAAATAAATAAGATATCCCATCTCAGGAAGATGATCATGATTATTGATAACGTTGGCAGGTTTCACTGAAAGTTACTGTTCCTCACCCTAGTTTCCAAACATTGAGCATTATCAATTTCAATTAAGCAACATTTTAATTTCCCCTAGAAGTTTGTAATATTGGTCCTGGATGATCAATTTTGGACTATTATTTACGATTCATTGTTTTATTTTGTACATCTATTGCTTCTATTCTGGAATGAAAGCCTGGTACTTAACAGAGGTTCTAAACTGAGTCCTCATAATTCTTTCTGGTCATTGCAGATGGAGCCAAATTATTAAAGAGATAACTGGAAATGTGAAGCTTTGACATAGTCATGTTCAGATTCCTTTTTCGTAGAAGATTGTGTTCCCCGTTAAAAAAGAGAGAAAAAGTATGAATAGCAGTAGCACTTAAGATATATACTGCTTCAGTGTTTTACAGCCCTCTCTAAGCAGTTTACAGAGTCAGCATATTCCCCCCCACCCCCCATCAATCTGGGTTCTTGATTTACCGACCTTAGTAAACCATGGAAGGCTGAGCCATCCTTCCAAAGTTGGTAAAATGAGGACCCAGATAATAAACATAACATGTATGGATTACTGCAATATGGGGCTGTCCTTGAAAACCATTCGGAAGCTAAAACTGGTCCAAATGCAGTGGTGTAGACAATATTACTATTATTATGAGTATTTATTGTTTTAATCTTTTATTGGCTTTGGTGCTTGCAAGCCGCTCACAGTCACTTCTAGGTGAGATGGGCATCAAGGAGGGCTAATAATTTTTTAAAAAAAAAAAAACCCCGATGTGTCTGCCCATATATCTTCCTCCTTCTTTTTGAGTTGCACTGGTTGCTAGTTGAATTCTGGCTACAATTCAAGGTGCTGATGATCATCTATAAAGCCCTGCATGGCATAGGGCCTGTTGTCTGAAAGACAGCCAATGAATCAAGCTGAGATGGCAGGCTCCGGGTTGCCTCAATCAAGCAGTCAGGATCTTAGGCAGCCTGCTGTCTCTCTTGCAGCATCCGCCCTTTTGAAACTGCATCCTTCAGGCAATTCTGTAGGGCTCCCATCGTTCTAGAAGTCCTTGAAAACATCTCTGCTGCTCCAGGCCTGGAGGTAAGATGGATGCTGAGTCTTCATTCATTTTTGCTGGTTCAGGACATGTTTAGGGGCTTTAGTCTTCCAACTGCACTTTTTAAAAAAAATATATTTGGAAAGCTTGTAAAAACTCCCAGTCTTTCAACAGTCAAGGTTATAAAATGCGGCAAAATTTACTTAACTGTCCAGCTTGGAAAAAAAAGTAATTTTATCTCAGCTGTGGTCGTAAGTCGAGGACTACCTGGTTCTCCCCTTCCTGATGTGGTCCCAGAATAACAGAGTTGGGAAGGGACCTTGGAGGTCTTCTAGTACAGGAAACCCTATACCAGGGGCGTCAAACTCAAGGCCAGGGGGGGGGGGGGTGGATGCAGCCCACATGGTGCTTAGATCTGGTCTGCGGGGCTGCCCTAGAAACAACAAAGGACTGGCCCGCGGTGCCTCTGCCAGTGAAAAAAGAACTCGGCTGCGCAAGAGGCCATTGCAGCTGAAAACGGAGCTTGAGAGCCCATTTTCTCTGGCAGAGCACTCAGGCCTCCATAGGCATTCCTGACACGAGTGATGTCAAGCTGGTCACACCCATCCTGTCCATGCGCCCCCCCGGCCCCCCGATGTCAAACACAACCCTGATGCAGCCCGCAATGAAATCAAGGGTTTGACACCCCTGCCCTATACCATTCCAGACAAATGGTTGTTCAATCTCTTCTTAAAAACTTCCAGTGTTGGAGCATTCACAACTTCTGGAGGCAAGCGGTTCCACTGATTAATTGTTCTCGCTGTCAGGAAATTTCTCCTTAGTTCTAGGTTGCTTCTCTCCTTGATTAGTTTCCATCCATTGTTTCTTGTCTTGCCTTCAGGTGCTTTGGCTTGGCTCCCTCTTCTTTGTGGCAGCCCCTCAGATATCACTGCTCTCATGCCACCCCTAGTCCTTCTTTTCATTAGTAGCAATAGCACTTGTACTTATATACCACTTCATAGTACTTTACAGCCCTCTCTAAGCTGTTTTACAGAGTCAGCTTATTGCCCCCAACAATCTGGGTCCTCATTTTACTGACATCGGAAGGATGGAAGGCTGAGTCAACCTTGAGCTGGTCAGAATCGAACTGCCAAATTGCTTGCGGCAAGCAGTCAACAGAAGTAGCCTGCAGTACTGCAGTCTAACCACTGCTCCACTGTGGCTCTTAAGCTAGACATACCCAATTCCTGCAATCATTCTTCATGTGTTTTATCCTCCAGCCCCCTAATCATCTTTGTAGCTCTTCTCTGCACTCTTTCTAGAGTCTCAGCATCTTTTTTTTTGAAAAATGTTTTTTATTTATTTTAGACATAAAACATATCTTTTTAGAGCAAAAGTTTGATCCGGTATAAAATAAACATAAGTTCCAAATTTCATCCATTACCATCTTAAAGAAGAAAAAAGAAGAAAAAGTTAAAAAAAAAAGAAAAAGAAAAGTTCTAAACCCAATTTTCCATTCAAACTAACATTTTGTTCTAACATTTAACATTCTATTAAGTATCACCCTTAATCTTAAATTCCAAATCTACACAGCTTTTTATAATGTTCATTTATCATTTTAACAATCAGTATTTCATATATTTCCCTTACTTCAAAGACCCAAATTCAATCAGTATTTCTTCAAAATTGTATCTAAAAACCAACACAAAGTATTTTATTCCTCTCTTACAAACATTTCAAAATCAATTCACTTTAAAATTAACTTCTACGATATCTCCTTCACTCCTCCTAGGTTTATTTTTAACTGGATTACAGCTTGATTAGCTGATTTCCAGGGATGCTTCCCTCCACTCCTAACCTTGTTTAATAACTGGATCACAGTTTGGTTTTAACTGCTCTCTAACATTTTCTCCTCCACTCCTCCTAGTTTTATTTTTAGCTGGATAACGGCTTAATCAGCTGTTTTCTAGGGATGCTTACCTCCACTCCTTACCTTATATTTAACTGGTTCAGTTTGGCTCTAACTGCTTCCCGGCATTATCTCCCCTACTCCAGCATCTTTTTTTTATACATGTGAATCAAAGGGTGTGTCAACCCTCAAGTTGGCTGAACTGTGGCTTGTCTTTGCACAAGGCTCTAGACTTAACGATTCTTAGTTCACCTAACCCTGAATCCTGTGGATCTGTCCCCAGCACCCTGATTCTAAGGAGCGCTACTTACACATCTTTGCAGGAAATGAAGATGTTTTCTGCCAGTTCCATGTCATTCAACATGAGGGCCAAACGCAGGGCTTCAGGGTAGCGATTGAACTTGCGGAAGATGCTAAGGGCACAACGAAGCAGGGCAGAATTCTCTGGCTCGGGAACATAGCTCACACAGCTTGAAAAATAAGAAAGGGAGAGGCAGAAAATGAAGTTTGGTTAGCACTACGGCCGTTAGCCAACTGTTCCTTTTTTCACAAATGTTACACAGTCCTTTGGGGTAGCTCCCCAAACCTTAGTGTGGCCATCAGTCCCTGCTGTCAAATTAAAGTTTTCAATATGCGATGGTGAAAATCAAACTCGTGAAAAATATCCTGTTGATGGGCTGGAAGAGAAACAAATAATCACCATGTGCATATTGAGGTATAGGGGAGCCACAATTTTGTCATGACCATCATAGAAGAGTTAAAAGCAGACAGAAATCCTACTGAACAGCAAATATAGAAGTTATCTAAATTGGGAATTGGTTCCTTTAAGGCGGGGAGTGGGGAAAGCATTTTGTAAAATGATGAGCTGGTTGATAAATTTTAGAATTATGGCTGGTTATACCTTTCTTATCAGATTCAGGTGAATTTCAGCACAAAAGACACTTTTTTTTTTTTTGCATGTGTAAATGAATGCAAGCCTGTCACAATCAATCAGAATTTGGACTCTGAATACCCTAGATCAGGGATTCCCAATCTTGGCAACTTTAAGACGCGTGGACTTCAACTCCCAGAATTCCCCAGCCAGCATGGCCCTCATGTTGAATGCAGGACCTTACACTTAAGGTCCTGCATTTCTTTGCAACAATTCTTTGTCATATTGGACTGCGTCAGTAGAATGACAGTTTCTTATTCTATTATTTCTGAGTGCTATTCTGAATTCCACACTTAAAGAAGAAATTTGGTTCAAAAGCTAAGAGAGAAAAAGGTCCATTCGGATTTTAGAAGAATAAGATAGGAGGGAACTGGAAACATTATAGTTTTGAGCAGGTGGAGGGGTGGATAGCACTCTTCATGAATCTGAAAAGAGAGCAGACAGAAGAAGATTAAGATCTGTTCTGCATTGTTTCAGAGTGCAGAAAAAGAATAAAGGATCTGAGTGACAGGAATGAAATTTCCAATTAAGCCTTTGGGGGTGAAAAACTTTGGTAATTGAACCGTAGAACCAATTATGGAGAGAAATTTGGTTTGGATAGCCACTGACCATGAATGTTTTAATCTGGATTTTTGTGTTCATCCAAGGATTGGTATCAATGGCCTAATTCAGCCTTGCCAACTTTTATGAATTGAACTCCACGAATCCAGAAAGTACAGTTCCTTCACCTGGTCAAATAGAGACAAACTTTGGCATAGGCATTGTCGTCAATATATTCCTCCAGCATATCCATCTGCTCAATTTCCATCAGCAAATCACAGGCCTCGTGCTCAGCATTATGGGCCATGTTGTACGGCACAATCTCCTTCACAAGAGTTAGAAGTGTGTCCTTCTGGGTCTTGTCTGCCTCGTCAATTTCCTGCCACTCCTTGGCGACTTCGCCTGCTAGATGCCTGCAGCGGCAACGGAAGAGAAATAGCATGATTTTAAAATAAAACAAAACAAACTCCCCGTACAGTATGTCATTTTTTTTTCTCACTTAACATACAGTCAGGTCCAGAAATATTGGGACATCGACACAATTCTAACATCTTTGGCTCTATACACCACCACAATGGAGTTGGAATGAAACAAATACAATGTGCGTTAACTGCAGACTGTCAGCTTTAATCTGAGGGTATGTACATCCAACTCAGGTGAACGGTGTAGGACTTACAGCAGTTTGTATATGTGCCTCCCACTTGTTAAGGGACCAAAAGTAATGGGACAATTGGCTTCTCAGCTGTTCCATGGCCAGGTGTGTGATATTCCCTCATTACCCCAATTACAATGTGCAGATAAAAGGCCCAGAGTTCATTTCAAGTGTGCTATTTGCATTTGGAATCTGTTGCTGTCAACTCTCAAGATGAGATCCAAAGAGCTGTCACTATCAGTGAAGAAAGCCATCATTAGGCTGAAGAAGCAAAACAAACCCATCGGAGAGATAGCAAGAACATTAGGCATGGCCAAAACAACTGTTTGAAACATTCTCAAAAAGAAGGAATGCACTGGTGAGCTCAGCAACACCAAAAGACCTGGGAGACCACGGAAAACAAGTGTGGTGGATGACCGAAGAATTCTTTCCCTGGTGAAGAAAACACCCTTCACAACAGTTGGCCAGATCAAGAACACTCTCCAGGAGGTAGGTGTATGTGTGTCAAAGTCAACAATCAAGAGAAGACTTCACCAGAGTGAATACAGAGGGTTCACCACAAGATGTAAACCATTGGTGAGCCTCAAAAACAGGAAGGCCAGATTAGAGTTTGCCAAACAACATCTAACAAAGCCTTCACAGTTCTGGAACAAGATCCTATGGACAGATGAGACCAAGATCAACTTGTACCAGAGTGATGGGAAGAGAAGAGTATGGAGAAGGAAAGAAATTGCTCATGAACCTAAGCATACCACCTCATCAGTGAAGCATGGTGGTGGTAGTGTCATGGCGTGGGCATGTGTGGCTGCCAATGGAACCGGTTCTCTTGTATTTATTGATGATGTGACTGCTGATAAAAGCAGCAGGATGAATTCTGAAGTGTTTCGGGCAATATTATCTGCTCACATTCAGCCAAATGCTGCAGAACTCATTGGACGGCGCTTCACAGTGCAGATGGACAATGACCCAAAGCATACTGCAAAAGCAACCAAAGAGTTTTTGAAGGGACAGAAGTGGAATGTTATGCAATGGCCAAGTCAATCACCTGACCTGAATCCCATTGAGCATGCATTTCACTTGCTGAAGACAAAACTGAAGGGAAAATGTCCCAAGAAAAAGCAGGAATTGAAGACAGTTGCAGTAGAGGCCTGGCAGAGCATCACCAGAGATGAAACCCAGCGTCTGGTGATGTCTATGCGTTCCAGACTTCAGGCTGTGATTGACTGCAAAGGATTTGCAACCATTAAGAAGGGAAAGTTTGATTTATGATTATTATTCTGTCCCATTACTTTTGGTCCTTTAACAAGTGGGAGGCACATATGCAAACTGCTGTAAGTCCTACACCGTTCACCTGAGTTGGATGTACATACCCTCAAATTAAAGCTGACAGTCTGCAGTTAACGCACATTGTGTTTGTTTCATTCCAACTCCATTGTGGTGGTGTATAGAGCCAAAGATGTTAGAATTGTGTCGATGTCCCAATATTTCTGGACCTGACTGTAAATCTGGGGCTCAGTTGCAGTCGTAAGTGGAGGATTACCTGTATTACTAATTTCTAGATCATCAAACATCTCAGCTTGCTCCTTACCTCACGTACTCATGTCCCCAGGAAGCTAAAGGTTCCTGAGACCCCACCAACCGATATTTCAGACACTCTCGCTCTCCACTCATTGTCATGGCCAGAACGGATATAATGTCCGCGGCAAAACGCTGTAAGAAGAAAAATAAATGTTAAAAGACTGTATTGAACAACATCTCTGGCTAAAACTTCTTAAAACAAAAAGATGGCAACATCACTTTGTGTTAGACTTTACAGCCTGCCTGAATAATATTTCAATTCAGAATCTTCAGGGATGGCTACAGATAGTCTTAGATTTACAAACATTTTTTGTACATTCTGCTAAACAAATAACTCCCTCAATACTGTCAAACTA
Organism: Arizona elegans; assembly: GCA_022577455.1. Classification (NCBI taxonomy): domain Eukaryota; kingdom Metazoa; phylum Chordata; class Lepidosauria; order Squamata; family Colubridae; genus Arizona; species Arizona elegans. The sequence continues at coordinate 8,253,974 of JAKOOJ010000005.1, read as the reverse complement.
TTCACTAAGTCTGCATTACTATTACTATTAGTCTTCTCATTGTGCCTATCACCCATCTCCTCCCACTTATAACTGTAACTGTGTTGCTTGTATCCTTACGATTTATATTGATAGTTTCCTAGTATGACTTGATTGCTTATTTGTACCCTATGACTATTACTAAGTGTTGTATCTTTTTATTCTTGACGAATGTACACTCCTTATGTACACTGAGAGCATGTGCACCAAAGACGAATTCCTTGTGTGTCCAATCACACTTGGCCAATAAAGAATTCTATTCTGTTCTATTTAGTGACGGTTTGAAGTTACAACAGCACTGAAAAACTGACTTATGACCAGTGTTCAACACTGATGACTGTTGCAGCATCTCCATGGTCACGTCATCAAAATCCAGGGGTTTGGCAACTGGCATGTATTTATGGCCCAGGATCATGTGATCACTATTGGTAATCTTCCCAGCTGGCTTCCGACAAGTAAAATCAATGATGGAAGCCAGATTCGCTTAATGACATGATTGACAACTGTCGTGATTCGCTTAACAACTGTGGGGCACAAAAGGTTATAAAATGGGACAAAGCTCACTGAGCAATGGAACCTTTGGGCTCAATTGTGGTCATAAGTCAAGGACTACCTGTACACAACATTAAGAACCTTCTCTCCTAACATAAAGATGCTATTGGCTTTTTCATGCTAAAAAACCCTCCATGTCTTCCTGGGCCCCCCTTCTCAAAGGAACGAGCAACACATTCCCTCTCATTACCGTATTTTTTGAAGTATAAGATGCACTGGAGTATAAGATGCACCAAGATTTTGAAGAAGAAAACAAGGGGGAAAAGGTTTTTGCCCTCCCCGGCCCCCAGGAGCACTCTGCAGGCCTCCCAAACCCTCTGTGCGTCCCGTTTTTGGGAAAAAATGGAATGCGCAGAAGGCTTGGGAGGCCTGCAGAGTGCTCCTGGGGGCTGGGGAGGGCAAAAACGCGACACGTCGGGGGTTTGGGAGGCCAAAAATGGTTCTATTTGGTGTATAAGACGCACCAACATTTCCACCCTCTTTTGGGGGGTGGGGGGGAGGAAATGTGTTTTATACTCCGAAAAGTACGGTAATGTCCTCATATAACCCAACTATAACAGGAACATTGGAGGAGCCCTCTTGGGTTCCATCTCATCTGCCACCCATTTTTATTTTCTTCCTAGCAAGGGCAGGGCCTGCTTTTTTCAGCTCAACTTGAGTGTTGATCCATTGATTGTGAAAGCAATGGGCCCACCGGCTTGTCAACCAAGCTCGACGGGACTTGGGGAGAGAGTGACAGTTGGGACTAGTCACCCAACTGACTTTAATTGCCTAAGGTGGGACTAGAACTCAGAGTCTCCCAGGTACTAGCCTGTAGTCAAACTGGCTCTCATTTGCCACCCAGTTAATGTTCTGCTAGTTTGTTTGTTTGTTTAGAAAATTTATATTGTTGCCTACTCTCACATGACAACTGAAGGCAGCTTGCAAGGATATAAAAGCGCAATATAAAAGAAAAAAATGAAAATAACGGAATAGCAACTCCCACCCTTTCACCCCGGCAACGACACACACATTCATACCAGCCATATAATGAGCTCCATCCCACTCTAGGTTCCCCAGGCCCGCTGGCCGAACCACATCTTCAAGGCCTTCTGAAAGAGTGTCAAAGTGGGGACCAGTATAATCTCTGGGGGGATGATATTCCAGAGTAAGGGAGCCACCATGGAGAAGGCCCTTCTTCTGGGTCCCACCAGATGTACCTCCTTAAGGGTGGGACCTGCAACATTCCTCGCCTCTCCACTCTAGTGTGTCGGGTACATGTGACCGGCAAGAGATGTTCCTGTTGTGGCCTCTGGCAGCGAAGTCGGACAGTGAGGATGCTGGGGAGGAACATGGGCCAGTCCAGGAGTCTGGGGAAGGCTCGGAAGAGGGCTCTGCATCGGAGGCAGAGAGAGGGCCAGGACCATCTGGTAGTTATGTGCTGCCTCCGGAATCTGACATCAGCGAGGCAGAACAGTGTGAGCCTGTTCCCAGTGTGTGTATTTGCAGAGCTGCCAGAAGGCAAGAAGGATCAAGGGAAAAAGGGTGACTAGGGAGTAAGGCTTGGAGATGATTGGCCCCTCCCATAAGACATAAAAGAGGAGCAAACGGACATGAGCCTTTGCAGGAAGCAATTAGTTCATATATAGTCGTGTGGCCTTGCAAAAGTAACCAGCAATTAGGTCTCTGGCAGCATTTCAAGGGAGATAACATTACCTTGAACGACTGTGTCAACTCGAGCAGACACCTGTCAGAATCTTCACAGACTGTTTGTGAATCATTACAGGCTGTGAATGACCATAATTCACAGCCGCCTCAATAAAAGGTTTTTTGGGACTAAGATTGTGATATATGCTTTCTCAGGAAGCCTAGGTCAGAATAGTCCCTCAGATAACCTGGTCCCAAGCAATGAAGGGCTTTAAAGGTGACAACCAGCACCTTGAATTGCACCTGGAAGCAAATCGGCAACCCATGCAGTTCCCGCAGGAGAGGTGATACGTGTGCACACCGGGGTCGGCACAAAACAATTTTGCAGTTCATGGGAAGGTCCTGTGAATAGATTGATCCTTGAGGCAAAGAAAAAGGAGCAAAGCAAGTAAATCGGTAGTTAGATTTTTGATAACCAGGGACCCATTTGCTAGCTATTAGAAAGGACAAAAAGAAAAATGATAAAGTAAGCACCAACACAGCCTCAAATCAATCCGAGCTACGCACCTTATTTTCCCCCACGGCCATGTTTTCATAGATCTCTTTCAATTTGCCATAATGCGGGCGCAGGAACTTCAAGGGCTTGGGGACGGAAGTCATGGAGGTTGTGGAAGAGCGTATCTGCCTGCGAAGTTCCTCCAGGGCAGGGCGATAAAGAGCCGTGTCTTGCTCCTGCAATCCGATCGGTTGTTATTAGGAAGGAAACCAAAATTTACCTGCCAAGGCCTCCCTGCAAAATGGCTGCCTCGGTTAAATATGGCCAGGATGAATCAGCTCAAAACTTTGCTATGGGACCTGCACTAAGAGCATAATTACTAGAAACAGGCATAACTGTTTTGTTAAGAAGAGTCCTGATGGATTAGGCAACTGTCTATCCACCATTTTTGGTCACACAATAACAAAAAACCTTCCTTTTTATGACCCTGTGGTCCCTATTCAGGTAGAGTCAAGGGCAATTGGATGGAGCTGAGCGTTTACTGACCAGATGCCCTTCCTGATGCCTATGCGGAGTTCGCAGCAGATATTTTTTCTTTGAGCCCTAGGAAAGAAACATCCGCCGCTACTTAGGATTGAACACTCAACCTTCAAAGTGGGGAGGGTCTTGACCACTAGGCCACTATGCTGTTCTTGGTCACACAATAGTCAGACAAAAACCACCAAGAATCTTTCAAACATTAGAACAAAGCTTTCTTCCACATTACTCTCTTAACTGTTGAATAGGAAGGTGTCTAAGCTGCTTCTCAGAAGTCCCTTTAATGGAACCCTCCCTTTTACAAATAAAGCATATATGATAACTGTCCCATTTTATTTTCTGCTGCTTTGGAGATCATCTAAGAATGCAGTTATTAAGATTGGGGGAAAAAATGATGAAAAGGAGGTTTTAGATTTATGACCACTATGAACCAATCGAAACATCTGTTTTACACAGTAACAAAAGTGGGCCCGGTCATCGTAGGTGCTTCAATTTACAATAGTCATGACTTAACAATGAAAATTCTGGGATCTGTGACAGTCACAAGTCAAGGACTATCTGTACTATCTGTTGACAGTTTTCCTTAAAATACCATTTTTATAAATAGCAGGTTAGTGTTTTGGATGGATCAACACTGTCAACTAGTGGGAATTAATTTCATTATGAGAATAGGGTAGAATCTATAACGTGCAAGCTATTTTTATTAGAAAGAATATACAAGTAGTCCTCAATTTACACTTTCTTTAGTGACTGTTTGAAGTTGCAACAGCGTTGAAAAAAGTGACTTTATGACCATTTTTCACTCTTACAACCAATGCAGCAACCACATAGTCACATGATCAAACTTCAGACGCTTGACTACTGATTCATATTTATGACAGTTGCAGTATCCTGGGGTCATGTGACCACCTTTTGAGACCTTCTCACAAGCAAACCCGATGAAGAAGCCAGATTCACTTAATAACCCGGCTACTAATTTTACAACTGCAGTGATTCATTTAACAACTGTAGGAAGAAAGATCATAAAATGGGGCAGAACTCACTTAATAAACGTCTTACTTAGCAACAGAAATGTTGCACTCAACAGAAATTGTGATCGTAAGGACTACTTGTATTATACATAGGATTGTCACTACAGTATAATGTGCGGTTTATTGATGTATGAAGCTCCATAGTCCCTGGACTATCAAAATAAGTATATTCTGATATCCCACAAGTTCACAGTCAAGAAGAGAACTTACTCCCAAGCGTTCCACAAGCATTTCCAGCTCATCTTGTAGTTGTTTGTCTTCCTCAGACTGTAAAGAATGAAGGAAAAAAATGTGAAAATCCAGGCCTCTCTGAAAACCTAAATCTTTCAACTATTCTGAACTGTAACTGAACTGATGGATGAAACAGGAATACAAAGCAATTCAACAGCAAGGTGATGATGGCATTGTAATTTACATTTGATTATAAATATATGCAAATGAAAATAGAAACATGAATTTCAAGCGGTGAGAGAAATCTCCATTAAGCCAATTGAGAAAAATAACAATAAGCTACAGGCTTAACATCATGAATGCCAGCATTTCCTTTGAAATTCAGGCAGATCTAGCAAGTAAGCCAAACCAGGAAAGCCCACAGAAGCATCCCAACTGCTCCTTATTGTTGTTCTAGGTATTTAATCTCCCACAAGCCACCATCACATTGGAATGCATCCAGTTTTGGTCACCACAATATAAAAAGCAGTTGAGACTGTACAAAGATTGCAGAGAAGAGCAACAAAGATGATTAGGGGACTGGAGGCTAAAACATATGAAGAACAGTTGCAGGAATTGGGTATGTCTAGTTTAATTAAAAGACGGACTGGGGAGACATGATAGCAGTGTTCCAATATTTGAGGGGCTGCCACAAAAAAGAGGGAGTCAACCTATTCTTCAAAGCACCTGAGGGTAGAACAAGAAGCAATGGGTGGAAACTAATCAAGGAGAGAAGCAATTTAGAACTAAGGAGAAATTTCCTGACAGTTAGAACAATTAACCAGTGGAACAACTTGCCTCCAGAAGTTGCAAATGCTCCAACACTGGAAGTTTTTAAGAAGATGTTGGATAACCATTTGTCTGAAGTGGTGTAGGGTTGCCTGCCTAAGCAGAGGGTTGGACTAGAAGACCTCCAAGGTCCCTTCCAACTCTGTTATTCTATTCTATTCTAATCAAGGAGAGAAGCAACTTAGAACTAAGGAGAAATTTCCTGACAGTGAGAACAATTAACCAGTGGAACAACTTGTCTCTAGAGGTTGTGGGTGCTTCAACACTGGAGGTTTTTAAGAAGAGACTGGAAAACCATTTGTCTGGAATGGTATAGGATTTTCTGTCTGAGCAGGGGATTGGACTAGAAAACCTCCAAGGTCCCTTCCAATGCTGTTATTCTGTTAATCTCAGTAACAGTTTTTTAATGACAAGGCCTCTGTTTAACTCTCCAGGGTGGCAATTCTCGGGAAACCACTGAAGATTTGGAAATGTGCTGGTGACCAAAGAGGGCCTTAGAACTTATAGAATAACTTTATTGTCACTCTAAATGTACAATAATCAGCATACATTAAAAAGGAAATTTCATTGCATACGTCTCTCAAAGGGTCACCACCTCCAATACATCTAAACAAACAAACAAACAAATTTAGTAATCCTATGGCCATGATGGCAAACCTATGGCACGCGTGCTGGAAGTGGCACGCAGAGCCAGCTCTCCGAGCAGGCCAGCCGTCACGTGTTATTCTTCTGGGTTCTGGTGTGCACATGCGCGCTGGTCAGTTGGTCTTGTGTGCGGGAGCATCGGAAACCAGAAAAGCGGCTTTCCTGGCATCTAAGCGCACGCTGGGAAACTGAGCTTCCGGTTTTCGGCGTGGGCACGCACACTGGCCAGCTGCTCTTCGCACGCATGTGTGGCAGAAACCGGAAGACCAGGTGACCGGTGTGCGTGTGCATGCTGGAAACCAGAAGCTCAGCTTCCCTGCGCGCACACACGCGCCAGGGAACTGCTCTTCCGGTGTTCGGTGCTCCCACACGCATGCGCGCACACTCCCATTTCAGCACTCAGTGCCGAAAAGGTTCGCCAACACTGTCCTATGGCTTTCAAGCTCATTGCCAACACTGGGAGGGGTCTCCTTTAAAAGGGATAGGGCAGCTCTTTTGTCATCACCCCCATCCAAATGCTCATTTTGCTGCTCTCCAAGGTCGCCTATTCTGAACATGGGCTGGAGCTTGGCCCACCTGTCCAAACCCTGGATTTTTACCAGCCAGAGGAGGAGGAAGGCTCACCTATCTAGCACAGAGGCAGGCCAGAGCAGGTGTTGCTAAAGATGCAGCCCTGGAACAACTAACCCTTTCTGGGGGAGGAAAAGGAAAACAGACAGGAAGTCTGCATTACTATTCATCTTCTCATTGTTCCTATCACCCATCTCCTCCCACTTATGACTGTACGACTGTAACCTTGTTGCTGGTATCCTTAAGATTTATATTGACTGTTTCCTAATATGATTTGATTGCTTATCTGTTCCCTATGACTATCATTTTGTACCTTGTGATTCTTGACAAATGTACCTTTTCTTTTATGTACCTATGCACCAAGACAAATTCCTAGTGTGTCCAATCACACTTGGCCAATAAAGAATTCTATTCTATTCTATAAAATGAGATTGTTTATTTATACCGGTAGTCCTCAATTTACAACAGTTTTGTTTAGTGACTGTTCAAAGTTCTGTCACCGAGTTCTGTCATAAGCCACTGAGAAGTGACTTATGATTTATTTTTCACACTTACAACCGTTGCGTTATCTCCCCCACCCCCCCCCCGCCCCATGGTCACCTGGAACAAAATTCAGACCCTTAGCAACTGAATGGTATTTATGACGGTTGCCGTGTTGTGGGGTCATGTAAGATCCCCTTTTGCGACCCTCCGACAAACAGTGTCAATGGAAAAGCCGGATTCGCTTTAGAACCCATGCGACTAATTTAACCAACGTAGTGATTCACTTAACAACTGTGGCAAGCAAGGTCGTAACACGGGGCAAAACCCACAACCAACGTTTCACTTGGCAGTAGAAATCTTGGGGGGGCTGTTATGGTCGTAAGTCGAGGACTACCTGTATTCCGCCTTTTTATTTTATTTATAGCTACCTCAAGGCGGCCAAACAGGCACAAAGGCTCCTATTTTCACTCTAACAACAACCCCGTGAGGTGGGTCGGGCCGAGTGCGAGGGACCCGGCCCAAACCCGGCCGCCACTCTGCACATGCTCAGATGCAGGAGAGTTTCTCTACCAGCCCTGGCCGGCGAGGAAAGACTCCAAGCCCAGGCTGCGGATGATGGGCCGGAGAGAAGCGCCGAGTCTTAAGGAGCGTTTCCCGGCTCCGGGCCTGGCCGTGACTCAGCGCGGTTTTTTCGGCTGCCTCGCCGGCCTCTCACCAGCTCCTGCTCCTTGTCCGCCGCGGGGGCGTTGGGATCCTTCTTGTCTTTGCTCCAGGGCCCCGTCAGTTTGTCGTCTCCGGAGCCGGGCGTCGAGCCCCCGGCCTTAGACCGCCTTTGACAACTGCCGCCGCCGCCTCCGTCCTCCATCACAAGCCGCTTACTCTCAGAGGCCGACGGAGGCACTTGCGCATGCGCCGGGAGCCGTCAACGGGGTGGAGCCTTAGCCAGCCAAGCCAATCGGGAGAGGGAAAGGGGGCGCGAGCGCGTCGAGGGACGTGGGAGGGGCGGGGGAGGAGGGGAGGAGCCAAGCGAGGAGAGCGGGCGTGGCAGAGGCCACGTGCAGATCGCTCAGCCGGAGAGTCAACCTTGGCCGCTTTAAGCCTGGCGGACTTCAACTCCCAGAATTCCTCAGCCAGCTTTGCTGGCTGGGGAATTCTGGGAGTTGAAGTCCGCCAGGCTTAAAGCGGCCAAGGTTGGAGACCCCTAGTCTAGTCAGATTAACAAGACTTGGAAGGGGTCTTGTAAGGTCATCTAGTCCAACCCCCCCTCCCCGCCCAAGCAGGAGACGCTGCACCATTTCTGACAGATGGCTGTCCAGTCTCTTCTTGAAAGCTTCCAGCGATGACGCTCCCACAACTTCTGAAGGCAGATATTCTAGAGCAGGGGTCTCCAACCTGGGCCACTTTAAGACTTGTGGACTTCAGCTCCCAGAATTCCTCAGCCAGAAAAGCTTAAAAGTCTTAAAAGCAAAGCTGACTGAGGAATTCTGGGAGTTGAAGTCCACAAGACTTAAAGAGGCCAAGGTTGGACACCCCCCACCCCTCTAGAGGCAGAGATTCTAGAAAAGTTGGTGATTCTTTCTTAACATCAGCCAAAATACAATTCAGGTAGTCAGTAACAGTAACAGAGTTGGAAGGTACCTTGGAGGTCATCTAGTCCAACCCCCTGCTCACGCAGGAGACCTGTACTAGGGATTCCAACCGCCGAACTGCCAACCTTCCTGATCGACAAGCTCAGTGTCTTAGCCACTGAGCCAGCCACCTATAGGAAGTTAGCACCCACCCGTTTCCTAGAAGAATGAAATATTTTAGGAAATATTAAAAGGGCAGAATATTATGTTTCCCTGGATGAGAAATGGAGAAGCATTTTTTAAAGGCGAAGCAGCTCCCATCTTGCTTCCCCCACCCTTTGTCAATGGGCCAGAGGCAGAAACTCAATCTTTGTCAAGGGACCATCATCTGCAACACAATAGGACCCATCTAGCAACAGAAACTTAACACAATAGGACCCATCTAGCAACAGAAACTCACCACGTGGCACCTGGGAAGATTACATCAGCCAGCAAGGCTAGCTAAGACCCCCACCCCCTGGGAGTCTGACAACCAATCAGGATACTCTTCCTGGGCCCCAGGAAGTTCAAAGCCAGAGAGGGCATAAAACCCGGGGACTCGCTGCGTCTCACCCCTTTTCTGTTCAGGAACTCAAACCATGTGATCCTGTCTACCATTAAACATCTTTCCAAGCAGTCTCCATGTTTCCAGTGTCTTTTTCCCCACTTGGAGCTGAACCCAGAAGGATATTTCTTCTAACACACCTACTCAGGCTAGTCCTCGATTTACGACCACAATTGAGCCCAACATTTCTGCTGCTAAGCAAAACATTAGTTAAGTGAGTTTTGCCCCATTTTACGACTTCCCTTGCCACAGTTGTTAAGTGAATCACTGCAGTTGTTAAATGAGCAAAATGGTTGTTAAGGGAACCTGGCTTCCCCGTTGATTTTGCTTGTTAGAAGGTTGCAAAAGGGGATCACATGACTCCTGCACATTGCAACCGTCATAAATATGAGTCAGCATCTGAATTTTGATCACATGACTTTGGGGATGGTGCAATGGTTGTATGGGTGAAAAACGGTCATAAGTCATTTTTTTCATGACTTTCGTGATGTAACGGTCACTAAATGAACTGTTGTCATTCAAGGGCTAACTATTGTATTGCTTTATAATATACATAAATTCTTAATATTCTATTAGTTAGGTACCTTACAGTATATGGAAAAGAGTAAAGAAAAATCAATCTTAATTACAGCTAAGGGTATTAATGTTACAAGTATTAGGATTACTATAATTGGCTTTTCATTCAGAATTAACTACAGGGAGTCCTCGACTTACGACCACAATTGAGTCCAAAATTTATCTTGCTAAACGACACATTTGTTAAGTGAGTTTTGCCCCCTTTTACGACCTTTTCCTGACACAGTTGTTAAGTGAATCCCTGCAATTCTTCAGTTCGTAACAAGGTTGTTAAGTGAATCTGGCTTCCCCGTTAACTTCGCTTACCAGAAGGTCCCAAAAGTTTATCACATGACTCCGGGACACTGCAACTGTCATAAATACGAGTCAGTGGCCAAGCATCTGAACTTTTTCATGTGATCATGGGGATGCTGCAACGGTCATAAATGTGAAAAACGGTCATAGGTCGCTTTTTTCACTGCCGTTGTAACTTTGAATGGCCACTAAACGAACTGTTGTAAATCTAGGAGTCCCTGTGTAACATTGAAAAGGAAGAGCATACATCAAGGTTATTTTGCCCTGCGCCTGGGTGCGTCTCTTGATGCGCCATTCTGGAAATTGTGTGTGCAGTGTAGGAAGTTAGCACCCACCCCTCTCCTAAAAGAATGAAATATTTTAGGAAATATTTAAAAAGGCAGAATATTATGTTTCCCTGGATGGGAAATGGAGAAACATGTGTTAAAGACAAAGCAGCTCCCTGCAGCTTCCTGCCTCCCCCATCTTTGTCAATGAGCCATTAAGGCAGTGTTTCTCAACCTTGGTAGCGTGAAGATGGGTGGACTTCAACTCCCAGAATCCCCCAGCCAGCAGCACTGGCTGGGGGATTCTGGGAGTTGAAGTCCACCCATCTTCAAGCTTCCAAGGTTGAGAAACACTGCATTAAGGCCTCAGCCAAGCTCACTCATTTCCCCCCACCTTTGTCAATGGGCCATCATCTGCAACACAATAGGACCCATCCAGCAACAGAAACTCACCACATGGCAAGACTCAAGCAAGCTTGAGAGACAAACTACAAAGTTAGCTAAGACCCCTAGACCAACTGGGAGTTTGACAACCAATCAGGATACATTTCTTATACAGGAACAAGAAATTCAGAGGTGGGGCTCAACAGAGGGCATAAAATCAAGGCACACCCTGTATCTCGGGCTTTTTGGTTTTCTACTCAGGAACTCAAACCATGTGATTCTGCTCAGGAACTCGAGCCATGTGATTCTGCTCAGGAACTCAAACCATGTGATCCTGTCCACCATTAAACCGTCTTTCCAAGCAGTCTCCATATTTCCAATGTCTTTTCCCCCGCTTGGAACTGAACCCCTTTCTTCCAACAGCAACATGGATGGCAGGATTTAAGAATTAATAAACTGAAATGAATGAATAATGAAAATAAACACCATGGGGTGGGATGGGGGAAAACCTTTCACATGAGACGGCCTTGAGCCCAAGGTTTTGCCTCGTATAAGTAAACAGTCGAGGGCCGGCAGCAATCGGAAAATAAAATTCTTCAACTGGATTTATGGCCGAAATCGCTGCAGAATTCTATTTCTTCTTCATTGCTTCTTACGTTGATAGATAACAAGGTTAGGATGTACCAAGCGGCCCACGGAAGCACAGCAAATCAGGACATAAACCAATTTGTGAAAGGAAGACAGGAACCATCTCGCTTGGCAGGCAAACAGTTCAGTTTTCAGTCTGTCTCTCAGAAGGACACAAATTAGAAGGTCAGAACGACCATTATGCTGATCACAGGTCGGGAGAGATTTCCTGTAACAAAATCCCTAACCGGAATTCTTCTTTCCTCCCCTTAAAACAATTTTTGCCTGCATATAAGTGCTCTCAATTTTGGATATATCAAGTGGGAGGCAACATACGTATATAGCTGATGGTTCCTTTGCAAGGCCTGAGATCATAAAATAGGGCTCATTCAATAACCCAAGTTGAGCACGTTGTGTAAACGTGATTTCTTTCTCTTATAATGGAACAGAAAAACAGAGTTGGAAGGGAACTTGGAGGTCTTCTAGTCCAACCCCCTGCTCAGGCAGGAAACTATCATTTCAAAACAAATGGTTATCCAACATCTTCTTAAAAACTTCCAGTGTTGGAGCATTCACAACTTCTGGAGACAAGCCATTCCACTGATTAATTGTTCTAACTGTCAGGAAATTTCTCCTTAGTTCTAAGTTGCTTCTCTCCTTGATTAGTTTCCACCCATTGCTTCTTGTTCTACCCTCAGGTGCTTTGGAGAATAGTTCGACTCCCTCTTCTTTGTGGCAACCCCTGAGATATTGGAAGACTGCTATCATGTCTCCCCTAGTCCTTCTCTTCATTAAACTAGACATACCCAGTTCCTGCAACTGTTCTTCATATGTTTTAGCCTCCAGTCCCCTAATCCTCTTTGTTGCTGTTCTCTGCACTTTTTCTAGAATCTCAACCAGTGGTGGGTTGCTCCCAGTTCGCAAGAACCGGTAGTAAAAATTTATAGTAGTTCGGAGAACTGGTAATAACATTGGCTGGCCATGCCCCCAAACCGGTCTCCGGCCTGGTCGCCACTCACTTACCCGCCCACCTCATCAGAGGCTTTTTTTAAAAAACCTTTAAAAGCATTTTTTCTACAACCTCTTTGGCTGAAAAAATGTTTTTAAAAGTAAAAAAAAAGCCTCTGATGATGGCATGGCTCAGCTGGGATCGTCAGAGCCTTTTAAAAGCATTTTCTACAACCTCTTCGGCCAAAAAAATGCTTTTAAAAGTAAAAAAGAAGCCTCTGATGATGTGTGGCTCAGCTGGGATCATCAGAGCCTTTTAAAAGCATTTTCTACAACCTCTTCGGTCAAAGAGGTTGTAGAAAAAATGCTTTTAAAAGGCTCTGACGATCCCTGCTGAGTTGCCTGCTCGTCAGAGCCTTTTAAAAGCATTTTTTTTACAACCTTTTCAGCTGAAGAGGTTGTAGAAAAAATGCTTTTAAAAGTTTTAAAAAAAAAAAGTTGGCCATGCCCACCCAGTCACATTACCCCCACCCACCCACCAAGCCACACCCACAGAACCGGTAGTAACAAATTTTACATTTCACCACTGAGGACTACATATATATTTAACTCTATAAAAATATAATTCACCAACCAATCAGAACAGAGCTGGAAGTCACCTTGAGATCTTCTAGTCCAACCCCCTGCTCAAGCAGGAAACCCTATGCCTATACCATTTCAGATAGGTGACTGTCCTGTCTCTTCTTAAAAACCTCCAGTGAGGAAGCACCCACAATTCTGAAGGCAACTTCTGTTTCACTGGTTAATTGTCCTCCCTGTTAGGAAGTTTCTCCTTAATCCCAGGTTGCCTCTGTCCTTGATTAGTTTCCATCCATTGTTTCTTATCCTGCCTTCTGATGCTTTGGAAAATAAATTGCCCCCCCCCTTCTCTTTGTGGCAGCCTCTCAAATACTGGAAGACTGCTATCAGTATACCCAGTATACCCGCCAGGCCGGGCTATTAACATAACGTTTTAAATTGGGGTATTTTAAATTTCTGGGATTTTAATTGGAGCCTAATTATTTAATGATTTTAAATTTTAATTGTTGTTTTGTTTCTGTGTTTTTAAATAGACTGTACACCGCCCTGAGTCCTTCGGGAGAAGGGCGGTATAGAAATAAAATTATTATTATTATTATTATTATTATTATTATTATTATTATTATTATTATTATTATTATTATTATTATTATTATTATCATCATGCTCCCTGCCCAGTCCTTATTTTCTCTAGACTAGCCAATACTGTAGCCATATTCAATTCCTGCAACTGTTCTTCCTATGTTTTTGTCTCCAGGCTCTTAATCATCTTAGTTGCTTTTCTTTGCACTTTTTCCAAAGTCTCAACCTCTTTTTTTGTAATGTGGGGACCAAAACTGGATGCGGCATTCCAGGTGTGATCTTGGCTTTACAAAGCGGTACTAATACTTCACGTGAATTTGATTCCGTACCTCTGTTTATACAACCAAGGATTGTATTAGCTTTTTTGGGGATCATACCCAATATCATTAATACAATACAATGATCATAACCTTTTATTCCTTTCAGCTGAGATTTAATTGTGAAGTCTTTTGCTTGTTCGTTTGGCATGGCGGCTGCTGGACTACCCTCAAAGTGAGGAGTGCTGTAATAAAAGCATTCGTTTGGCACCTCTCTGTGTCTCTTGTGTTTATTTGAAAACAGCCTTTGACATGAACCAGACCTCTTCCCTTCCTCAGCTGACAGCTGTCTCCTCACTAAGCTTAGGATCTGTCCCAAGGATTCAGGCATCCTAACCTCTAACATTACACCCATCGCTCCCTGACAAATTGCTATTCTCTGATACATGGTGCACAGATCTCGATGGCCATAAATCCAGAGAGCACAGGAAATTATTTTTTAGCAACCCAGGCGTAGAGATGTTTCTTTGAGCATCCTTCCTTTGTGTTCATAATTTTGAAGGCTCCTGCCTGCCTGCCTGCCTGCCCCCCACTCTCTCTCCCTCCCTCCCTCCCTCTCTCTTTCTCTCTCTCTCTCTTTCCCTTTGCAATTTGGCTGTGCCACATATAAATTCTTGAATGTGCTTACAGTGTATCTGGAAGTTGTTCAACACTTGGAATGATGAATTGGCCAAGCAGCTGGGTTTGTTCATCTAACCAAGATGAAAGACTAACCAATCTTGGTATGTTTATTTATTATTTACGTACTCCAGCACTGATGTATTTATTGTGGATGCAGTCTGCCCCCCCCCCACCCTCGATTTGCATATAGCCATCTATCTTATGATAGATGGCAACTCCGGGTGGTGAACACAAGATTAAAAACCAACAAAAAAAATGAAGGAAAGGAACAACAAACAAAATGCAATAATAAGAGAACGATGCCCAACAGGCGATCTCGCTGAATTCATACAAAAGTAGTCATATACTAAAAAATCAAATTGATGTTATCCGGTGTATTTAACTATAATGAGCCAAGACAGGGCAAGTAATGTGATTGTCTCGTTCTGTGCTGCTATTGGATCAATTCAGCTTTTGATGTCTTGATAACACGGTTAGCTTTTGTGCACTGGGAGGCTTGACTCACGCACAAGCTATTTTTCAATATTTTGTCTTGTCTTTCGTTACTTAAGCAATGGGCATCGCCAAGGAGTTGCCAACTTGAAAGGAAGAACAAGAGTGGGGATTTTGCCTCCCCTCCACCACAAAGCTCCGGATATACAGGTAGTCCTCAACTTATAACGGGTTACTTGGAGACTGTTTGAAGTCCTCCCCATCCCGAGAAAGGGACACTGGCCACAGCCAAACTCGCAGCAGCCAACTCACTGCGAGACAACTCACGGAATTTAACAATTCTGTTTAACGATTTAAAATAAATAAAAATTATTTTAGTTTTTGCCATTCGCATTTCATCCTGTCCCTCCTTTGCATCCTTTCTGCAATGATTTAATGACTTTATTCTACCATTTCTTCGATATTAGTGTAACCCTTGTCCCGCAGTGAGTTGGCCTGTGGAGAGAGAGCCGTGGCAACTTGGCCGTGGCGAGTTGGTCACAACAAATTGCCACGCCTCCCCTATCCCATTCATGTAGGAGGTGCCATTTAAGATGTTTCTGGGTTGAAAGGATAAGCCGGTGACATCACTGTTCCCTGGGGGATTCCCATGGGTTCTCCTTTCATATGCCGCCAAAGAGCTGCAGCAAATGACGGAAGCTCAACCCATCCCATGGTGGCACTCGGGTCTCAAATGTGGGCTTGCTAACCTTGCACCGCCCTGAGTCCTTTGGGAGTAGGGCGGTATAGAAATCTAAAAAAAAAAAGAAAGAAAAGCCTCCGGAGCCCGGGGAGGGCAAAAATGCCCCCCCACCATAGTGCAGGAGGCTGACTAGGCCACGCCCACCCAGCAATCGGGCAGAGAACCCCTTGCTAAAATTTTTGAAGCCCACCCCTGTATATTCTGACAAGGATATATGTAATCAGGGGTGCATGGATTTCTGATCCTTGGGAAACTGAAATTTTGTCTCTGCATGTGCTCAATTGGCAGGGGAACCACTTCCATCCCCAGGAATCCTTCCATGCTTCCTCTAAAATCCAGGAATGTTGCTAAAATTTTTGAAGCCCACCCCTGGCTAGAACTCACAGTCTCCTGGTGATTGGCCCAAATTCACCTAGCCAGCTTTCATGCCTAAGGTGGGACTAGAACTCACAGCCTCCTGGTTTCTACTTGATATCTTAACTACTAGAAACTAAAAACTACTGGTTCTAGTTTTTGGTCATAGTTTGCCTTAGGATAGGCACTGCTGCCAGCCAGCCATCTCTTCTGTTCTTGTTACCTGGGGATTTAGCCCTCTTCTTTCACAGGAACTCACTTCATATACCTTTCCAGAAGAAAATGTCCCAATTAACCTGTTGGCCATTTTGCCCCATCCCCATTCTCATTGAGACCTTCAAACACCTTCAAAGGTGTTTTTCCAAGAGGCAACTGAACTTGTTTTTCTTTAAAGACATTTCGCTTCCTCAGCTCTGACTGGATGGCGGCGCATAGAAGCTGGAGTGAGATTCAGCCGGTTCGGGTGAAGCAGTACAGGCGTGGGTTTTAAATTTTTTTACTACTGATTCTGTGGGCGTGGCTTATTTTGTGGGTGTGGCTTGATGATCATGTGACAATTCTTTAGGATTTAGCAGAGGTACTGGTCTACCAGGCTTTTAACTGCTTGCAGAGCTGTACCAGTCTACCCATTTGTTCTTGGAGCGTTCTGGTCTACTTATTTGTTTTTGGAGGCACTGGTCTACTCATTTATTTTTAGAGGCACCAGTCTACTCATTTGTTTTTGGAGGCACCGATCTACCCATTTGTTTTTTGAGTGCACTGGTCTACCACCACACTGCCTTTTAACACTGTAGGGCGGCCCTTTGAAGCCCCACAGCAAGAGTTTAAACAGGTTTTTTCCTTCTAGCCAATCAGCTGGGACTCGGGAGGCAGTGAATAGATTGGGGGCGGGGCCAAATAAAAGGTAAGAATAACGCGGCGGGGGGGCGGAGTGGGGCGGGGGGGCAGAGTGGGGCGGGAGGGCCCAGCTCCCGAACAAACAGAACCGGTTCAGTGACATTATATTGTCACTGCTACCGGCTTGGCTGAACCAGGCCGAACTGGGAGGAACCGACCACTGAAGCAGTAGCTCCAACGATCAGCTGGGAGCGAACCGGTTCACTCCGACGATCAAGTAGGCCCACAAAACATGTGATCACCGAACCAGTTGTTAAATCGGCAGGATCACTGCATGGAAGGATTTATATTTCTTGCAGACAGCTGATCATTTGCAAGGAATATACAGTAAATCTGCAAGGGATATAAACCCTTCCATTCCCCACTATCCAGTCAGAGCTGAAGAAGCTTCTTGGATGAGAAGCGAAACGTCTTCAAAGAAAAACAAGGAGGTCCAGTTGCCTCTTGAAAAAGCACCTTTGGGACAACTGTGATGTGGGTGACTGAGAATCTCTGTAGATGCTCTCATCTTTATTATTTCGCACATCCAGCCCAGTTGCTTTCTCACACCCTGCAAGTGCACAGACTATCTTACCACTCCATTTAACCAGGATGCAATATTGAGGCAGCTTTTGCGTTTCGAAGAGAGATGAAACGTTTTTTGTAAGCATGATTCTTTGCATGTGTTAATGGATCATTTTTGATCCATCGTTTTCAACTCCCAGAATTCTCAGCAATGGGCATGCTGATGGGGAATTCTGGGAGTTGAAGTCCAACGACCTGAAAGTAGCCAGGGCTGAAAATCGGGGGCTTAGTGTATTATTTGAATGCTGGGACCATGGCTTCCAAACCGTGGTTTATGGCCTAACGCATTGTGTAAACTCAACTACAAAACTGAATTAGATAAACCATAGCTTTGTCATTCGATTTTATTCACAGCCCAAAGTCCCAAAAGCTAGTTACTAATACAAACTTGGCATTGAATAAAAATTTAACAAAATAATATTACCTAATGTTAATTAAGGGGATGCGGTGGCTCAGTGACTAAGATGTTGAGCTTGTCGATCAAAAGATTGGCAGTTCAGCAGTTCGAATCCCTAGTGCCGTATGACGGGCTGAGCTCCCATTACTTGTCCCAGCTTCTGCCAACCTAGCAGTTCGAAAGCACGTAAAAAATGCAAGAAAAATAGGGACCATCTTTGGTGGGAAGGTAATAGCATTTCATGCGCCTTTGGCGTTTAGTCATGCCGGCTACATGACCATGGAGACGTCTTCGGACAGCGCTGGCTCTTCGGCTTTGAAACGGAGATGAGCACCGCCCCCTAGAGTCGGGAACAACTAGCACATATGTGCGAGGGGAACCTTTACTTTTACCTAATGTTAATTAATATTACTAACAGAGTAAAACCCCCGATTCATTGATTTGTTACGAAAAGCTTTGTGTCAGTCCTGGAAGCCATCTTTTACTTTGGATGTGTTCTATCCCCGTCCCACACGCACACACACCAACAGACGTTCAAGAGTTAAAGACTAAACCAGCCGGCAAAATCCTTTTCCTTATGATAACGGAACTTGGCAACAACCTAGTGGCTGCCTGCCAAGAGTTTATTACTTACAAAGAGGAGAGATAACTTCTCCCCGCTTCTGGTACATCAAAAGAAACAGCTCAATAATTACAGAGACAATCAAGTCCAGAGATAATCCAGCAAAGTCTATAACAAAAGTCTGGCAATGCAGAATGGCGTGGAAGCTTTCAGCTTTGTTCGTCACAAGGCTTGACTGGCCACCACGCTCCCTTTTATACCTTTTGGGGTGGTGGTCCAGTGACTCAGTCTAATCTCGGGCACGCCTTTTCTTCTGTTGCGCGCGCTTATCTCTGCGACGCTGGCGTGCATGCAGCCAAGACTTATTACCCTCATCACTGTCCACCTGTGGCTGCGTGGATGTGCTTGGCCCTGGCCCTATCTCTTGCCCTTCGGCGGACACCGAAGGCATTGCCAAAGAGGAGGGTCCTGGAGAGGGAGGCCTTGCCAATTCCTCTCTTTCACTCTCGGAGTCCTCTCCTGCCGATGACACAGGCTCAGGTAACGGAGCCACAACAGGATCTTCAGGGCTGCCACATTTAGTTCTGTGGGAAACTGCGAGGGGGGATTGTATGCAGTTGGAGAGATATCTAGCCATAACAACATTCTTTTCTCAGAGAGTCAAGGCCATCTTGCCCTGCACCTGGAGTGGTGTGACTGGGAGGCATCTCCAGTTGGGACGGTGCATTGATTGGACCATGTGATGGACATGAGGGTGCTGGGCAGGGACTTGGACTTTCCTTTGGGTGGGGAAAACCTAAGAAGCTTTCAGATTCGGGTTTTCCCAGATGTGCCAATATGACATCTCTAATGAAATGGAACTTTGAGAAAACTCAAGCCTTGGAGTTTTCTTTCGTTGGGGGCGTTACTTGGAACCCTGACACATTATTTTTATAGCCATCGTTAAAAATCTGGCTGTTGCCACTGAAATCTCACAATTTTCATCTGCCAGTAGCATTTTTACATACTCAGAAGTTATGTTTCCCTTATTTAGATTTCAAAACAGGCCACATAGCTTCCTGCCAAAGACTCTTATAAAATTCACAGTACAATAAAATGTGTTCCATCATTTCAGCATCAGTAGCATTACAGGGACATAATCTTTGAGCGAGAGGATTTTTTAAAATTTTTTTTGGGAAATCTGCCATTTAGAATTCTTTGATGGCAACGCATTTTAATCTGTTTTTTGAAAAAGCAATTCCGTTCACTTAGGGATGAGATTACAACGAATAAGGGAATAAGACAAAGGTTTTGTTATGATGAATGAAGCCTGTCAGTAGCCCTGGAAGTGCTGGGAGAGCCAGTTTTAGGAATTTCGGTTCTGATTTCTAGAGCTAAAATGTTCCGTTTCTCTTAAGAAAGCAGCTTGAACCCCTGGTCGCCTGCTTCCAAGAGGGATCTTGGAGTGGGCAACCATTGTAAACATGAGCCAAGAGCCAAAAAAAGGCAATGTAATACTAGGTTGCTTGAACAAAAGGATAGAATCAGGATCATGTGAAGTTGCCTCCAGAAGTTGCGAATGCTCCAACACTGGAAGTTTTTTAAGATGATGTTAGATAACCATTGGTCTGAAGTGGTTGATGTAGGGTTTCCTGCTTAAGCGGGGGGTTGGACTAGAAGACCTCCAAGGTCCCTTCCAACTCTGTTATTCTATTCTATTCTATTCTATTCTATTCTATTCTATTCTATTCTATTCTATTCTATTCTATTTTCTATTCTCTTCTCGATTCTTTATTCTATTCTATTCTCTATTCTCTTCTCGATTTGATTCTTTATTCTATTCTATTCTCTATTCTATTCTATTCTCGATTCTTTATTCTATTCTGTTCTTCTCTTCTCTCTTCTCTTCTCCTCTATTCTTTATTCTATTCTATTCTATTCTCTATTCTCTTCTCGATTCTTTATTCTATTCTATTTTCCTCTTCTCTCCTCTTCTCTTCTCTTTTCTTTTCTTCTCTTCTCTTCTCTTCTACTCTATTCGATTCTTTATTCCATTCCATTCTATTCTATTCTATTCTCTATTCTATTTGCCTATTCTCTTCTCTTCTCTTCTCTTCTCTTCTCTTCTCTATTCAATTCGATTCGATTCTTTATTCTATTCTATTCTATTTTATTCTCTATTCTATTCTCTCTTCTCTTCTCTTCTCTTCTCTTCTCTTCTCTTCTCTTCTCTTCTCTTCTCCTCTCCTCTCTTCTCTTCATACCTCTTTATAAAGCCCTAGAAAAACCACACTTGGAATACTGCATCCAGTTTTGGTCACTCCAATACAAAAAAGATGTTGGGATTTTGGAAAGAGTTCAGGGAAGAGCAACAAAGATGATTAGGGGCCTTGAAGCTATAACATACAAAGAATGATTGCCGGAACTGGGTATACCTAGTCTAGTGGGGGAAAAAGGACCAGGGCTGACATGATAGCAGTTTTCCAATAGTTGAAGGGCTGCTATAAGGAAGAGAGGGCCAACTTATTTTCCAAAGCACCTGAAGGCAGGACAAGAGAAACAATGGTGGGTTGCTACCGGTTCACACCAGATCGGGCGAACTGGTAGCAGCAACGGCGGCCGGAGGCTCTGCCTACCTGCCCGGATGCTTCTGCACAGAAACACCCCGCACACATGCATGCAAGCACCCACAAGCGAACCAGTAGCGACGGGATTTGGAACCCACCCCAATGGAAACTAACCGAAGAGAAAAGCAACATAAAACTAAGGAGAAAATTCCTGACAGTGAGAATAATCAGCCAGTGAACAAATTGCTTGTGGAAGTTGTGGATGCCCCATGATGAGGCTTTCAAGGAGAGACTAGGCAGCCATTTGTCAGAAATAGTATAGGTCTCCTGCTAGAGCACGGGGCTGGACTAGATGGCCTCCAAGGTCCCTTCCAACTCTGTTGCTGTTACTGCTTTCAATGCAAAGTGAATGCGCTACACACTACAGGTAGTCCTCCATTTACAACCTTTCATTTTGTGAAGTTTTCGAAGTTACAAAGGAAATGGAAAAAGTGACTTATGATGTTTTTCACACATACGACCAAGGGTGAAATGCTCCCAGTTCGGACCGGATCGCCCGATCTGGTAGCGATGGCGGTGGGTGGTTTGGAGAACCGGTAGTAAAAATCTCTAACCCCACTCCCCATGCACAGCTGAGCCACGTAATCATCAGAGGCTTTTTTTTTTTTTTTTACTTTTAAAAGCATTTTTTCTACAGCCTCTTCAGCCTCTACAGCCTCTTCGGCCGAAAAAATGCTTTTAAAAGTTAAAAAAAAAGCCTCTAATGATCACGCGGCTCAGCTGGGATCATCAGAGGCTTTTAAAAGCATTTTTCCTACAACCTCGTCAGCCGAAAAAATGCTTTTAAAAGTAAAAAAAAAGCCTCCGATGATCGTGTGGCTCAGCTGGGATCATCAGAGGCTTTTAAAAGCATTTTTTCTACAACCACTTCGGCCGAAAAAATGTTTTTAAAAGTAAAAAAAAAAGCCTCTGATGATCGCGCAGCTCAGCTGGGATCGTCAGAGGCTTTTAAAAGCATTTTTCTACAACCTTTTCATCTGAAGAGGTTGTAGAAAAAAAATGCCTTTAAAAGCCTCTGGTGATCCCAGCTGAGTTGCCTGATCGTCAGAGGCTTCTAAAAGCATTTTTTTCTGCAACCTCTTAAAGTTGTAGAAAAAATGCTTTTAAAAGTAAAAAAAAAAAAAAAAAAAGTTGGCCACGCCCACCCAGTCACATTACCCCCCACCACCAAGCCACGCCCACAGAACCAGTAGTAACAAATTTTACATTTCACCACTGCATATGACCATTGCACCATTGCAGCATCTCTTTGGTCACATGATCAGAATTCAGATGCTTGGCAACTGATTCGGTTTTATGACAGTGGCAGTGTCCTGGGGCCGTTGTGTGATCACTTTTTGTAGCTTTCTGACAAGCAAAGTTAACAGGGAACGGGAGATTCAATTAACAACCCTGTTAACTATGAAGTGATCAAAATTGGGATGTTGGCAACCAGTTCGTATTTATGACGGTTGCAGGGTCCCAGGGACATGTGATCCCTTTTTTGTGACCTTTTGACGAGCAACGTCCATGGGGAAGACAGATTCACTCAACGACGACGTTGCTGACTGAACAACGGCAGTCATTCACTTAACAGCTGTGGCAAAGATAGGTCGTTGAACGGGTTAAAATTCACAGCCTCGCTTAGCAACAGAAAATTTGGGCTCAATTGCTGTTGTAAGTCGAGGACTTCTGGGAGTTGAAGTCCACAAGTCTTAAAAGTTGCCAAGGTTGGAGACCCCTAGATTAGAGCATCCTAGTCGCAGGCAGCAATCACAAGCGAGGGATCTGGATTGACGGTGGGGGTGGTCATGCGGCTGTTCCACACCCATGAGGACTTGAAATTTGAGGTGATAAATCTCAGCTTGGAGATGATAAATCATAAAAGAAGGTGGCAAGAGGGGCAGGATGCCACCTGCCCTACAATTCAAAAGCATCCTCAACTTCAGCCAGCGTTCCAAAACGAAGGGGGTTTGGGTCGGGGGTGGGGATGGGGGAGGAGTGCAAGGTTGTTCTGGACTCATGAGGATTTGAAACTTTTTTTTTTAATTTGATTTATATGCCGCCCTTCTCCGGAGACTCAGGGCGGCTTACAATGCGTTAAGCAATAGCCTTCATACTTTTGTATATTTATACAAAGTCAGCTTATTGCCCCCACAAACTGGGTCCTCATTTAATCTACCTTAGAAAGGATGGAAGGCTGAGTCAACCTTGAGCCTGGTGAGAATTGAACTCGCAGTAATTGCAGGCACCTGGATGTTAAATGCTGCCTTAGGAGGCATTAGCCTCCTACGCCACTCAGGCTCCTACTTGAGCTGATCAATCATAAAATAAGGTGGCAAGAGGGGCAGGATATACCTGCCACCCTCCATAGGATTCCAGCATCCTCAGCCCCAGGCAGCAATCACAAGCGAGAGATTCGGGTTGACTGAGGGGGTGATCATGCAGCTGTTCCACACCCATGAGGACTTGAAACTTGAAGTGATGAATCTCAGCTTGGAGATGATAAATCATAAAAGAAGGTGGCAAGAAGGGGAAGGACGCCTGTGCCCCAGCCCTACAATTCAAAAGCATTCTCAGCCCCAGACGTCCATCGAAAACGAAGGGGGTTTGGGTCGGCAGGTGGGGAGGAGGGGAACGGGCCCAAGTCTGTTCAGCACTCCTGAGGGCTTGAAACTTGAGATGGACAAATCTCAGCTCGAGACGATAAATCATAAAATAAGGTGGCAAGAGGGCAGTGGTGAAATCCAATTTTTTTTTACTACCGGTTCTGTGGGCGTGGCTTGGTGGGCATGGTTTGGCTTGGTGGGCGTGGCTTGGTGGGCATGGCAGGGGAAGGATATGCAAAATCCCCATTCCCACCCCACTCTGGGGCCAGCCAGAGGTGGTATTTACCGGTTCTCTGAACTACTCAAAATTTCCGCTACCAGTTCTCCAGAACCTGTCAGAACCTGCTGCATTTCACTCCTGAAAGAGGGGCAGGAGGATGCCGGTGCCATTTGCCCTACCAGTCAAAAGCATCCTCTCTCAGCCCCAGCCATCGAATCGTAAGGAAGGGGTTGGCGGGTGGGGGAGGAGGAGGAGGAGGGGAAGGAGCGCGTGGCTGCTCCCCACCCATGAGGACTTGAAACTTGAGGTGACAAATCTCAGCTCGAGAGGATAAATCATAAAATAAGGCGTGCAAGAGGATTCCAGCATCCTCAGCCCCAGGCAGCAATCACAAGGGAGGGATTCGGGTTGACGGAGGGGGGTGATCCTGCGGCTGTTCTGCACCCATGAGGACTTGAAACTTGAGACGATCAGTCTCGGCTTGGAGACGATAAATCATAAAAGAAGGCGGCAAGAGGTTGCAGCAGGATGCTGCTGCCACTTTGCCCTCCGTTTCAGAATAGAATAGAATAGAATAATAGAATAGAATAGAATAGAATAGAATAGAATAGAATAGAATAGAATAGAATAGAATAGAATTTTTATTGGCCAAGTGTGATTGGACACACAAGGAATTTGTCTTGGTGCATACGCTCTTAGTGTACATAAAAGAAAAGATACGTTCATCAAGAATCATAAGGTACAACACTTAATGATAGTCATAGGGAACAAATAAGCAATCAGGAAACAATATCAATATAAATTGTAAGGATACAAGCAACAAAATTACAGTCATACAGTCATAACCAGCCATCGAATCGCAACCAAAAGGAGTCGGCGGGGAGGAAGGAGGAGGAGGAGGGGAAGGATCGCGCGGCTGTTGCTCCCCATGAGGACTTGAAACTTGAGACGATCAATCTCAGCCTTGGACACGATAAATCACAAAACAAGAGGGTCAGGATGGATGCCGGGGCCCCTTTGCCCTCCCATTCAAAAGCATCCTCAGCCCCAGCCATCGACTCGCAACAAAAGGTCCCGTACTGCTCTGTACCCCATGAGGACTTGAAACTTGAGATGCTCAATCTCAGCTTGGAGACGATAAATCACAAAACAAGAGGGGGTAGGATGGATACCAGGGCCCCTTTGCCCTCCCATTCAAAAGCATCCTCACTCAGCCCCAGCCATCGACTCGCCAAGAAGTGGTCGAGGGAGGGGGAGGAAGGAGGAGGAGGAAGGGAAGGATCGTGCGCCTGCTGCTCCGCACCCCATGAGGACTTGAAACTTGAGATGATCAATCTCAGCCTTGGAGATGATAAATCACAAAACAAGAGAGTCAGGATGAATGCCAGGGGCCCCTTTGCCCTCCCATTCAAAAGCATCCTCAGCCCCAGCCATCAACTCGCAACGAAGGGGTCCCTACTGCTCCGCACCCCATGAGGACTTGAAACTTGAGATGATCAATCTCAGCCTTGGAGAGGATAAATCACAAAACAAGAGGGGGCAGGATGGATACCGGGGCCCCTTTGCCCTCCCATTCAAAAGCATCCTCACTCAGCCCCAGCCATCGACTCGCAAAGAAGGGGTGGGGGGGAGGAGGAGGAGGAGGAGGAGGGGAAGGATCCCGCGGCTGCTACTCCGCACCCCATGAGGACTTGAAACTTGAGATGATCAATCTCGGCTTGGACACCATAAATCACAAAACAAGAAGTTCAGCATGGATACCGGGGCCTCTTTACCCTGCCATTCAAAAGCATCCTCAACCCCAGCCATCAAAAGGGCCCGTACTGCTCCGTACCCCATGAGGACTTGAAACTTGAGATGATCAATCTCGGCTTGGACACCATAAATCACAAAACAAGAAGTTCAGCATGGATACCGGGGCCTCTTTACCCTGCCATTCAAAAGCATCCTCAACCCCAGCCATCAAAAGGGCCCGTACTGCTCCGTACCCCATGAGGACTTGAAACTTGAGATGATCAATCTCGGCTTGGACACCATAAATCACAAAACAAGAAGTTCAGCATGGATACCGGGGCCTCTTTACCCTGCCATTCAAAAGCATCCTCAACCCCAGCCATCAAAAGGGCCCGTACTGCTCCGTACCCCATGAGGACTTGAAACTTGAGATGATCAATCTCGGCTTGGACACCATAAATCACAAAACAAGAAGTTCAGCATGGATACCGGGGCCTCTTTACCCTGCCATTCAAAAGCATCCTCAACCCCAGCCATCAAAAGGGCCCGTACTGCTCCGTACCCCATGAGGACTTGAAACTTGAGCCGGCGATCTCGCGCTAAGACGGCCTTTCTCCGGCACGGATCACAACCAACCAACCAGCCAGCCCGGCCAAGGACGTGAGCGGCCGAAAACGGTGCGGAGGCTCAGGCGAAGGCCGGGCGGGAGAAAAAAAAAAACCCGCGGGAGGAGCTCCCCCGCCTTTCCTCGGGCTTGGTCCGGGCTGCAGAGGAGCGAACCGCAAGGCGCGGCTCGGGGAGCGGAGCGCTAAGCTTTTGCCCTCCCCGGCCGGGCATCATCATCATCATCATCATCATTACCAGCGCCCATCAGCAGAGCAGGCGCCCGCCGTGAACGGAACGGGGGGGGGGGGAGA
This sequence comes from Arizona elegans, assembly GCA_022577455.1. NCBI lineage: Eukaryota > Metazoa > Chordata > Lepidosauria > Squamata > Colubridae > Arizona > Arizona elegans. Next base: position 8,227,638 of record JAKOOJ010000005.1, on the reverse strand, counting down.
GAGAGAGGCCGGCTGCCGGTCCGCGGCCCCCTGGCGGAGCGGCTCCGCATGGCCCGAGCGCCGGACGCCGCCGTTGCCACCGCCCCTGCCCGCCTCGCCCCCGGCTGGCTCCCGAGGTAGGAGGCGGCAGCGGCCGGTTGGTTGGGTTCCCCCCACCCTCCCACCAACCCCTTCTTCCCTCCGGATCGCCAGCATGAGCGTGGCTCTCCAGGAGCTCGGCAACAACGTGAGTAGCTGCCAACCCACCGGCTGCCGGCGGCTGCCCGCCCGCTTTCAGCCGAGGGCCGGGCTTATGTATGTGTATATGTGTGTGTGTGTATGGTTGTTTTGTTTTTTTTGCAGAAGCGCAGCGCCACCGAGAGCCGGGCTGAACCGGGAAGGAAGCCGACCCTTTGCCTTGCCAAAAGCGGGGAGGCTTTTTAATTTGGGGGGGAGGAGAGAGAGGGGGGTTTGGAAACGCCATGCCCGCAACTTTTATCCCTCGCCCACCTACCCACTCACCCACTCATTTTATTTTATTATTTTTTAAAAAATTTGATTTATATGCCGCCCTTCTCCGGAGACTCAGGGCGGCTTACAATGCGCTAAGCAATAGCCTTCATCCTTTTGTATATACACATATACATATACATATACATATACATACATACATACATACATACATACATACATACATATATATATATATAAATAAAGTCAGCTTATTGCCCCCACAACTGGGTCCTCAATTTACCTACCTTAGAAAGGATGGAAGGCTGAGTCAACCTTGAGCTTTGGAGAGATTCGAACCTGTAGTAATTGCGGGCAGCTGGTCTTAATAATCAGCTTAATAACAGGGTGCCTTAGGCCACTGTACTACCAAGGGTCTTATCCACCCCGTGTCCGGGGAAAACTTGGGCGTGATTGGGCTTGAAACGCGGGGACACGCGCACCTCTCCGCGCTTGCAGGTTGAGGGGTGGGTGGGCTGTGGAGTATGCCCCCCCCCTTTTTTTTTTTTTTAAAGACCGACCCAGCTGGTTTGAGTCCTTCCTTGGGATGGATGCCCGGACAACGAGGGGCATAGGTTTAGGATTGGGTGCCCTCATCTGTTACTCCCATAGGTGCTTTTTTTATTATTATTATTATTATTGGTTAATCTTTAGTGAGATTCACAGCCTTTGAGGCTGGTTAATAGCTCAGCAGCTCGAGTCCTAACCAAGGACCCAGGAACTGTTAAGGTATCGTTGGAGGATGTAAGCTGTTCCGAGTAAGGTGGTTTTTTGTAGAGTCAAAATGTTCAAGTCCGGCAAATTTAGAATTTCTAAATAGCGGGGTAGCCCTTTGGGTATTGCTCCAAGGGCTCCAATTACAATTGGGACAACACATGATTTCTTTTTCCACAGTCACTCAACTTCAATTTTTATTATTATTATTATTATTATTATTATTATTATTATTATTTAATCTTTATTGAGATTCACAGCCTTTGAGGCTGGTTAATAGCTCAGCAGCTCGAGTCCTAACCAAGGACCTAGGAACTGTTAAGGTATCGTCGGAGGATGTAAGATTATTATTATTATTATTATTATTATTTAATCTTTATTGAGATTCACAGCCTTTGAGGCTGGTTAATAGCTCAGCAGCTCAAGTCCTAACCAAGGACCTAGGAACTGTTAAGGTATCGTCGGAGGATGTAAGCTGTTCCGAGTAAGGTGGTTTTTTGTAGAGTCAAAATGTTCCAAGTCCAGTAAATTTAGAATTTCTAAATAGAGGGTAGCCCTTTGGGTATTGCTCCAAGGGCTACTATTACTACTACTACTACTATTATTATTATTATTATTATTATTATTATTATTATTATTATTAGTTAATCTGTAGTGAGATTCACAGCCTTTGAGGCTGGTTAATAGCTCAGCAGCTCGAGTCCTAACCAAGGACCTAGGAACTGTTAAGGTATCGTCAGAGGATGTAAGCTGTTCCGAGTAAGGTGGTTTTTTGTAGAGTCAAAATGTTCCAAGTCCAGTAAATTTAGAATTTCTAAATAGAGGGTAGCCCTTTGGGTATTGTTCCAAGGGCTACTATTACTACTACGACTACGACTACTACTACTACTACTACTACTACTATTATTATTATTATTATTATTATTATTATTATTATTATTCAAAAGGCAACTGGACTTTCTGGTTTTTGCTTTGAAGATGTTTCCCTTCCCATCCACAGGAAGCTTCTTCAGTTTTGAGGAAGCTTCTCGGGAAGAGCTGAAGAAGCTTCTGGGAGGAGAAGCAAAAGGTCTTCGAAGCAAAAACCAGAAAGTCCAGTTGCCTCTTGCGGGGAGTGGTAAAGCATCTTTGGGGCAACCTGGATGACCGAGAATCAGGGGGGAAATCCAGCCGGTTCTGGAGAACCGGTAGTGGAAATTTTGAGTAGTTTGGAGAACCGGCAAATACCACCTCTGGCTGGCCCCAAAGTGGGGTGAGAATGGAGATTTTGCAATATCCTTCCCCTGCCATGCCCACCAAGCCACACCATGCCCACCAATCCGCGCCCACAGAATCGGTAGTAAAAAAATGTGGATTTCACCACTGCCGAGAATCCCCATTGACATCCCTCATCCTAGCCTTCCTTTCTGATATCCTCCTACTTACTTACTTACTTGCTTACTTTATTTGATTTATATACCGCCCTACTCCTGAAGGACTCAGGGCGGTGAACAGCCAAACAGTAAAACTACATAGATACAAAATTTAAAAACAAAGTAAAATCGAATTAAGCAATTTGGCCCAGACAGATTAAAACACCCCAATCATTTAAAAACCGATTAAAATTTGCATAATTAAAAAGAGGGAAAAGATTAGGCCAGGCCCGCCTGGTGGAATAGAAAGGTCTTAAGAGCGCGGCGGAAAGTGTGCAGATCCGGGATCCTCCGTATCTCCGGGGGGAGCTCGTTCCAGATCGTAGGTACCCCCACAGAGAAGGCTCTCCCCCTGGGGGCCGCCAGTCGGCATTGTTTGGCCGATGGCACCCGGAGGAGCCCCTCTACCGGCCAGTGGGAGGCTATTGGTGGTAGTAGACGGTCCCATAGATAACCAGGTCCTAGCCTTGCTCGCCTTTCCATCTCTTGTAGTGGCCACTCTCCCAAAATACCCTTGATAGCGGAACATTAATAAGCCCTCTTGTGGAATCAAGGGTGGGCAAGGGTTCAGAGGTGGCACCCCCTCCCCACCCCGTGGTTTCCTGATTGCCGGGGCTAATTGGGTGATCGAAGCTGGAGAGATCTGGTCTGTCCCTGAACTTTTGAAGCTGGGGGGCTCTGGATAAAAGTCGAAAGCAGAGTTTGATGCTGACCTAGCATCATTTTTTTTGTTGGAATCCTGGTTAAGTTTTGGAGAAAGACTTCATTCACCCTAAGCTTGTGAGACTGCTTTCATCAAACCTTAGAGTGATTTAGAACAGGGGCCAACTTTGCTGGGGAATTCTGGGAGTTGAAGTCCTCCAGGCTTAAAAGTTGCCAAGGTTTAAAAGAGATTGTAGAGATGAACTGCTTCAATCTTTGTTCAATGGGGGAAAGACACTTAACCATCCTATGAGGTTACTAAACACAACTAAACACAAGAACAGTTTTTTCCCAAACGCCATCACTCTGCTAAACAAATAATTCCCTCAACACTGTCAAACTATTTACTAAGTCTGCACTACTATTAATCTTCTCATCGTTCCCACCACCCATCTCCTCCCACTTATGACTGTATGACTGTAATCTTGTTGCTGGTATCCTTACGATTTATATTGATATTGTTTCCTGATTACTTATTTGTACCCTATGACTATCATTAAGTGTTGTACCTTATGATTCTTGATGAACGTATCTTGTCTTTTATGTACACTGAGAGCTTATGCACCAAAACTAATTCCTTGTGTGTCCAATCACACTTGGCCAATAAAGAATTCTATTCTATTCTATTCTATTCTATTCTATTCTATTCTATTCTATTCTATTCTATTCTATTCTGGCCAGACAAGGCCATATAGAATTTTTTCTCCTGTCCCTTTCTCCTTCTTTATTCTAGTTTCTATTAAGCTACAGGTAGTCCTTGACTTATGACCACAACTGAACCCAAAATTTCTTTTTTTTTTAAATAATTTTTTATTTTATTTTTTAAGACAGACAAACATTTAATACAGCAATCCTCCCTTCCCTGTGATGTCTCGGTGTTATCTTCTAGGCTTCTTTTCCATCTTCCATAAATTTCTTCTATCTTCATATTCATCCAAACCGTTCTAACAGTTCATTTCTAAATTCAACATTATAATCATCATTTATACATACAGTAATTATACTATCAATCATTTGTATCTCTTTTCCAACCAATTATAAAAATAGTTCCATGTTTTAAAATATTCTGATTCCTCCTTATCTTTAATCATCAAAGTTAATATATTCATTTCTGCACAGTCTAAAAATTTTTTTATTACTTCTTCTTCCAAAGGTATTTTTTAATTTCCAATTTTGAGCATGCACAATTCTTGCAGCTGTTATTACATGTATAATCAAATACATGTAATACTGAGCCTTGGTAGTACAGTGGTTTAAAGCACCCTGTTATTAAGACCAGCTGCCTGCAATTACTGCAGGTTCGAATCTCGCCAGGCTCAAGGTTGACTCAGCCTTCCATCCTTTCTAAGGTAGGTAAATTGAGGACCCAGTTTGTGGGGGCAATAAGCTGACTTTGTATAAATATACAAAAGGATGAAGGCTATTGCTTAGCGCATTGTAAGCCGCCCTGAGTCTCCGGAGAAGGGCGGCATATAAATCAAATTTTAAAAAAATAAATACGCATTTTAACGGAGCCCAAAATTTCTGTTGCTAAGCAAGGCAATTGTTAAGGGATTTGTGCCCCAGTTTATGGCCTCTTTTTTTTTTTGCCATGGTTATTAAGTGATTTGCGGCAGTCGTTAAGTAAATTATGCCATCGTTAAGTGAATCTGGCTTCTTCCATTGACTTCGCTTGTTGGAATCCGGCTGGGAAGGTTACAAGTGGGGATGATATGACTCCAGGGACCACACAACTGTCCTAAATGCATAAATAGATAAATTACAACGGTGCTGAAAAATGTGGCTTGCAATTGGTCCTCAGACTTACGACTGTCTCAGCATCCCTATGGTCATGTGATTGCAATTCAGGCACTTTTAACAACCGGCATGGATTTAGGATGGCGATGGATCACCATTCCCAGACCACTTCCAACAATAGTAATAGCAATAGCACTTAGACTTATATGCCACTTCATAGTGCTTTACAGTCCTCTCTAAACAGTTTACAGAGTCAGCCTATTTGCGCCCCACCCCCCTCAACAATCTGGGTCCTCCTTTTACAGACCTCGGAAGGCTGAGTCAATCAGGAAGCCAGTCAGGATCGAACTGCTGGCAGTGGGCAGAGCTGCAATACTGCGCCACCACAGCTCCTTCACCTCCACCGCAAGGAAAGTTCATTGGGGTGGGGTGGGGGGGAAACTAGGTTTGCTTGACAACTAGGTTTGCGTGGCAAGAAAGCTCATAACACTCAATGTAGCTCTTCTAACAACCAGACGGGTTAGCAAAACAGAAATTCCAGTCCCCAATTATGGTCATAAGTCAAGAACTACCTGTAACTGACGAAGGGAAAATACCGTATTAGAGTATAAGACGCTCCAGACTATAAGATGCACCTACCTTTTTTGGGGGAAGAAAACAAGAAAAAAAAATCTGCCTGTGCCTCCCAGCAATTTGCCTTCTTGCAGCAAACAGTAAATAGCCAGTTTCAGTTTCAGTTTCAGCACAGCCTGATTAGCACAAGAAAAACATTTTTGGCTCTGCCTCCCAGCAATTTGCCTCCTTGCAGCAATAGGCAATGGCAATTTATTTATTTGTTTGTTTGTTTGTTTGTTTATTTATTTATTTATTTATTAAATTTGTATACCACCCTTCTCCCGAAGAACTCAGGGCGGTGAACAGCCAAGATTAAAATACATACCATATAAAAATTTGGCAGAGGCCAAAGGGTGGGGGCTGGTGGGTGGGGCTACATTCGGCGTATAAGATGCACCCAAATTTTCACCCTCTTTTAGGTGGGAAAAAGTGCATCTTATACTCCGAATAATACGGTAAGTCACTTTATATGCAGTACAGGGGTGGGTTCTAAAGTTTTTTACTACCGGTTCTGTGAGCGTGTCTTATTTTATGGGCGTGGTTTGATGGTCATGTGACAATTGTTTAGGATTTAGCAGAGGTACTGGTCTACCAGGCTTTTAACTGCTTGCAGAGCTGTTAATGAGCTCTACCCATTTGTTTTTGGAGGCACCGGTGTGCCACCACACTGCCTTTTAACACTGATCAGCTGTAGGGCGGCCCTTTGAAGTCCCACGGCAAGAGTTTAAAAAGTTTTTTTCCTTCTAGCCGATCAGCTGGGACTCGGGAGGCAGCGAATAGATTGGGGGCGGGGCCAAATAAAAGGTACGAATAACACGGGGCAGGCAGCCCCCAAACAAATAGAACCGGTTTGGTGAACGTCATATCATTACCGCTACCGACTCGGCCAAACCGGGCCGAACTGGGAGGAACCCACCCCTGATGCAGTAGCAATAAAACAATCTGTTCTTTCAGTCTTTAAGATTAAAAGACTTTATTTATTTATTTTTTCCTAGCGAATCTTCTGGGTTTTTAACTGAGCTGCCGGCCTCGGTTAAAAACCCAGAAGATTCACAATAAAAACAAATAATAAAGTCTTTTATAAAATGGATGGGGAGTCAACCCAATAAAATCTCCCTAAAGATTGCTAAAGGCAGTGAACTGTGCAAGATGCGGGCTTCGCAAACAAGCCAGGCCGAGAGGACAGAAAGATCTTATTCTCAAATTCAGATGGAAGGAAGAAAAGGAGAAGAATAAATGGAGACAGTCGAGCCTTCATGCAAGGAAGGGCGAGAGAGAGAGAGAGAGAGGCAGCTTTTGAATAACCAAGTGCTGAAAGAAGAGAGGGCTCATGAAAGACCAATTCTGTCTGCAAAGCAGTTGGGCCATTTCTGCAAATTAGAAACGGCAGCGTAAATAAGAGGTGGGTGGAAGGAGATAATAAAACGGCCTTTGAATCGTTTTCTACGTCGCAAAAGTAGAATTATATAGAAAGTTTTGAAGAGCTTCTGTCTAGACATGGTTGGTTGGTGGTGAGTCCTATTGACACTTGGGCAATTCCCAGCATGTGGAGTCCTTGGTGGTCCCTGAACTGGTGGTTTTCTTGCAGACGCTTCATTACCAAATTAGGTAATAACATCTGCACTGATGGCATCTAGTAGGGTAATGAGACGTCTGCAGGAAAACCACCAAGCTCAGAGAGAGAACCAAGGACCCACAGGTCAACCCTCACTTACAAATATAGGTAGTCCTCAACTTACAACCACAACTATGGTTTGATTGCTTATTTGTACCCTATGGCTATCATCAAGTGTTGTACCTTATGATTCTTGACGAACGTATCTTTTCTTTTATGTACACTGAGAGCCTATGCACCAAAGACAAATTCCTTGTGTGTCCAATCACACTTGGCCAATAAAGAATTCCTATTCTATTCTATTCTATTCTATTCTATTCTATTCTATTCTATTCTATTCTATTCTATTCTATTCTACTCTACTCTACTCTACTCTACTCTACTCTACTCTACTCTACTCAAGAAACCTTCAAAGGAACCCTGATTAACTCTTCTGTTGGACTTGTAGCAGGTTGAACAGATTGGTGTTTTTCAACCTTAACAATTTTGGGATGTATGGATTTCAACTCTCGGAATTTCCACAGTCAGCGAGCTGGGATGCTTTTTCTGGTTTCCATTCCACTTTGGATTCAAATTTCTCTTATCTGAGCGTTGACATGGCTGCGGTTCTTCCTCCTGTTCCTCAAGGTTATTCGCACAGCCCTTTACGCAGTGCTCAGTGGCTAAGACGCTGAGCTTGCCGATCGAAAGGTCAGCAGTTCGGCAGTTCAAATCCCTAGCGCCGCGTAACGGGGTGAGCTCCCATTACTTGTCCCAGCTTCTGCCAACCTAGCAGTTCGAAAGCACGTAAAAAATGCAAGTAGAAAAATAGGGACCAATTGGTGGGAAGGGAACAGTGTTCCGTGTGCCTTTAGCGTTGAGTCATGCCGGCCACATGACCTTGGAGACGTCTTCGGACAGTGCTGGCTCTTCGGCTTTGAAACGGAGATGAGCACCGCCCCCTAGAGTCGGGAACGACTAGCACATATGTGTGAGGGGAACCTTTACCTTTACCTTATACTAAAGGTATACCCATGGTCCTCGACTTACCACCACGATTGAGCTCAAAATTTCGATTGCCAAGCAAGAATAGTTGTTAAGTAAATTTTGCCACATTTTTCCACCTTTCTTGCCCCAGTTGTTAGTAACATGGTTGTTAAGTGAATCTGGTTTCCTCCTTGACTTTGCTTGACAGATCGGACATTGAAAACCATCATAAATATGAGCCAATTGCCAAGCATCTGAATTTTGATCAGGTGACTGTGGGGACGCAACAATGGTCATATGTGTGAAAAACCACAATAAGTCAAATTTTTCAGCGCTGTTGTAACTAAACAGTCACTACACAAAATGTTGTAAGTTGAGGGCAGGGGTGAAATGCTGCCAGTTTGGACCGGATCACCTGATCTGGTAGTGATGGAGGCGGGTGGTTCGGGGAACCGGTAGCAAAAATCCCTGCCCCTCCCCATTGCCCAGCTGAGCCACGCAATCATCAGAGGCTTTTCTTTTATTTTTAAAAGCATTTTTTCTACAACCTCTTTGGCCGAAGAGGTTATAGAAAAAAAATGCTTTTAAAAGTAAAAACAAAGCCTCTGCCGATCAGGCAAGTCAGCTGGGATCGTCAGAGGCTTTAAAAGCATTTTTTTTAACAACATCTTCAGCTGAAGAGGCTGTAGAAAAATGGTTTTAAAAGTAAAAAAAAAAAAAAAGTTGGCCATGCCCACTCAGACATATTAACCCCCCACCAAGCCACGCCCACAGAACCAGTAGTAACAAAATTTACATTTTACCACTGGTTGAGGGCTCCCTGTACCTGATTTGGATCCATACAAACACCCCAAAATGTGCATTTCTTCCCTCTATTGAACTGCCATCCGACACCCTCTTTCTTCAATCCGGACTTAATCTCACCTGTCTTTCTTTCTGTAAAATGCAGGCACTCCTCGACTTATGACCACAACTGAGCTCAACATCTCTGTTGCTAAGCGAGATGTTTGTTAGGTGATCCCCCCCCATGTTAAGACCTTTCTTGCCACAAGTTGTTAAGTGAATCACTGCAGTGGTTAGTAACATGGTTGTTAAGTGAATCAGGCTTCCCTCTTGGCTCTGCTTGTCAGACGGTTGCAAAAAGGGGAAATCGCAGGACCTCGAGACCCTGGCCACTGTCGTAAAGACGAATCGGTTTCCCAGTGTCTGAATTTTGATCCCGTGACCATGGGGATGTCGGTGTGAAAACTGCTCACGACTGGATTTTTTTCCCCTCCCGTCGTAACTTTGAACCAGGGGTGGTATTTACGTATCTTCGCTACCGGTTCGAAAATGTGAGCGCGTGCGCGCGCTGGCTTCGCTTGCATGGGCAGAACCTTCCTCGCATGCGCAGAGCGTCAAAAACAGGATGTGATGACATCCTGGCGGATGGGCAGAGTCTCCCACAGCCGCCGCTACTGGTTTACCCGAACTGGATAGAACTGGCTGAATACTACCACTGCTTTGAACCATCCCTAAATGAAGTGTTGTATGTTGGGACTGCTTGTAACAATCTGAAGTGGCATTGTCAGGGTTCCAAGTAACACCCCCGATGAAGGAACGCAGGAAACCCGACGTCTGACAGTCCTGAAGATTGAAAGTAAAAGATGGCTTACAGGACTGACAGGCATAGGGTTTCCTGCCTAAGCAGGGGGATTGTTGTGGCCTGTCAGCGGCCTGTGCAGTTAGTAGCTGATTCTGACAGCGAGGAGGCTGGTGTGGTGCTGCGCCAGCAGCCTGTGCAGCTGGCACTCGAGTCGGACAATGAGGAGGCTGGAGAAGATGTGGTGCCAGAGGCGGGCCTTCAGAACCTCCAGAAGCTTCCATGGGTGAAGAGGAAGAAGAGGAGGAGCCTCTTCTCAATGCACGGGCGCACAGAGCTGCCAAAAGGCAGGAGTGGCTCTGCAGGAGGAGGTCTCCTCGAGAGTAAGGCTTGGGGCTAATTGACCACTCCCTTAGCCTATTTAAGGACAGATGACGACTGAGGCAATTTGCAGGGAACAATTTTGTTCACTCTCCTTCGCGTCTGGATCTTAGTTCTCTTATCAGTTTCCTGCAAATTGCTTCTGGGCTTTCTGCCAAACATAGTAAGATTACGATTATTTACTCTTTGGATTCTTGTAGGCTGTTAAGAAAGTTAATTAACAGCCTTTGTTTGAAAAAGCCTGATTTAATTTAGTAAACTAAGGTTTGTACAGGCTTTGTGTGTGCTGCGTTCTTTGGGGTCCGTAGCTGGGGCAGAACAGGGTTGGACTAGAAGACCTCCAAGGTCCCTTCCAACTCTTGTTATTCTCTTCTATTTTCTTTTCTTGTAACATCAGATCTTGGCTGGAATGGGAGAGGCACTGACCGAGGTGCGTTACGCAGTCCTTGCAGGTGGAGCCGTTTATAAGACGATGTCATTTGATATCTCGAGATTCTGCTGTTTTTCTCGCTTTCTGATTTCCTTACCCTCATGTTTCCTCCAGAGAGAAAACTGCAAAGTGGTTTGATCGCAAGATGAAAGCATAAAAACCAGGAGGGCCCACAGTGGGGCGGCTGCTTTTTTTTTTAGAGGCTAAGAAAGCTTTTTAGATCTCTTATTGTTATGCAGGGTTAATAAATACGGACCTCAGGTTTTCAGGCCCTGATTAGCTCTCCTAGCAGTGCATTCTGACAAGCTGGGGTATCTTATCTTAGCAGAGGATAATTAGAACTGCAGAAAAAACAATGGCTACCAACCTGCCTTCCATGGAGACATGTATACTGCACGAGTCACAAAGAGGGCTGTGAAGATATTTACAGACCCCTCGCATTCTGGACATAAACTGTTTCAACTCCTACCCTCAGAACGACGCTATAGAGCACTGCACACCAAAACAACTAGACACAAGGACAGTTTTTTCCCAAACGCCATCACTCTGCTAAACAAATAATTCCCTCAACACTGTCAAACTATTCACTAAGTCTGCACTACTATTAATCTTCTCATCGTTCCTATCACCCATCTCCTCCCACGTATGACTGTATAACGGCAACTTTGTTGCTTGTATCCTTACGATTTATATTGATATTGTTTCCTGATTGCTTATTTGTAGCCTATGACTACTATTAAGTGTTGTACCTTATGATTCTTGATGAACATATCTTTTCTTTTATGTACACCGAGAGCCTATGCACCAAGACAAATTCCTTGTGTGTCCAATCCCACTTGGCCAATAAAGAATTCTATTCTATTCTATTCTATTCTATTCTATTCTATTCTATTCTATTCTATTCTATTCTATTCTATTCTATTCTATTCTACTCTACTCTACTCTACTCTACTCTACTCTACTCTACTCTACTCTTATCCTTCCCGGGTTGGTTAGGTTCATTCAGGATATCCTGCTGAGTGACGTATCTTTGTTTTCTTTCTTTCTTTCTTTTTTCTTTGAGGTAAAGTTTTTTTAAAATTTTTAAACGTACATCAATATCATCAATATCATTGCGTGGACAGTGTGGCACCTGAGTGTCACTCATTTTGATACAAAACCAATACTAATACAAATAAAAATTACTACGTTAGTCAAACTTACATGGTCTGATGTTATTATACATATTTATATCAGCACATATTCCTTCCGTTTTCAATTATTCAATATTTGCTACATCCTTCTAATAGTCCTAATATTGTTCTTGGGCATATCTGATAACATCCTTTTCCAAAATCTAATCTTAACCTCAAACATTCACTTTAAATGTGTTATGTAAAAATAGGTATAACAATATTCCCCCTGTTTCTAATTTCTTACTCTATTCTAGTTCTCAGTACAGCCAATCTTATGTTTTTTAAGGATCCTTTCTATCCATCATCTCTCACCCTGTTGGACGTTTCACTTCTTCTCTTTTTAACTTGCCTCCCATACTCCTATCTTTGTTTTCTGGGAGACCACGATACAGGGAGTCCTCCACGTACGACCTACAATGGAGCCTTAAATTGATATTGTTAAGTGAGATATGTCTTTTGCTCCATTTTACGACTTTTCTCATCACATCCGTTAAGGGAATCGTTGTCGTTCTTACGTGAGTAACGCGGTGGTTAAGGGTGTTTGACTTCCCCATGGACTTTTGCTGGTCAAGGTCACAAAAGGGGATCACAGGACCCCGGGGACACTGCCACTGTCATAAAGGCCAGAGAAGGGCGGTATATAAATTCAAATATAAATCAATGAATCAATCAATAAAATGAGGGTCTGAATGTAAATCAGGTGTCGGTGGGGATGCCACAACGAGCATTAGAGTGAAAAATGGTCCTAGGTCACTTTTTTCAGGGCTGTTGTAACTTTGAACCATCACTAAATAAACTGTTGTAAGTAAGGACTACCTGTAGTAAGCAGGGATGTCTAACCTTGGCAACTTTAACTTTAACTTCAACCGTAATAACACATAAGGGCTATCAATAGATTCAAACTCCATGTAATTCGCTCTAATCTTGATTGTAGGAAATATGACTTCTGCAATAGAGTAGTAAATGTCTGGAACACTCTACCTGATCCTGTTGTTAGTCTCTCTAATCCCCATACCTTTTACCTTAAACTGTCTACCGTGGACTTTACCTGTTTCTTAAGAGGTCCATAAAGGGGGCGTGCATAAGCACATCAGCATGCCTACCGTCCCTGTCCTACTGTCCCCATTGATACGTACTCATTTTATGTGTTTATGGCTATGTTTTGCTTATTTATATCCTTTTATTTGTGCCAAAAAAAATTCATGTGTCCACATCTATGTCTATACTGTTGTTTCTTTGTATTTGTTGACAAATTAACTAACTAACTAACTAACTGAATTCTGGGAGTTGAAGTCCACAGGCCTTAAAGTTGCCAAGGTTGGACACTCCTCATATAGAGGATGATCATTCACCTCTCTCAATATTTCTATTTCCATTTCTATTTTTTTCTTACAAAGAGGGACCCCTTTTGGGTGTTCTTAGCATTCTTCACCAGCTGATTTTGAACTTTTCTAATTTCTAGCTATCGAAATATACTGTTTCGCGATGACCATAATCTTCTTTCCTTATCAATTAGGTCTGTGGTCTGTTTGCTTCAGAACTTTACCAGGCGTATTCTGAAGTTACATTGGTTTCTCTTCTTCTTCTTCTTCTTCTTCTTCTTCTTCTTCTTCTTCTTCTTCTTCTTCTTCTTCTTCTTCTTCTTCTTCTTCTTCTTCTTCTTCTTCTTCTTCTCCTCCTTCTCCTTCTCCTTCTCCTTCTCCTTCTCCTTCTCCTCCTCCTCCTCCTCCTCCTCCTCCTTCTTCCTGTTCCTCCTCTCCTTCTCCTTCTCTTTCTCTTTCTCTTTCTCTTTCTCCTTCTCCTTCTCCTTCTCCTTCTCCTTCTCCTTCTCCTTCTCCTTCTTCCTGCTGCTCCTGTTCCTCCTGCTCCTCCTCCTCCTCCTCCTCTTCTTCTTCTTCTTCTTCTTCTTCTTCTTCTTCTTCTTCTTCTTCTTCTTCTTCTTCTTCTTCTTCTTCTTCTCTTTCTCCTTCTCCTTCTCCTCCTCCTTCTCCTCCTTCTCCTCTTCTTCCTGCTCCTCATCCTGCTCCTTTCCTTCTCCTTCTTCCTGCTGCTCCTGCTCCTCCTCCTCTTCCTCCTTCTCCTCTTCTTCTTCTTCTCCTCCTCCTTCTCCTTTTCTTCCTTCTCCTTCTCCTCCTCCTGCTCCTCCTCCTGCCCCTTTTCTTCTCCTTCTCCTTCTCCTTCTCCTCCTTCTCCTCCTTCTCCTTCTTCCTGCTGCTGCTGCTGCTCCTCCTCCTCCTCCTCTTCTCCTCCTCCTCCTCCTCCTTTCTTCTTCTTCTTCCCCTTCCCCTTCCCCTTCCCCTTCCCCTCCTCCTCCTCTGCATGAGTAATACCAGGCCCTACTAATATTCATTCTTCTAGTTTTTTTTAACCCAGATTATCCCTGAAGTATCTCTAAGCTAATTCACTTTATTTCTAGAAAATGACAAAGACTCCCAGAACAGCAGATCAAACACATCCTGAGAGGGGGAAAAAGAACCATCTGGGGAACACCAAAATGCTTTCTGCATCCCTGATGGATGTCATTCATCAAGTCTTCATTATACCCATTAAACTATATTTCTCTTCCTGTGCTCAAAGTAGAAGCTCATCTCATTTATTTCCCATACTTTGCGTTTTACCGTCTAAATTTCAGGGACTCTGTACTTTATGAGCACAGTTCTTTCTAATTATTTTTTATGGAATGTGTAATAGATCTCATAACAGCAACACACAGTAAGCACTTGTGAGGAAACCATGTGTCAAAGGATCTTTACAGCATAGGTTGGTTATACATCTAAGCCAGTGGTGGGTTCCTCCTAGTTCCGCCCAGTTCCACTGAGCCGGTAGCAGTGACGATATGATGTCACCGAACTGGTTCTGGGCTCCCCCGCCCCACTGCCCCCTGCGTTATTCTTTTATTTGGCCCCACCCCCAATCTATTGCTGCCTCCTGAGTCCCAGCTGATGGCTAGAGGGAAAAAAACTGTTTAAACTCTTGCCGCGGGGCTTCAAAGGGCCGCCCTACAGCTGATCAGCGTTAAAAGAAAACAAATGAGTAGATCGGTGCCTGCAAAAATACATGAGTAGATCAGTGCCTGTAAAAATACATGAGGAGATCAGGGCCTGCAAAAATAAATGGGTAGATCAGTGCCTGCAAAAATACATGAGTAGATCAATGCCTGCAAAAATAAATGGGTAGAGCAGTGCCTGCAAAAATACATGAGGAGATCAGTGCCTACAAAAATACATGAGGAGATCAGTGCCTGTAAAAATACATGAGTAGATCAGTGCCTGTAAAAATACATGAGGAGATCAGTGCCTGTAAAAATAAATGGGTAGAGCAGTGCCTACAAAAATACATGAGATCAGTGCCTGCAAAAATAAATGAGTAGATCAGTGCCTGTAAAAATACATGAGTAGATCAGTGCTTGCAAAAATACATGAGTAGATCAGTGCCTGTAAAAATACATGAGTAGATCAGTGCTTGCAAAAATACATGAGTAGATCAGTGCCTGTAAAAATACGTGAGGAGATCAGTGCCTGTAAAAATACGTGAGGAGATCAGTGCCTGCAAAAATACATGAGTAGATCAGTGCTTGCAAAAATACATGAGTAGATCAGTGCCTGTAAAAATACATGAGTAGATCAGTGCTTGCAAAAATACATGAGTAGATCAGTGCCTGTAAAAATACGTGAGGAGATCAGTGCCTGTAAAAATACGTGAGGAGATCAGTGCCTGCAAAAATACATGAGTAGATCAGTGCCTGTAAAAATACATGAGGAGATCAGTGCCTGTAAAAATACGTGAGGAGATCAGTGCCTGCAAAAATACATGAGTAAATCAGTGCCTGCAAAAAATAAATGGGTAGATCGGTACAGCTCTACAAGCAGTTAAAAGCCTGGTAGACCAGTACCTCTGCTAAATCCTAAATAATTGTCACATGACCATCAAGCCACGCCCATAAAATAAGCCACGCCCACAGAACCGGTAGTAAAAAAAATTAGAACCCACCCCTGATTTAAGCAAGCAAGAAAGGAGGCGGGGATGACACCACCAATATTATGAGATAATTCTTAAATACCAAGAAATAATTTAGTGAAGTAGAGGCATCTAAGAAAACCAATTTCGTTGTATACATGATGTACAATGACAGTAAAGGCTATACTATACTATAAAAAGAAGCAAGCTTATTGAACTAGCATTGAGCAGGCAACGAAATAGTAAAGCAAAAAAAAAACCCTGTGCGTGTGCAGAATTCCAAGCAGGGTCCAAAGAAATTCGGAGAGTCGGTTAAAAATGTGGGATTTAATTGTCTATGGAGATTCTCAGTCATCCAGGGCATGGTTGTCCCAAAGGTGCTTTTTCAAAAGGAAACTGGACTTCGTTTTTCCTTGAAGACGTTTTGCTCCTCATCCAAGAAGCTTCTTCGGTTCTTCAAAATGGGTCTCTGGGGAAAGAACTGAAGAAGCTTCTTGGATGAGGAGTGAAACGTCTTCAAGGAAGAACGAAGTCCAGTTGCCTTTTGAAACAGCACCTTTAGGGAGTGGAATTTAGTTCTAAAATTCCGCTTGAAGGGAATGTAGAAAGGAGAGACTTAGGAAAACCTGGAAGAGAGAGAAGGTTGAAAAGAGACTTCTCTTGAAACTGCCTAGGGTAGAGCAGGGCACCCCAAATTTTCCCTCAAATATTACCTGAAAGTTTTATCAGACTTCAAAGCTCCTTCTAGCAGCACAGTCATAAGTTCAAAAGATTGCTGGATGAATGGTTGTAACTCGATGACTTTCTGCATTGATTGCCTAGCTCCGTGATGGCGAACCTATGGCACACATGCCAAAGGTGGCACGCGGAGCCATATCTGTGGGCACGCGAGCGTTGTCCTAGCTCAGCTCCAGCGCGCGCAGCTGATTTTTGGTCCTTCTGGGCCCACTGGAAGTTGGGAAAAAGGGTGTTTCCATCTTACAGAGGGCCTCGGTGGGGGGGGAAGGCCATTTTTACCCTCCTTAGGATCCTAGAAAGGCTCTGGAGCCTGGGGAGGGCAAAAAAAACGGGCCTTGCAGTCCCATTGGAAGTTGGGAAACGGGTCATTTCCAGCCTCCAGAGGGCCTCTGGGTGGGTGGGGAAGGCTGTTTTTGCCCTCCCCAGACTCCAAGAAAGCCTCTGGAGCCTGGGGAGGGCAAAAAACGGGCCTAGTGGGCCCACCATGCCATCATGTGCCAAAAGCGGGGGGAGTATGGGGGTCACATGCGCATGCTTAGGGCGCATTGAATTATGGGTGTGGGCACACTGACACGCAATCCCTCCATGCCCCCTCCCCACTTTTGGCACGCGACGGCAAAAAATTTAGCCATCACTGGCCTAGCTGCTAATTCATGGTTTCACTTTCCAGTTTACAGGCAGTCCTCAACTAAACAACCAGATTTAGGACCTGAATTTCCATCCTTTTTTTTTTTTCCCCCAATGCCATTGTAACTTCAAACAATTGCTGAATGAATGATTCTATGTCAAGGACTAGCTAAATTTCCACAGACTGGAAAACAGGCATGAGATCACTCGGATCCCTAGTTTCTATAGTACGCCGCCCCGCTCAAATGCACATGTAACAATGGTTTGGTGGATTTATTAATATTCCCCAGCAGTTCCCTTCACCAAAAACCCAGAACTGTCCCAATTAAGTCCAGCCAAAAGCAGACCAATGCTGGTCCACAGAGCAGATACAGATTAACAGAGTTAGAAGGGACCTTGTAGGCAGTGGTGGGATTCAGCCGGTTCGCACCATTTCGGGAGAACCGGTTGTTAACTTTCTGAGCAATTTGGCAAACTGGTTGCTGGAAGAAATCACTAGGGCAGAGAACCGGTTGTTAAATTACTTGAATCCCACCACTGCTTGTAGGTCATCTAGTCCAATCCACCAACCAAGCAGACCCTACACCAGTGATGGCTAACCTTTTTGCCGTTGTGTGCCAAAAGCAGGAGGAGCGTGGGGGGGTCGCACACACGTGTGGCCACACCCATAATTCAATGTTCCCTGCCCCCCCCACGCATGCGCACATGACCCCCCACACACTCCCCCCGCTTTTGGCACACGATGGCACAGTGGGCCCGTTAGGACAGTTTTTCACCCTCCCCAGGCTCCAGAGGCTTTCTCGGAACCTGGGGAGGGCAAAAACGGCCTTCCCCAACCCCCCAGAGAGGCCCTCCAGAGGCCGGAAACGGCCCATTTGCTGGCTTCTGGTGGGACCGGAAAGCCCGAAAACCAGCTGGTTGGCATACACAAGCGCACTGGAGTTGAGCTAGGGCAACAGTTGCGTGCCCACTATTATGGCTCCGCGTGCCACCTGTGGCACGCGTGCCATAGGTTCGCCATCACAGCCCTACACCATTTCTGACAGATGGCAGTCCAGGCTTTTCTTGAAAGCTTCCATTGATGAAGCTCCCACAACTTCTGAAGACAAGCTGTTCCATTGATTGATTGCTCTCTCTCTGTGTCAGAAAATTTCTCCTTATTTCCAGGTTGAATCTCTCCTTGTTCAATTTCCATCCGTTATTCTTTTTCTGGCCTTAGCTTGACCCCCTCCTCTCTGTGACAGCTCCTCAAATAGTGGAATATTGCTATCATGTCTCCCCTGGTCCTTCTTTTCATTAAACCAGCCATATCCAATTCCTGCAACCGTTCTTCTTATGTTTTAGTCTCCAGTCCCTCTAATCGCCTTGATTGCTCTTCTCTGCACTCTTTCTAGATTCTCAACATCTTTTTTATAGCGTGGTGACCAGGGTGGATAAAAATCAATGATTTAAAAAAAATAAATAAAAAAAATCAGATTTTTTTTATTTAAATCGGATTTTATTTTTATTTTTATCGAATTTATTTTAATAAAAAACTTTTGGGGTAAAAATCTATCGTAAGATAGTTTTCTATTTAAGATGCATAAATAATTTAGTTTATTCAGCATGAAATGGAGCTTAGTTATGTAGCATGAGGCTGTCTATTCTGCAACACTGGGACTATCGGTGAGTCCACAGTAGGTAAAAAGGAGAAGCAGAGATGACAGTTGCTCTTTAAAAATTATGATTTAAATCGAGTTGATTTAAATCAAGCCTTTTTACTAGTGATTTAAATCTGTCACAAGTAAATGCCTTATTCTCCTTTATGTAAATAATATATGACCAGGGTATCAGGGGTTAACTTATTCTTCTCTATTTAATATATTCATACTTAACCACTCCTATATCTAGCTCCACCCCATGTATATATAAGGAGCTGTATGCCTTCCTTCTGAGCTTCTATCTGTGAATATTCAGTGAATATAGAATGCCTTCTGTAAATAAACAGTGCTTTATTTGAATATCTAATTCTTATTCTACTTATTGAGTCTGATCCTGAAAAATATCGTAACAATCTGGTAGCAGAGGATGGTTGAATTGACTCAATAAAACTTTAAATATGTCTGAGAGAGAAAACTCCAGAAATAAAAGAGAAAGACCCAACACCAGGGCATACAGCAAAGAAATGGAAGCAGATCAAGAAATAATCGATGAGTCCACGAATACAATATCGAGAGAATCTGAAGACTGCACTACTGACAATGAAGAAACAATGGATGAGACTGATGACCAAGAAGAAAACGAAATAGAAAACAACGAACTCAGGTCAGAGATACTAAAACTCTTAAAAAGCCAAAAGAACGATGAAAATCTCATCGCTAACCTCCAAGAAATATTAAAAAACAACGGAGCAGCGAAAGAGAAGCACATCGTTACGAATAAATCTAAAGACTCAAAAACGGTGAGCGATCTGCCTGAAAATAAAAATACAGCGAAAAAGAAAACTAACAGTCCCGCGCAAAATTTTGAATGGCAGCCATCTTGGTTTCAACGGACCCCTAAGATGAGCGAAGCAGAGCCAATCAGAAAGCTAGATTCAAAATACCTGGCGCGAAAAGCCTTACTCGATGCAAGAAATGAAAAAGAGAAAATTTACACCTCAGAAGAATCAGACACAGAGATTGAAGAGACTTCGATAGATATGCAAGTAAAATCAGCAATGAAACGCTGTTTGCTGCTTTTGGACCAAAATTGAAAATCACTAAAGAATCAACGAAAAGGCAAGCAAGCAAACAAACATCTCAGAATCCACCCACTTCTATTCAAACGACGAAAGCACCAATGCCTGAACCCAGAGAGCCCTGCAGATACCACCCCACGCCACAGACGATCCCAGGGACCAGCGTTCTCAACCAAAGAAAGCGAGTGCCTGCTATCACCAGGACTCCCAAGATCGAGCCGGAGACCGATTCCTCAGAAGAAGAGCGATGCGAGGGAGCTGCGGCAGCGAGAACCTCTCACGACGGCTTCAGGAGCGAAATGAACAACGCGCATGTGCAAGACTACACAGACAACTTCGAAGGACATGAAGAACAGAGAGAACCATTCAGAATCGTCGCAAGCATACCCACGCCATTTTGTAACTTTCAACATTTGCAAGACCACGGACTACCTCCAGTTGTAAGTAATGGATCCAACAATATTGGGAATTTACCCAATGATTTCCCAAAACTGAGAATAGATGGCATTAATTTGCAAGAATGGTGTCAGCAGCTCCAGGTTGTCTTTCTAAAAGAAAACTTATTATTTTTTATCACTAATCCCCCAAAAAGACCTTGGACTCTAAAATTAGACTGTCTGCACCATAGGGCATTTTTCTTATTAATTTCCAGTATATCTCCTGCCATGTACCACAGTATTAAGCAAAATCTAACTGTATCGGAAATTATTCAATGCATGTTTAAATTGTTTCACAGTGAAAGTGTAGCCACTACAACAAGAATGTCTAAAGATTTCTTCTCAGCTAGGATAAAGCCAGGGGTTACCATAAGTGAACATTTGATATCTTTAAACAAAATTAGAGCAGAACTGCATTTAAGGGGGGAAATAATTTCAGATCAAACAATGAAGAGTGTTATCATTAACTCACTAGACCCATCGTGGGATAACTATATATCTCATTTAGACACAATCAATTTAGGATATTTATCCATAGAAAGTCTATCTAACAAGCTAATATCTGAAGATAATTCAAGGAGAAGTCGTTGTAACAATCACATGGAACATAAACAATATGAGAGGGTAGTTTTTCAAGAAAGATATCATGAACCAATAGGATGCCACAACTGTGGATCCAAAGAACATAATAGGAGAGACTGTCCAAAACTCCTCAGAAATAGAAAAAATCCTGACGACAGAAATAGGTATCAAAACAGACAGTCATCAATTGATAGACATAGATATAGAAGTCCACCCATCTATAGGGAACATAGAGGGGGCAGGGATAACTCAAAAGATAGAAAGTCTGGTTCACTGAATGGGTTAAACAAACATGACAACACTAACATACAACAGACAGAGGACAATGATTGGCTTATCGATTCTGGAGCAACCAACCACACTACAAATAATAAAAATATACTATCTTCATTTGTAGAGGATAAATTCGTAATTAAGGTAGCTAATCAAGAGAAGGTTCAAGTCATAGGTAGAGGAAATATAACCTTACCTGGCCTAGGAAAAATAGAGGGGGTATTGTTAATACCTAAAATACCTCATAACATACTTAGTGCAATAAAACTAAGCAGAGATTCTGGCATAAATATTGTGTTCTCAAAAGGAAAAGCAACATTAGAGAAAAACAGAACAAACATAGGTACTGTGATTATTAAAGGAGGTCTACCTTATCTAATGACAAAAGAAAAATGGTTACACAACATTGATTCCAACATGGAAGATAACAATAACATAGACAACGAAAACAGTAGTAATAGTAACAATGAGGAACATGAGATTATTCACAATCACAAAGACACACACAACAACAATATACCTAATATTGGTAAACCAATTCATGATGAGTGTGCTCATGTCTTACATAGGAAATTAGGACATGCCAGTTTTCCTGTAGTTCAAAAGATGACTGAACATGCTGAAGGTGTTAAAATAAAAAATTGTAAAAACTATTTGGAATGCTCAGTATGTAAATCTACAAAACTCAAAACTAGCCCCAAACCCAAAAAATCAACAAGATCAATCAACAAAATTTTTGATTTGGTACACATGGACCTAGTTGGTCCATTAACACCATCAATCACATATAGAAAATGTTATTTCCTAACCATTGTGGATGACTATAGTCGTTATGGCTTTGTCTATACACTAAAGCACAAAGATGAAACTTTTCAGAAATTTAAGGAGTTTTACAAACGTATAGAAACACAACATAATATTAGAATAAAACAAATTATGACAGATAGGGGATGTGAATTCATGTCAAAAGAATTCTCCCAATGGCTTAAAGACAAAGGGATGTTACATTACACGTCTAGCCTTTTCTCTGCATTCCAAAATGGAGTGGCAGAGAGAAAGAACTCAACATTACAAACCATGATTAGATGCACATTAGAAGATGCTGGCTTAGGAAAACAATTCTGGTCAGAAGCTTTACAATATTCCAATTATACACAAAATAGAACTTGGTCCAGCATTGTTAACAAGACACCATATGAAATGATGTATAATAGGAAACCCAAAATAGCTCATATGCACATATTTGGAGTCACTGCAGACGTACACATACCTAAGCAATTAAGACGTAAAGGTGAGAACGTATCTAGGAGACTCAGGTTCATGGGTTACGAAACAGGCACAAAAGGGTACAGATTTATCGATAATAATAACAGATTTATAGTTTCCAGAACGGCTGTATTCCATGAACAGGCCAACTGGTCTAAAATACATCTTAATGAAATTTTCCCAAACAACTATACAAACACTAAACACCAAGAGGAAAGAACTGGAGAAGAATACAATCACAACATACATAAAAACAAAAACAAAACATGGACAAACAGTCAATACAAAATAAAGACAGATTCATTAACAAAAAAGGAAGCTAGGTATTTACATGACAATGATAGTAGACCAAAAAGGACAATCAGGAATAACAGAAACCAAATACCAAACAAATACAAAGATTATATAATGTATATGGATGGAGAAACATCAACACCAAACACATACGAGGAAGTGCTAAAACTTCCCCCCGAAGAAAAGGAAAAGTGGGAATCAGCCATGACTAAAGAGATGGATAGTTTGCAGAAATTAAATGTATTCACACCTACACATGCACCTAAAGATAAAACTGTTATTGGTACTAGGTGGATATATAAAATCAAAAACTTAGAAGAAGGCAACACCTTATACAAAGCTAGACTAGTTGCTCAAGGTTATGCACAAAAATATCCCGAGGATTACACGGATACATACTCTCCCACAGTAAGAACTGAGAGTGTTAAAACTGCACTGGTCATAGCATCAGCACTTAACCTTGATGTATTCCAATACGACATACAGACTGCATATCTACATGCAAAATTAGATAAAGAGATATATGTAAGAGCGCCTCACAGTCAATATACGAACAAAAATGAAACGTGGTTACTAAATAAAAGTTTATATGGGCTGAAACAATCTGGCAAAAGATGGTATGAATGTTTAGTAAAAGTGCTCAAAATTATGAATTTTAATGCCACTACTGCTGATAACTGTTTCTTTGTTAAAAAAGAGGATGACTCTTTAGAATTCGTGTTAATTTATGTGGATGATATTTTGTATATAGGTAAACACAAAGAGAAGAGAGAAACATTTGTAACAAAACTAAATGAACATTTCTTTTTGAAATCATTAGGTAAGGTAAATAAGTATCTTGGAGTTCAAATTAGCAAAACAAAAAAGGGATTCAAACTTTCTCAAAGAGATAAGATTATAGAACTCCTGAACAAATGTAACTTAAACAATGCTAAACCCTGTGATACTCCCATGCAAACTGATTTCCTGAGGAACACAGATGAGTCATCCCCTGAATTTAAAGATAATACTCTTTACAGATCAGTCATCGGTTCCCTTCTATATATCTCCAATTGGACCAGACCCGATATCGCTTTGCCTCTCAACTTGTTGTCTAGACACGTCAGCAAACCACTAGTATATCATTGGGAAGCTGTCAAAAGAATATTAAGATATTTGAAAAATAGCTTAGATTTTTGTTTATTATTGGAACCCAATAGTGACAAAGAGCCCATCCTCACATGTTACGCCGACGCAGATTGGGCTGGCGACACCACATGTAGAAAAAGCACATATGGTTATATATTTTTTCTTAACAATTGTCCAGTTTACTGGTATACTGGTAAACAAGACTTAGTAGCCACATCAACGACTGAGGCAGAATATGTCTGTTTGTCTAAAGCCTCAAATAACCTCGTATGGTTTAATGACTTGTTGTCAGACACCTGGATGAAACCTTCATTACCATTTATCATACATGAAGATAATAAGGCTGCTATTGAAATATCTAGATCTGATGCCATTGGACAAAGATCCAGACATATAGATATAAAATTCAAACATGTGAGACAGTTATCTCAAGATGGATTTATTAAAGCAGTCCATTGTGAAACGTCAGAGCAAATTGCTGACATACTAACAAAGCCTTTACCCTCTAAGCAGCACAAATATTTGACTTCTAAGTTACAAGTTTTATATTGTTCAGAATCTGAATGTAATTATTGTTATATATCGAATCGGCATTTAGAGGGGGATTTGTCACAAGTAAATGCCTTATTCTCCTTTATGTAAATAATATATGACCAGGGTATCAGGGGTTAACTTATTCTTCTCTATTTAATATATTCATACTTAACCACTCCTATATCTAGCTCCACCCCATGTATATATAAGGAGCTGTATGCCTTCCTTCTGAGCTTCTATCTGTGAATATTCAGTGAATATAGAATGCCTTCTGTAAATAAACAGTGCTTTATTTGAATATCTAATTCTTATTCTACTTATTGAGTCTGATCCTGAAAAATATCGTAACAAAATCATGATTTAAAGTGTGATTTAAATCAACTTGATTTAAATCAAATCCATCCTGGTGGTGACCAAAACTGGACAGAGTACTCTAGGTGTGGTCTTGTGTGGAGACAACAAGGTGTGGAACAATGGCCAATGAGTCCACAAGGTACTTTCAAAGTCTCCCAAAGCAGACAAATCCACCAGGCAAAACTAAACCCACAACACGAGAGGGTTCACGAGGCAAGAAAAGTTCAAAGTTCTCAAGGCACGATCCAAAGTCAACACGCGGTTTCAAATCCAGAGCAAGACAGGGATCACAATGACCAGGAAACACGCAGCTAGGAAATGAACACATTGTTCCCAGCATCGTCTCCATTTGTCTGCTGTGCCAAATAGTCAGCGTTTGGTGCAGCCCATCAAAAAGGGAGAGGCTGCCTCCTTGCAAGTAATCTGGCTGACCTTCACTGCTCCTGCCTTTTCTTTGCCCTACGTGTTCTCGGATCAGGTGCAGAAGGCGGTTCCTCTTCCTCATCGCTGACTGGCTGCGGCTGCATTTTCCCCCCACCTGAAGCTTTAGGGCTGTCCTGCTGCAGCTGGGCTTCAGCCAAATCCCTCTCAACCGGCTGCTTGAAGCCACTGACCGACTCCCCTCCTGACATGCCTAGGACTGGTTCATTCTCCTCTGAACTGACATCCAGAGAGGCATCTGGGGAAGCATCCGGGGGAGTCATCCAGTGGTGGGTTTCCCCCGGTTCGCACTGGTTCTATAGAACTGGTAGTAAAACTGGCGGGAGGCTCCGCCCACTGTCCCCGACATCATCAAAATGCTTCGCGCGGCCCGGCTGCAAACCGGTAGTAAAGGTAAGTAGAACCCACCCCTGGAGTCATCGCGTATAGTGTCCTTCCTGTGTTTTCAAAGTCAAGGGAAGCAATGTTGTGGTTGTTCGCCTGCCTCTAGATCTATCACCGGGAAGGAAAAATTGTCAGTGGGAGTTGATCAATGTTAGAAGCAGAGGTGGTATTCAGACGGTTCGGACCAGTTCGGATGAACTGGTAGCGGAAATTGCGGGTGGTTCCGCACACCCGTCCTGGCACTATGCCGTCCTATTTAGCCATGTTTTGGAGACTGGGCACATGCATGGAAGGCCAGGTGCATATGAGGAAGGCGTGCACGTGCGGTGAACCAGTGGTAAAAATATGTGAAACCCACCTCTGGTTAGAAGGCATTCTGTAGGAGAAGGGACGGGGGGCGGAATCAAAAGAGGAATCAGCCTAGACTCTCTATATAGCCACAAGCCGGCAAAGTCGAATCCCTCTTGAATCCCGTTGGCCCTTATTTAATGCCGATATAGTGCTACCCTGTTTCCCCCAAAATAAGACATCCCCTGGTAATAAGCCCAATCAGGCTTTTGAACGCATGGCAATAAGGCCAAGCGCTTATTTCAGGGTTCAAAGAGGGAAGGAAGGAAGGAGGGAGGAATGAAGGAGGAAAGGAGGGAGGGAGATGGGAATGAGAAGGAGGGAGGAAGGAGGGAGGGAGATGGGAAGGAGAAGGAGGGAGGGAGGAAGGAAGGAAGGAGGGAGGGAGATGGGAAGGAGAAGGAGGGATGGAGGGAGGAAGGAAGGAGGGAGGAAGATTGGAATGAGAATGAGAACGAGGGAGAGGGAGGGAGGGAGGGAAGGAAGGGAGGGAGGAATGAAGGAAGAAAGGAGGGAGGGAGATGGGAATGAGAATGAGAATGATGGAGAGGGAGGGGGAGGGAAGGAAGGAGGGAGGGAGGAATGAAGGAAGAAAGGAGGGAGGGAGATGGGAATGAGAAGGAGGGAGGGAGGAAGGAAGGAGGGAGATGGGAATGAGAAGGAGGGAGGGAAGGAGATGGGAATGAGAAAGAGGGAGGGAGATTGGAATGAGAATGAGAATGAGGGAGAGAGGGAGGGAAGGAAGGAAGGAATGAAGGAAGAAAGGAGGGAGGGAGATGGGAATGAGAGGGAGGGAGGAAGGAAGGAGGGAGATGGGAATGAGAAGGAGGGAGGAAGGAGGGAGGGAAGGAGATGGGAATGAGAAGGAGGGTGGAAGGAGGAAGGAGGGAGGGAAGGAGATGGGAATGAGAAGGAGGGAGGGAGATTGGAATGAGAATGAGAATGAGGGAGAGGGAGGGAGGGAAGGAAAAAGGAGGGAGGGAGGAAGGAAGGAAGGAGATGGGAATGAGAGGGAGAGAGGGAGGGAGGAAAGAGGGAAGGAGGGAGGTGGGAATGAGAAGGAGAAGGAGGGAGAGCTAGAAAATAGTAAAAAGCACAAATATAAAGATAAATGAAGAACATGCAGTATTATAGTAGGATAAGATGTGATATAAAATTTAAAATTTAAAAAATACTTAGAGTAATAACTATGTAATGTATATAAATGAACATGTTCATAAATGAACAAAACCCTGTTCTCTCCCCCCCCCCCCAAAATAAGACATCCCCTGATAATAAGCCCAATCGGGCTTTTGAGCGCATGGCAATAAGGCCAAGCGCTTATTTCAGGGTTCAAAAAAAATATAAGGCAGGATCTTATTTTCGGGGAAACACGGTAACTGTTGCATAGATTCCTGTGCATCGGAATGATTAGCAATAAAATTCTCAAGTGCAGCCCTGATTTTATGGTCCCGATCTTTCGTGCCTGACATACTCTCTCACATCCCTGCGCCTTGTTCCTTTCAGATAGTATAGAATTCTTTATTGGCCAAGTGTGACTGGACACACAAGGAATTTCTTTTGTATATATAGTATGCTTTGCCACCCAGCAGATCTGGTCTTCACACGCGGGCTTCGTTTCTCATAGTAATGAGTCACCAAAACACTCAATTTTTCTCTTTGTCTTCTCGCAAGGTATGGCTGCTTCTATTCAGGGACCCTCTATTCCACTTCCCGTTCTTCTGTATCTCTTTTCACTTTTTTTTTTTGAAGCCTCTTTTTTTATGCCTGTTGACATCCTGACTGCTGCTCCTGAATGTATCAGTGATGCGTAATACCTTTCATTTTGCTCCTCCATTTCATTGTGTTTCTTATGACAATTACGATGCCTTCAGCTTCCGCTGTACCCCTTCCGTTGGTAGAACTGATCAATATTTATCCTTTTCCATCACTGAATTATGAAGATGTACTGGTACAATTAAGGGGGCTGGAGGCCATGCGGGTCTGGATGGGGAGAAATAGGCTCCGACTCAACCCTTCCAAGACTGAGTGGCTGTGGCTTCCGGCGTCCCGATATAGCCAGCTGGTGCCATTGCTGGGTATTGGGGGTGAGTTACTGGCCCCCACGGAGAGGGCTCACAACTTGGGTGTCCTCCTGGACACACGGCTGTCTTTAGAAGAGCATATGACGGTCGTGGCCAGGGGGGCTTTTTATCAGGTTCACCTGATTCGCCAGTTGCGTCCCTTTCTGGGTCAGGACACACGGTCACTCAGGCACTCGTCACTTCTCGCCTGGACTACTGTAATGCTCTCTACATGGGGCTCCCCTTGAGGAGCATCCGGAGGCTCCAACTGGTCCAGAATGCGGCCGTGCAGGGGATTATGGGAGCGATGGGGCGCTCCCATGTGACATCTCTCCTGCGCAAGCTGCATTGGCTCTCGGTGGTCTTCTGGGTGCGCTTCAAGGTGTTGGTGACCACCTTCAAAGCACTCCATGGCTTAGGGCCTGGGTACTTACGGGACCGCCTTCTGCCACCGATAGCCTCCCACCGGCCAGTATGCTCCCACAGAGAGGGACTCCTCAGGGTGCCGGCGGCCAGGCAATGTCGGCTGGCAACCCCCAGGGGGAGAGCCTTCTCTGTGGCAGCTCCTGCCCTCTGGAACAATTTGCCCCCGGAGATATGAAGGATCCCAGATCTCCGTGCTTTTCGCCGTGCCCTTAAAACTTTTTTTTCATCAAGCTGGGCTGGCTTGACCCCCCACTAGACATTTTAAATTATTAATTGATTTTAGTTGGGTGTTTTAAATTTTATATTGGGCCAAAACTTGTCTAATTCTTTTAAAATTAATCTTAAATTTTGTATATGATGTTTTTATTCTTGGCTGTTCACTGCCTTGAGTCCAGTAGGAGAAGGGCAGTATAAAAATCTAATAAAATAAATAAAATAAATAAATAAAACATGTGAAGAACCATTGCAGGAATTGGGCTAGTCTATTCTAGTGAGGAGAAGGACCAAGGGAGACATGATAGCAGTCTTCCAATATTTGAGGGGCTGCTACAGAGAGGAGGGGGTCAAGTTATTTTCCAAAGCACCTGAAGGCCAGACAAGGAATAATGGATGGAAACTGACCAAGGAGAGATTCAACCTAGAAATAAGGAGAAATTTTCTTGACAATGAGAACAATCAACCCATGGAACAGAAGTTGCCTTCGGAGGTTGTGGGAGCTTCATCACTGGAGGCTTTCAAGAAGAGACTGGACTGCCATCTATCAGAAATGGTGTAGGGTCTCCTGCTTGGGCGGGGGGTTGGACTAGATGACCTATTGTTGTGGCCCGCCAGCGGCCTGAGCGGATCGTGGCTGATCCCGACGAGGAGGAGGCTGGTGTGGTGTTGTGCCAGCAGCCTGCGCAGCCAGCGCTCGCGTCGGACAGCGAGGAGGCTGAAGAGGATGTGGTGCCAGAGGCAGAGACTCAGCCAGGGCCTTCAGAACCTCCAGAGGCTCCTTCAAGTGGAGAGAGCGAAGTGGAGGAGCCTCTCCTCAATGCTTGAGCACGCAGGGCTGCCAAAAGGCAGGAGTGGCTACTAAGGAGGAGGAGGTCTACTCGAGAGTAGGGCTTGAGGATAATTGGCCACTCCCTTAGCCTATTTAAGTCACACACCGTTAGTAAGTTTCTTGCTGGAAACAACTTGTAATTATCATCAGAGCATTTTTGGAAAAGTCTTATCGTATCTTGTTTTCTGGGCTGGTTGCCAACCTTTGCCGGACTTTGGTTTATTCTTGCTACTTAATAAATTTGATAAGGACCGTTGGTGTGTGTCAATATCCTCGGAAATCCGGAGATGGAGCAGAACACCTATAAGATCCCTTCCAACTCTGTTCATCTGTAATCAAGTAGAGAAGCAACCTAAAAATAAGGAAAAATTTCCTAACAGCAAGAACAATTAATCGGTGGAACAGCATATCTCCAGGAGTTGTCGGTGCTCCATCACGCCATCTCATAAGAAGAGACTGGACAGCCACTTGTCTGAAATGGTATAGGATAGGATCTCCTGCTTGAGCAAAGGGTTGGACTAGAAGACCTCGAAAGGCCCTTCCAATTCTGTTATTCTGAAATTTCCTCTTGTTCTTCAGACATAACCACAAAGCTGCATTTACCGCGCATTTTGTTTGCTTGGAGTATTGCAGGTTGAGATTCCTGATGTCAGTATTGTGCATTTTCACTTCTTTTCCTTAAGGTTCGGTCAGCAAAATCTCTTCCCCCCTCACTTTTTTTTTAAAAAAAAAATCTTTCTCAAGCTCTCAGGTTAGCCAAGAAGAGACAAAATGTATTAAGGATGCCCTGCATTAAGAGGATTTGGCTGGACCAGATCCTCTTAACTTTCCCCGTTTATTCCCTCCATGCGCTCCCTGGAAATGATTCACATGGAATGATTTCTGTCTGACAAACCGGCTTGGCCAGATCAGAGCAAGGAATCGAAGCACGTAATCCTTTCTAAATATAGGAACTGCACCAGGGAAGGGAGAATCGCCAAGCCAGAGGTTGAGATAATGGTAAAACACGCCGATCATTTCTTTAGGCCTCCTTTGCTTTCTGATTTTAAAAGGGGTGGCTTCTAAGTCTTCCACTATATTAAAAAGAATTAGAAATTTTGGAATGGGGGTGGGAGGTGGGGGCGATGGAGAGGGAAATTGTGCGGGAGGACCAAGGAACTTTTTAAGAAAGGCGGGGGTTAATCAAGTGCTCGTCTTCATCAAAAAGAATTAAGTGGATTTTTTTTTCCCCTGTACTTCCTTCCTATAGGAAATTGATTGACTTACATACGGTAAATGAATGCCAATCCAAGTCAAAATGAGTCCCACGTTTGCCTGTTCTTCTTCCAACCAGGCTCCCTGAAATCTTCCTTCCTCCCTCTCATTCTCATCCCTCTCCCTCCCTCCCTCCTCCCTCTCTCCTTCCTTCTTCTCTCCTTCCTTCTCATTCTCATTCCCATCTCCCTCCCTCCTTCCTTCTTACCCTCCTCCCTCTCATTCCCATCTCCCTCCCTCCTCCCTCCCTCCCTCCTTCCTCCCTTCCTCCCTCCTCCCTTCCTCCCTCCCTCTCATTCTCTCTCATTCCCTTCCTTCCTCTCATTCCCATCTCCCTCCCTCCTCCCTCTCCCCTTCCTTCTTCTCTCCTTCCTTCTCATTCTCATTCCAATCTCCCTCCCTCCTTCCTTCCTCCCTCCCTCTCATTCCCTGTCATTCCCTCCCTCCCTCTCATTCCCATCTCCCTTGCTCCTTCCATCCTCCCTCCCTCCCTTCCTTCTTCCCTCCCTCCCATTCTCATTTTCCTCCCTCCCTCCCTCCTTTCTTCCTTCCTCCTTCCTTCCTCCTTCCTTCCATCCTTCTTTCTTCCCTCCCTCCCTTCCTTCTTCCCTCCCTCCCTCCCATTCCCATTTTCCTCCCTCCCTCCCTCCTTTCTTCCTTCCTCCTTCCTTCCTCCCTCCCTCCCTTTGTAACTTTGAATGGGTGCTAAACAAATGATGGTGAGGAGTACCAGTTGCAACATATCCCACATTAGAAGACTGTGTTGTTCTTTTAAAGTGCATGCATGTTCCATAAAGAAAACAGAACTGTAGCACGGATTAATTTATTTATTTTTAAATAGGGTGAAAATATTCCTCGTAATATCCGTTTGGCCACACGCGCCAAGGAATGGGGGACCGTGTGCCCCAAACGATCTCTTCCATAGATTTTTTTTTTTCAAATTAATTATGTGCCATGAAATTGCTTTTGCCTCCCTAGCAACCCCATAGATTTTTCTCCGGGATGATGGATCCCGAAGCTGTTCTTTCAAATCTCCCAAGGGTCCATTCATCAAACGGAGTCTGTCTATCTTGCTGCCGCCTGTCCTGTTCTTCTCTTTCCTTCTTCCTCTGGCAGAATTAGAATGGCCCTTCTTAAAATAGAATCTCTGTTTTATAAATGACATTAGGCAGAAGTTGGATCTCGGCTTTTCTTTTCTCTCTCTGTATCCTCATGTCTGGAAAAGCTGTGCAAAATTATCACTGGATGGAAACGTGGGGATTCTTCGTACTGTAGAAAAACATTGCCTTTCTCTCAATTAAAGAGAGCAACTGCCCTGAAAGAGCAACAGTTTCAGGAATGTATTATTATTATTATTATTATTATTTAATCTTTAGTGAGATTCACAGCCTTTGAGGCTGGTTAATAGCTCAGCAGCTCGAGTCCTAACCAAGGACCTAGGAACTGTTAAGGTATCGTCGGAGGATGTAAGATTATTATTATTATTATTATTATTATTATTATTATTATTATTATTATTTAATCTTTATTGAGATTCACAGCCTTTGAGGCTGGTTAATAGCTCAGCAGCTCGAGTCCTAACCAAGGACCTAGGAACTGTTAAAGTATCGTCGGAGGATGTAAACTGTTCCGAGTAAGGTGGTTTTTTTGTAGAGTCAAAATGTTCAAGTCCGGCAAATTTAGAATTTCTAAATAGCGGGGTAGCCCTTTGGGTACTGCTCCAAGGGCTCCAATTACAATCGTGACAACACACAATTTCTTTTTCCACAGTCGTTCAACTTCAATTTGCAAATCCCGGTACTTTGTGATTTTTTTCTTGCTGCTTATCTTCAATCTGTGCATCACCAAGTATTGCAATGTCAATGAACCATACTTTTTTCTTTTCAACTATTGTTATGTCAGGTGTGTTGTGGACCAAGTGCCTGTCAGTCTGAATCCTAAAGTCCCACAAGATCTTGAGTTTCTCATTCTCTAAAACTTTCTCAACCTGATGTTCCCAGTGGTTTTTGCTGTACTCAAATCTGCTTAATAGCTCAGCAGCTCGAATCCTAACCAAGGACCTAGGAACTGTTAAGGTATCGTCGGAGGATGTAAGCTGTTCCGAGTAAGGTGGTTTTTTGTAGAGTCAAAATGTTCATGTTGTTGTTGTTGTTGTTGTTGTTGTTGTTGTTGTTATTATTATTATTATTATTATTATTATTATTATTATTATTAGACAGTATACACAGCAAACGAGATGACCATGCTGGATTTCGTATCCCAAATCACTAGTTGAACACTTCCCAAGTGTTTAGGACTGCGTGATGTATCAGTGGATTATGCGAGCAGATCCCAGTAAGGTTGCTTTCTGCAGCTGACCAATGGTGATCTTGTCAGCGCCAATTGTTCTTAAGTGCTTGCCTAGGTCTTTCGGCACAGCACCCAGTGTGCCGAGTACCACTGGGACCACCTGCACTGGTTTATGCCAGAGTCTCTGCAGTTCGATTCTCAAGTCCTGATATCTGGTGACTTTTTCAAGTTGTTTCTCGTCGATTCTGCTGTCACCAGATATGGCAATGTCGACGATCCACACTTTTTTCTTCTCCACAATTGTGATATCCGGGGTATTGTGTTCCAAAACTTTGTCAGTCTGTATTCGGAAGTCCCACAGTAGTTTTGCATGCTCATTTTCGACCACTTTTTCAGGCTTATGATCCCACCAGTTCTTTGCTACAGGCAGATGGTAGTTGTGACACAAGTTCCAGTAGACCATCTGGGCGACTGTGTTGTGACGTTGTTTGTAGTCAATCTGAGCTATTGTCTTGGCAGCCACTCAGTATGTGATCAATGGTTTCATCCGCTTCTTTGCAGAGTCTGCATTTGGGGTCATCGGCAGATTTTTTTATTCTGGCTTTGATTACATTCGTTCTGATGGCTTGTTCCTGGGTTACAAAAATCAGGCCTTCTTTTTCTTTCTTCAGTGTTCCGTTGGTCAGCCATAACCAGGTCTTTTCCTTATCTACTTTTCCTTGGATCTTCTCAAGGAACTGTCCATGCAGTGCTTTGTTATACCAGCTGTCAGCCCGAGTTTGCATCGCTGTTTTCCTATATTGGTTTGTTGCACTTTGAGCAGCTTCCTCTTGTTGACCTCCATCAAGAGGAAGCTGTTCAAAGTGCAGCAAACCAAGACTCAATATTTTATTCAATATTTTATTTATTTATATAATCAATATTTTATTTAACCAAGACTCAATAACAACTTCAACTTCTTCTTCTTCCTCTTCCTCTTCCTCTTCTTCCTCTTCTTCCTCTTCCTCTTCTTCCTCCTCTTCCTCTTCCTCATCTTCTTCCTCTTCCTCTTCTTCTTCCTCTTCCTCTTCTTCCTCCTCTTCCTCTTCCTCCTCTTCTTCCTCTCCCTCTTCCTCTTCCTCTTCTTCTTCCTCTTCCTCTTCCTCCTCTTCCTCCTCTTCCTCTTCCTCTTCCTTTTCTTCTTCCTCTTCCTCTTCCTCTTCTTCCTCTTCCTCTTCCTCCTCCTCCTCTTCCTCTTCCTCTTCCTCCTCTTCCTCTTCCTCTTCTTCTTCAACCTCTTCCTCTTCTTCTTCTTCCTCTTCCTCTTCCTCTTCTTCCTCTTCTTCTTCTTCTTCCTCTTCTTCTTCTTCTTCTTCTTCTTCTTGATCAGCCAGATTCTTAGACTGGATTTGGCATTTTTATCCACCTACAGTTAGTCCTCAACTTAAGAACCACAATCGAGCCCAAAATTTCCATTGCAAAGTGAGACATTGGTTACATGAGTTTTGCCCCGTGTTACGACCTTCCTTGCCACAGTTGTTAAGTGAATCGCTGCAGCTGTTAAGTTAACAACACGGTTGTTAAATGAATCTGGCTTCCCCGTTGACTTTGCTTGTCAGAAGGTCGCAAAAGGGGATCACGTGAGCCCGGGATGCTACAGAGGTCATAAATATGAAACCAGTAGACAGGGCATCTGAATTTGGGTCATGTGACCTTGGGGATGCTGCAAAGGCCATAAGTGTGAAAATGGTCATAAGTTACTTTTTTGAGTAGTGTTGTAACTTTGAACAATCACTAATTGAGGATTACCCGTATCGAGTCCTTCCCAGGGGCCTGCGATAGGCAGATGTTGTTGCTTGATGTATTTTTGTTGTTGTTATTATTATTATAAACTTTTATTCACAAAATATGAAACTCAGTCAACTGAACATTTAAAAATGTATCAGAAATATCACTGACTGGCGCTGATGGTTGATAGGGGTTGCTGCCAGCATCCTAGGTATCAACCAAGTCTCAAGATCGCGTGAAGCAGCTTTTTTTTAATAGATTTTTATAAAAAAAAAATTTATAGATTTTTTATAAAAAATTTTCTCTTCATCTTACATATTTTATGAACAGAGTGCTGACCGGGTCACACCTTATACATCTTATATAATCAAAATCATCATTATAATATATCTTAAATCTTCCCGTTTTTTCCAATATTTATCTCTTTTATACATCCTTTCTTACAAATTTATAATTTTTCTCCATCTCTTCTTTCAACTTCTGCCATATTATTTTCTTTCCGTCATTTTTTATCCTTTTCAATTTTATTTTTCAGTAACACCGCCTTACGCCTTATGCTCCTTCTCTATGACAATCACTCCAATTGTTTACTTTCTTCCTCCATCACAAGATCACAAGATCAAGTGAAGTGTTAATACCACTTCATAATGCCTTGGTAAGGCCACACTTGGAATACTGCATCCAGTTTTGGTCGCCACGATGTGAAAAAGATGTGGAGACTCTAGAACTGTGATGGCCCGGTAGGCCCGTTTTTCTCTCTCCCCAGGCTCCAGAGCCTTTCTAGGAGTCTGGGGAGGGTTAAAATTAGGAACTGGGGATCGGAAGTTGGCAAACGGGCTGTTTTCGGCCTCCGGAGGACCTCTGGGGGGGGCATTTTCACCCTCCCCAGACTCCTAGAAAGGCTCTGGAGCCTGGGGAGAGAGAAAAACAGGTGTTCCCCACCACCCCCCGAGGCCCTTCGGAGGCAGGAAACAGCCTGTTTCCCTACTTCTGGTGGGCCCAGAAGGCCCGAAAATCAGCTGGCCGGTACGTGCATGCGCGCTGGAGCTGAGCTCGCGTGTCCCATCAATATGGCTATGTGTGCCACATAGTGGCATAGGTTCGCCATCACGGCTCTAGAAAGAGTGCAGAGAAGAGCAATAAAGATGATGAGGGGACTGGAGGCTAAAACATATGAAGAACGGTTGCAGGAACTGGGTATGTCAAGTTTAATGAAGAGAAAGACTAGGGGAGACATGATAGCAGTCTTCCAATATCTCAGGGGTTGCCACAAAGAAGAGGGAGTCTATTCATTCAGTTTTGGTCACCACAAATTCAGCTATCGAACTACAATTCCCAGAATTCCTTTGGGAAAAGAAGGGGTATTCCTGGGCTTTTCCAATCTCTTCATGTTGGCAGCTACAGGATAGGATCTGAATGTGTTTCAGACGTAGTCCTCGATTTAACAACAGTTCATTTTAGTGACCATTCCAAGTTCCAACAGCCCTGAAAAAAAGTGACTTATGACTGTTTTTCACACGTATGACTGTTGCGGTATCACCCCTGGTCACGTGATCAAAAGTCAGTCCCATGGCAACTGACTTCTATTTACGACGGTCACCGCATCCTCGGATCAAGTGATCCCCTTTCGCAGCCTTCTGACAAGCAAGAGTAAGAGCCTTGGTGGCACAGCAGACTAATGCACTGTTAAGTAACACCAGCTGCCTGCAATTACTGCAAGTTCAAATCTCACCAGGCTCAAGGTTGACTCAGCCTTCCATCCTTTCGAGGTAGGTAAAATGAGGACCCGGTTTGTGGGGGCAATAAGCTGACTTTGTATAAAAAAGAACACCGCTTTGGGGGCGGGGGCGAAAGCCCTACTAAGCAGGTATATACAAAAGTATGAAGGCTATTGCTTAACGCATTGTAAGCCGCTCTGAGTCTCCGGAAAAGGGCAGCATATAAATCGAACCAATAAAAATAAATCGAACCAATAAAAAAGTCAACGGAGAGGCCCGATTCCCTCGACAACCATGTGACTCACTTAACAACGGCCACTTAGCCAAGTCGTAACGTGGGGCAAAACTCGCTGAACAAATGTTTCACTTCACGAGAAACATGTTGGGCTCCGTTGCGGTCGTACACCGAGGACCGCCTGTCATTTTCTCTCGTGTCTTCCAACCCCAGTGTTATTTTTCACATTTTTTTCCCCCTGTCTTCAGATGACGGAGTATAAGCGAGCCATGTTTCAAGAAGACGAAGTGCTGGATGCCACAGGGGACGGGAGCAACACATCTCCGGACAGCGTCGAGGTAGGGCGAACGGTGGAAGGTCCAGTAGCCCTTCAAACTTACAATTATTCATTTAACGGCCATTCGACGTTGCAAGGGCACTGAAAAAATGTGACTTATGACTAGATTTCCCATTTATTTATTTATTTTATTTATTTATTTATTCGTCTTATATGCCGCCCATTTCACAATGGTCTCAGGGCAGCTCACAACAATAAAACACAAGCCACAATAAAAATAAAGACTAAAATCTAAAAAATTTAAAATTAACCCATTAAAACCCTTAAAACCCCATCATCAGACCAGGTCAAGGGATTTGAAAAGCCAAGTTTTTAATTTCCGGCGGAAGGTGCGAAGGTCAGGCGCTAGTCGGAGCTCCAAGGGGAGTTGATTTCAGAGGGTGGGCGCCCCAACCGAGGCGGCTGTACCCCTGGGGGCCGCCAGCCACCACTGTCTAGCCGATGGCACCCTGAGTAGGCCCTCTCTATGGGCGCGAACCAGGCGATGGGATGTTGTTGCTGGCTGTAGGTGGTCCGCCAAATATCCTGGTCCTAAGCCATGTAGGGCTTTATAGGTCAACACCAGCACCTTGAATCTCACCCGGAGGGCAACCGGTAACCAATGCAGGTCGCGCAGGAGGGGTGTAACATGAGAGTATCGGGATTCTCCCATCACAACCCGCGCGGCTGCATTCTGCACCAGCTGAAGCCTCCGAGTGGTCCTCAAGGGCAGCCCCATGTAGCCCCATGTAGCCCCATTTACAACCATTGCAACATCTCCATGGTCACATGATCAGAATTCGACAACTGGCATGCATTGATGACAGTTGCAGTGTCCCGTGTGTGTGTGTGTGTGTGTGTCACATGATCCCCACTTGTGACCTTCCCAGCTGCTTTCCGCCGAGTAAAGTCGATGGGAGGAGCCATTGACCACACGATTCATTTAACAAGTATGGCGATTCGTTTAACAACCGCGCGAAAGAGGTCGCAAAATGGGACACAGGTCACTTCACCACTGTCTTGCTTGGCTATGGAGATCTTGTGCTCCATTGGGGTCATAAGCCGAGGACTATTTGTGTACTTTCATGGATTCGACTCCAGCCTGAGGGGCTGCCATGCGATCTTTACACACCTTGTGGAAACTAATCAAAGAGAGAAGCAACTTAGAACTAAGGAGAAATTTCCTGACGATTAGAACAATTAATCAGTGGAACAACTTGCCTCCAGAAGTTGTGAATGCTCCAACACTGGAAATTTCTAAGAAGATGTTGGATAACCATTTGTCTGAAATGGTGTAGGGTTTTCTACCTAAGCAGGGGGTTGGACTAGAAGACCTCCAAGGTCCCTTCCAACTTTGTTAAATTATAAATTATGTGTCTTCTCAGAATATCAGGGTTCCAAGGAATAGACCCATAGCAAGCAAAATTCCGAGGCAGGTAGATTCCTCCAAGAATAGCTTTATTGGATATATCAGATTGGCACAGATCCGGTGAAAACCGACTCTGAAGGTTCCTGCGGTTTTCACCTAATGAAAACTAAAAATTTGTCACTTCCCCAAAATAATCAGTCACATGGTCCAATCCCGGTGCTGTCTTGTTGCCTGGTAGCATCATTCCGCCTCCCTCTGACCAGGTGTGAGAATGTCCTTGGTTCTCAAGAGAAAGTATTTTGTTTTGGCTACAAAATTCCAGCTGTCTCAAATCCCTCCCTCCCCATCCCTCAGCTCCAGTGTGGCAACACTGAAACTTCCAAAATAGCTTCGGTCAGATCAGCTTCAGGGTTGACACGCATCTGATGCTGCTTGGCAAAGCAATTATTTGTATTAAAGTAATAAACCCAGCGCCGTCTGGACTGCCTAGATCAGAGATGTCAAACTGAAGGGCCGGGGGCCAGATCCGGCCCGCGGGGTGCTTAGATCTGGCCCGCAGGCCACCCTGGAAACAGCAAAAGACCGGCTGAAGAGGTTGCAGAAAAATGCTTTGAAAAGCCTCTGCCAATCAGGCAACTCAGCTGGGATCATCAGAGACTTTTCAAAGCATTTTTTTTACCACCTCTTCCACCAAAGAGGTTGCAGAAAAAAATGCTTTGAAAAGCCTCTCACGATCCCAGCTGAGCCGCACGATCATCAGAGGCTTTTTTTTTTTTTTACTTTTAAAAGCATTTTTTTGTCGGAAAAGGTTGTAGAAAAAATGCTTTTAAAAGTTTTTTTTAAAAAGCCTTTCGTGATCGTGCGGCTCAGCTGGGCATGGGGGGGGGGGGGTTCCAGGGATTTTTGCTACCGGTTCTCCGAACCATCCGCCGTCATCGCTACTGGATCGGGCAATCCGGTCCAAACCGGGAGCATTTCACCCCTGGATACAACATTTTTGTGCCATTATGTTCAACATTTACCATCATTTTCTTAATGTATACATTTATCTTTCCTTTTTCACTTAACTTTAACGTATTACAACATATTCTTCCCAAAAGAGCCTTGGTAGTACAGTGGTTTAAAGCACCCTGTTATTAACACAGCTGCCTGCAATTACTGCAGGTTCGAATCTTACCAGGCTCAAGGTTGACTCAGCCTTCCATCCTTTCTAAGGTAGGTTAAATGAGGACCCAGTTTGTGGGGGCAATAAGCTGACTTTGTATAAATATACAAAAGGATGAAGGCTATTGCTTAACGCATTGTAAGCCGCCCTGAGTCTCCGGAGAAGGGCAGCATATAAATCAAATTTTTAAAAAAATATTCTTACTTTTACATTGTTTATTGTCTATACTCGCTCTCTATCCATTGATAAAATTGCCCCCATATATTGTAATGCTCCAACTCTTCCTTCCCTTTAATTGCCAAAGTCAATCTATTCATTTTATGGGGAAGACGTAATTCTGGATTGTCAGATTCATTTCTGCGGCATTTGTGTTCATTGTGATATGATTAAAAAGGAAGCTAAACATATCAGGCCTAGTTGCCCTCTAAGCCACAAATGGCTTGCAATAAGCCATTTAAAGGCAACAGGAGAAATCGCTTGAGCTTTAAAAACACAATCTAGAATTTCGCTAAGGATGAGAAGGAGTTCCTGATTGTATAGCAGAGAGACACAGGTAGTCCTTGACTTACAAAACTTTGTGTAGTGACTGTTGGGAAGTCTGAAAAAAGTGACACGACCGTTTTTCACGCTTACGATCAATCAAGGAGAATATTTGTAGTTCAGGGTTGAAACGAGGAGGGAGGGAATGGAGATTTTGCAGTATCCTTCCCCTGCCACGCCCACCAAGCCACATCACGCCCACCAAGCCACGCCCACCGAACCGGTAGTAAAAAAATTTGGATTTCACCACTGGTTTGGACTGAATATATTGGGAGAATCCAGATTGAAATTGAAATCCAGAATATTTCAATCCAACGGTGATTTAAACAATAAATCGTAGTTTAGCAAGCTGAATGAAGTATGTCTGTGTTTCTCAACCTTAGCAACTTTAACATGGGTAGACTTCAACTCCCAGAATTCTGGGAGTTGAAGTCCACCCATCTTAAAGTTGCTAAGGTTGAAAGACACTGAAGTATGTTAATAGAATGGTACTTTATTCCATCTCCCGTTTCTTTTCTCTTTCCTCTTTGATTCTTGTCTCTTCTTTGAGGTGGGCTTCCGAAAAGGGGATGGCCTCCTGCTGAGTCGCCTTGGCTCCCAAATTCATCTGAAGTTGGTCTTCTGGGTGATTTCCCTCTTCGTGGCAGTTCTGCTCCTGAGTACAATCATAGCCATGGCCATCCAGTACAGCAAAGGTAGGTAGGTTCAAGGCCCACAGTAAGTTGGACCACGGACCTCATTCTCCTTCGTACGGGTAGTCCTCGACTTACGGCCGTCCATTTAGTGACCATTCAAAGTTACGAAGGCACAGAAAAAAAAGTGATTCATGATTATGACCGTTTTTCACACTTAGGACCGTGGAGGCGTCCCCGTGGTCACATGATCAAAATTCAGACACTCGGCAACGAACTCATATTTATGACGGTTGCGGTGTCCCAGGGTCATGTGATCCCCTTTTGCGACCTCCTGGTGAGCAAAGTCAATGGGGAAACCAGATTCGCTTAACAACCACGTTACTCACTGAACAGCCGCAGGCATCCGCTGAACAGCAGTGACAAGGAAGTTCATAAAAATGGGGCGAAACTTGCTTAACAAATGTCTTGCTCAGAAAATGAAATTTGGGGCTCAATTGTGGTTATAAGCGGAGAAGGTAGTCCTCGACGTATGACCATAATTGGGCCCCCCACATTTCTGTTGCTAAACAAGACATTGGTTAAGCGAGTTTTGCTCCATTGCAACGGCTGTTAAGTGAATCTCCACTGTTGTTAGTAACAGGGTTGTTAAGTGAATCTGGCTTCCCCATTGACCCCCCCCCCCCTTTGCAAGGTAGCAAATGAGCATTTCAGAGCTTCCTGCAAGGAAACGCAAAACGACGCAAACAGGAGATCTGCCTTAACGATGGAGCTGTCTCCTTGGCGACCCCAACAACACCTCCGTAACTATTGTGACCCACCAGCAGCCAGTGGATCTGGCAGCAGATTCGGACAGTGAGAAGGTTGGGGAGGAACCTGGGCCAGTCCTGGAGTCTGGGGAGGGCTCTGATGAGGGCTCTGCATCGGAGGCAGAGAAGGGGCCAGGGCCGGATGCCAGTTTTCAGCTGCCTTCGGAGTCAGACATCAGTGAGGCAGACAAACAGCTGGAGCCTGTTCCCAGTGTGCACATGGGCAGAGTTGCCAAACGAAGGGAACAGCTAAAGAACAAGGGTCGACTTGGGAGTAAGGCCACAGGTGGACGGTGAATGGCCCCTCCCAGAGGGAATAAAAGAGGAGCGAAAGGGGAGGGGAGTTTGCAGGAGACAATGAGTTCATTCCTGCATTCTTGCCAAGTATTGCAATTGTCAGCTTTGGAGGCCATATTAGGCCAGAAGCTCCAATGCTGTCACCTTCTCGTGTGTGGGAAAGTAGGAGGGGGGATTAAGGAGGGGGGTTGTTAGTAGACATAATAGCATTCTTCCTGTCGGTCAAGGTCAGGGCAATCCTGCATCTGGAGAAGAAGTGGTCACGGGGCTGAGTTGCTATGGGATGGACGTTGATTGGAGCATGTGATCAACTGAGGAGTGAGGGGATGGTTTGGGGGGTTTTGATTTACCGAGGGAAAACGCGGACCTTTCAGATTCGGGTTTTCCCAGATGTGCCAGTTTGCCTATTCTAGTAAAGAGAACTTTGGAAAAATGTTTGCTTCCGCGTCTTTACTTGGAGTTGGGGTTTTTCTGGAACGCTGACAGCGGTGTCTGAAAGATATCGGCCTGGCCACTCTCCAAGCCTGATAAAGGTCGGTAATTGTGAACTATCTTGAAAGACTGTGGGAGAGGAAAGACTTGGCTGGAGAGGAACTCACCGTAAATGAAATAAAAGAGGTTTATCAGGAACGAGGACTCGGTTTCGTGCTGCTGGGGAAGCCTAGGTCAGTACAGTAACTGGCCCTCCCCCCTCCTGCTGTACTTCGGGGCTCAGGGACAGTTTTCAACAGGCCCCCTTGAGCTGGCTGGGAACCCGTGTGCGGGACACACTCACACCGCTTTCACTGAGATAATAGCCTCCCAAGATGAGTGAGTAGCCCACACTTCATGACAAGGAGACACACAAAGAATTCTTTGTTAGCCCCCTGACTGCATTGAGCACAACATAGCCAAGTTTGTTTGTTTGTTTATTTATTTATTTATTGAATTTATATCCCGCCCTTCTCCCCAAAGGGACTCAGGGCGGTGAACAGCCGAAAATTAAAATAACATACAATATAAAAATAAAAATAAATTAAATTAATCGGCCTCCCAGTTTAAAACCCCTAGCAATACAATTAAAAACTAACCCATAAAACCTATACAGGCCAGGCCGGCTTGCTGAAATAAAAACGTCTTCACGGCCTTACGGGAAAGTGCGGAGATCCGGAATCAGCCGTATTCCCTGAGGTAGCTCGTTCCAGAGGGCGGGAGCTCCCACAGAGAAGGCTCTCCCCCTGGGGGCCGCCAGCTGGCATTGCTTGACCGACGGCACCCTGAGGAGGCCCTCTCTTGTGAGAGCGTATTGGCCGGTGGGAGGTTATCGGTAGCAGAAGGCGGTCTCGTAAATACCCTGGCCCTAAGCCATGGAGCGCTTTAAAGGTGAGAACCAACACCTTGAAGCGCACCCGGAAGACCACCGGGAGCCAGTGCAGCTCGCGCAGGAGAGGTGTTATATGGAAGCGCCATGTCGCTCCCGTGATCACCCGCGCGGCCGCATTCTGGACCAGTTGGAGCCTCCGGGTGCTCCTCAAGGAGTTTAAGTTTTGCTTAAAGTTCTTTTGCACACATGCACACACATATCCCTTTTGCTCTCACATATTTACCAACCCTCACCAGGAGTGGGAGGGATTGTGTGTTTAGGAGACAAGCTGTGGCTTCAGCAGTTGTGGCTTCGCATGTTGTGCATCGCTCCAGAAGCTTCTGTTGTGCCCACCCCCTCTTCTTCAAAGCACCCCTCTTCCTTTCCATCTCCGCTGTGCCTTATGGTTGTGCAGCTGGTCCCCGACTTACAACCATCCATTTAGGGACCATTCGAAGTGACAACGGCGCAGGAAAAAGTGATTTCTGACCTTTTTTCATACTTTGAACATAAGGACATGCATGCATACAATATCTGCTTCCTTTGCTCCTGATGGATGGGGGTAATCAATGCATTCGATTCTGATTTATTTATTAAATATATATGCCTCCCCATCCTGCAGTTTGAGGCGACTCTGAGCAGCTTACAACATACTACAAAATACAGATATAAAAAATATTATATGGATAAATGATATTTTTATAGCGTATAAATCAGAGGTGAGTTTCAGCAGGTTCTGACCAGTTCTGGAGAACCGGTAGCGGAAATTTTGAGTAGTTTGGAGAACCGGTGGTAAAAATTCTGACTGGCCCCGCCCCTATCTATTCTCTGCCTCCCGAATCCCAGTTGATTGGGAGGAAATGGGGATTTTGCAGTATCCTTCCCCTGGAGTGGGGTGGGAATGGAGATTTTACAGTATCCTCCTGCCACGCCCACCAAGCCATGCCACACCCACCAAGCCACACCCACAGAACTGGTAGTAAAAAAAATTGAAACCCACCACTGGTATAAATATAAAACATTACA
Source organism: Arizona elegans (assembly GCA_022577455.1). NCBI lineage: Eukaryota > Metazoa > Chordata > Lepidosauria > Squamata > Colubridae > Arizona > Arizona elegans. The sequence goes on along the minus strand of JAKOOJ010000005.1, from coordinate 8,183,445 downwards.
AACAATTAGTGTCCTTCTCTCATCTTTTTATATAGAGAGTACGGGGGGTTTCTCCTATTTTACAGGTTCTCTTCTAAGGCTTCTCCTCTGTGTGTTTTTATTTAAGATGGTAAAAAAGAGGCACGGAATAGAATAAGTTTTAAGTTCTCCTTGGAGAGCTGACTTTCATCAACTACTTAAAGGTATCGTGAAGGCTAGCAATGGTGAATTTTTTTACTAAGTCCAGCAGCCCAGCTCTCAAGGAGAAACAGTTGTATTACTAATAGTGGTAGTGCAGTGGTTAAGAATGCAGCATTGCGGGCTGACTCTGGCCACTGCCAGGAGTTCGATCCTGACCGGCTCAAGGTTGACTCAGCCTTCCATCCTTCTGAGGTTGGTAAAACGAGGACCATATTGTTGGGGGCAAATATGCTGACTCTGTAAACCACTTAGAGTGGGCTGTAAAAGCACTGTGAAATGGTATATATGCTATTGCAATTCCTTCCTTCCTTCCTTCCTTCCTTCCTTCCTTCCTTCCTTCCTTCCTTCCTCCCTCCCTCCCTCCCTCCCTCCCTCTCTTAATGCCTACCTACCTTCCTTCCTTCATTCCTCCCACTTTCCCTCCCTCCCTCTCTTAATTCCCTTTCTCATTCTCCTTCCTGGTGGCTCAGTGGTTAGAATGCAGAATTGCAGGCTGATTCAGCCCACAGCCAGGAGTTCGATCCTGACCAGCCCAACGTTGACTCAGCCTTCCATCCTTCCGAGGTGGGTAAAATGAGGACCCAGCTGGTCAGGGCCAATTGGCTGACATTATAAACAGCTTAGAGAGTGCTGTAAAAGCACTATGGAAGGTATATACTATGTCCCCCCCCCGAAAGTAAGACCCTGTCTTATATTTTTTTGAACCCTGAAATAAGCACTTGGCCTTATTGCCATGCACTCAAAAGCCTGATTGGGCTTACTATCAGGGGATGTCTTATTTTGGGGAAAACAGGGTAGCTAGTCCTCAATTTACAACAGTTTTCTCAGTCAACGGGAAGCCAGATTCACCTAACAACCATGTTATTAACCTAACAACTGCCATGATTCATTTAACAACCATGGCACAAAAGGTCGCAAATTGGAGCCCAATCCACTTAAGAAATGTCTCACTGAGTCACAGAAATTGTGAGGGTAAATTATGATGGTAGGTCAAGGACTGCTTGCATAGGTCTGAGGGCTATTGTTATTGCAATTGGCTGGCCTTCCTTTTTATACAAAGCCCCCTGCCTCCCAGTTTCTCTGTCTGTCTTTCTTCTTATGAAAATCCCCAAAGCGTTTATTGTAAAGGGTTTCATATCTCTACAGAAAGCCAGAGCGATGGCTGGATTTTTAGAAGTATACAGTAGTGTCCAAAATTGTGGAAATCTTTTGGGAAAAGTGTGTTTTCTAAAACTAGCTAATAACACCGCTTTTTCTTGGAGTAGTACCATAAAATTATATATCAATGGAAAATAAGTTAATCAAGAATGTAATGCAATAACTTTTATGAAAGATTTGCTATTAGAATAGCAGTTACAGTATAAACAAGAAAAGTGAAACACAGAGAAAAAAACCAGATATGCAAAAATGATCACCATGTCAGTTAATACTTAGTTGGGTAACTTTTAGCATGAATTACGGCCTTACAACGTCTTCCCATGGAGTGAACCAAGTCTTTTAGTTCCGCAGCTGCTATAATGTGAAACCAAGATTGAATGATGGCTTCGATTAACTGGGTTTTATTGCTGGGTCGCTTCCGACTAACAAGTTTCTTTAGTCAGCTCCATAGATTTTCAATTGAGTTAAGGTCTGGGCTATTCCCAGCAGTAGAATATGATTATCTTGAAACTCCCCCCAAAAAGTGGTGTTATTAGCCATCAAACCTCAAAAATACACTTTTCCCAAAAGGTTTCCACAATTTTGGCCACTACTGTATGTTAACATTGGTTGGTTTGCTTCTCCTAGGAGAAACAGAGGAGACAATTCCTAGTAAACTAATGAATAAAGGAGCTAGCTGGTTCTCTGGAGAAGGAAATTACTGGGTAGACCAAGAGTCTGTGTTTCTTTTAGTGCTAAGTTTATCTACCAGTTGTCAGCTTGTGGACATTTTACCCTAGTTACTTGTTTATATACATATATATATATTTACGGTATCTCCTTTATTTATTTGGCCAAGTCTGGTTAAACACACAAGGAATTTGACTCTGGCAGAAAAGCACTCAGTGTATTTGGAAAACAGCAGAATGTAATAATAGTGATGACACTAAAGTGTACAGCCAATCAAAGGGGGAAATAAAAAAATATATAAAGGGGATAAATAATATAATACTGTAGCCAAACCCTATGGATTAATGTTGTTGTGGCCCGCCAGCGGCCGGCAGATCTGGTAGCAGAATCGGACAGTGAGGAGGTTGGGGAGGAACATGGGCCAGTCCTGGAGTTTGGGGAAGGCTCTGACGAGAGCTCTGCGTCGGAGGCAGAGAGGGAGCCAGGGCCATCTGGGAGCGATGCACGGACCCTGCAAAGGCGGATAGCAGAGAGGCAGAGGAACAGGAGGAGCCTGTTCCTAATGCACACATGCACAGAGCTGCCAGAAGGCAAGAGCAGGTAAAGAAAAAGGGACTACTCAGGAGTAAGGCCAGGAAATGATTGGCCTCTCCCGGAAGGCTTAAAAGAGCAGCAACAGCTCTTGGGATCTTTGTAGGAACGCAACGTTGCTACATTTGCTTCTTGTCAGCGTCTCTTGCTTCTGAACTTTTGCCAAGAAAAGCCTTTGGCAGGGTGCCAAAGTAGACAAAGGTTGGTGATAAGGCCGAAGGACTGTTTATGAAGAATTTGTTTGGAACTTAATTTGGACTACGCTGAGAATGAAGTAATTCTCAGCTGTTCTAATAAAACATGTTTGTTTAGGACTGATTGTGTCTGGTAATAACTACTTGGATCTAAGTCACAACAGCGGGTGGGCGGAGGCTCCCGCCGCCTCCACTACCAGTTCACCTGAACTGGGGCAAACTGGTAGAAACCCACCACTGATTTGCATCCTTTTGCAACAGCGGTGTCAAACTCAATTTCATTGACATCCGCAGCAGGGTTATGTTTGACCTTGGGGGACCTGGAGGGGGGCGTGGCCGGGGCGAGCATGACCAGCTTGACGTCACTCGTGTCGGGTGGCCCCAGCGCTCTGCCAGCAAAAACGGGCTCTCAAGCTCTGTTTTCAGATACAACAGCCTCCTGCAACCCTCTGCCAGCGAAAACAGAGCTCGGGAGTCTGCGTGCGGCCCTCCCGAGCTCTGTTTTCACTGGCAGAGGCACCATGGGCCGGTCCTTCGCTGTTTTGCAGGGTGGGCCTTTGGGCCAAATCTAAGCACCCTGCAGGCCGGATCTGGCCCAGAAGGCTTGAGTTTGACACCTCTGTTTTAGAGGGCCGTTGAAGCACTTGGAGGTTTATCTGTGTCCTCAGAGTCACCTGAGTAGTACAAATGATTCCTGTAGTCTGCAATTTCCCGCCCCCCACCTCTGCAAATCCATTCCTACTCCCACGTAAATCTCCGTGTGTCTCTTCCAGATCCTTCGCATACAACTTGCCTTACCGAAGCATGCGTCATTGTAGCTGGTAAGATCTTGGAAGCTCTGGATCCAGACGTCAAGCCCTGTGATGATTTTTACCAGTACGCCTGCGGGGGATGGATCAAGCGGAACCCACTGCCGGATGGACGCTCCAAGTGGAGTACCTTCAACAGTATTTGGGACCAAAACCAGGCCATCATGAAACACCTCTTGGGTAAGAGGTGGATGGTTACAGGCGGGCATATGTTTCTCCGTTCCGGGTTCTTTAGCTTGAGCTAAAGAAGCAGATTCTGAATCCAGGGCTGCTAAAGAATCTGAAGACAAAGGCCAATATTTGACATTGGAATATTGGGAAGAAAAGAAGGGTCATGAGTTGAAAGGATCCTTGTTTTGTGGGAAGGATCGTGGAGAATCCCAACACGACAGCTTTCTCCTTGGAGGGTGAGAAGTGGAAGGTTAGATTTAGACTGAGGAAAATACGGGCTTTGGATCTCACCCAGGTAGTCCTTGTGTCAAGGGTTTCAAGTAATACATCCATATCAAGCAAAACTCCGAGGCAGGTAGATTCCTCAAAGAATAGCTTTGTTGGAAGCAGGGGTGAAATGCTCCCGGTTTGGACCAAATCGCCCGATCCGATAGCGATGGCAGTGGGTGGTTTGAAGAACTGGTAGCAAAAATCCCTGCACACACATACACACACACCCCATGCCCAGTTGAGCCACGCAATCATCAGAGGCTGTTTTTTTCACTTTTAAAAGCATTTTTTCTACAACCTCTTAAGGTTGTAGAAAAAATGCTTTTAAAAGTTAAAAAAAAAAGTTGGCCATGCCCACCCAGTCACATTACCACCATCACCATCACCAAGCCACGCCCACAGAACCGGTAGTAACAAATTTTAGATTTCACCCCTGGTTGGAAGAATCATATTGGCACAGATCTGGTGAAAATTGACTTGTCATTTTGGGGCTCCGGGCCAGTGACTGGAGCTGTCCAGTTGTCCAACCCTTTCTTGACCCTCATGTGCTCCTCTCTCCAGAAAATGCCACTTTTAACTCCAGCAGTGAAGCTGAAAGGAAGACCCAACGCTATTACTTGTCCTGCCTCAGAGAACAGAAGATTGAGGAACTGGGGTCTCAGCCACTGATAGATCTGATCGAGAAGGTGAGTCCACAAGACCAATGGGCACAGCCGGGGTTGTTGCGAAGGCTGAAGGGCACTTGACAGGGATGGAATTCACTTACCTTCACTACTGGTTCGCAAATGTGAGTGCAAGCACCTCCTCCATGCAGGGGCAGAGCCTTCTGCGCATGCACAGAGGGTCAAAAATGGGACATGATGACATCCGGGTGGGTGGGCGGAGCCTCTCACCGCCGGCGCTACCAGATCACATGATCTGGATAGAACCGGCTGAATTTCACCACTGGCGCCCGGCCTTCCATGCATGCGCCCGGCCTCACAAACTTGCCTAAATAGGATGGCATAGAACAGTGATGGCTAACCTTTTTGCCATCGCGTGCCAGGAGAGGGGGGGGCGGGGGAGGGTCGCACGCGCACGTGCCCACGCGCATGCGCACGCAACCCCACCCCCCGCTCCTGGCACATGATGGCCTGGTAGGCCCGTTTTTCTTTCTTACCTGGTTCCAGATCCTCTCTATGCATCTGGGAAGGGCGAAAACAGCCTTTCCCACTCCCTTGGAGGCCGTACAGAGGCTGAAAGGGCCCATTTCCCAATTCTTGGTGGGACAGGAAGTGACATTTTTTGCTGTCCCCAGCCTCCAGAACCTCTCTAGGAATCTCTAGGAGCCTCTCTAGGAGTCTCTAGGAGCCTCTCTAGGAGTCTCTGGAGACTGGGGACAGGAAAAAACGTCACTTCCTGTCCCACCGGGAGTCGGGAAATGGGCCCTTTCAGCCTCCGTAGGGCCTCCAAGGGAGTGGGAAGGCTGTTTTCGCCCTTCCCAGATACACAGAGAGGATCTGGAGCCAGGTAAGAAAGAAAAACGGGCCTTCCCCACCCCGCCCCCATGTCCTCCAGAGGCAGGAAACAGCCTGTTTCCCTACTTCTGGTGGGCCCAGAAGGCCCGAAAATCAGCTAGCCGGCGCGCACATGCGCCCCAGAGCTGAGCTGGCGTGCCCACTAATATGGCTCTGCGTGCCACCTGTAGCACGCATGCCATAGGTTCGCCATCACGGGCATAGAACCAGGGCGGATGGGCAGGCCCACCAGTGATTTCAGCTACCGGTTCGGGTGAAGTGGCCCGAACCGGCTGAATACCATCTCTGGCACTTGATGCAGAAAGCGAGGGCCAATAAATTTTTGCCCCTTATCGCCTGTGTTCTGCCCAACAAGCTTAATTTAGGTCAACTGGGGACCTATTGACTTCATTCTCATAATGGTAGCTCAGCTTGCTTAGTCTTAATTTCCTTATTTTTTTCTCCCCTTCTGCTTTATTAGGCTGCAGGAAGCCAGGCCGTTCCGTTAATTTAGGGTTTGGTATTCTGCGTAGGTCCAGAAATAAATTAATTCAGTCATCGCATTAAGTAACATGGTCTACTCCTCAAGAGGAAAATATTCTTTCAGCACCCTGGAGAGCTCTGCTTCCAGTGATTTACAAGCTAGGTTGCCTCAGGCAGTTTGTGGGTCCTGCAGCTATTTGGGTTCAACCATCACTTTAAGAAGATTGGTGAGGCTGGGTAATCCTTCAACTTTGCCTTTGTCTTGTAGATTGCTGTTTCTGAAGACTTAGATTTCCAGATGCTGTGGTGCTCATGGATTAGTCCTCCTCTGAGTCCAGACATTCAGACAATCAGAGGACATACCCCCAAGTAGAGGAGTATAGAATTGGACAGGCTGATGGACTTCTTTGGTGTTAGGTTTCCCTAGCTCGGGGGTGTCTGACTTTGCCAACTTTTAAGACTTGTGGACTTCAACTCCAAGAATTCACCAGGCAGGAATGTTGGCTGGGGAATTCTGGGAGTTGAAGTCCACAAGTCTTAAAGTTGCTGGTTGAATGCCCATGCTCTAGCTCCTACCTGGCTTTGGCCTTGGGATGAGGAAAAAGAAGAAGAAAAGTCATGAAGGAAAAATCTGAGGTGGATTTTATTCAGGGCGGCCTATTGCTCACAGTAGGCCACTGAAGAACACAACTTATTTGACACTGGATGCTTTAAAAAAAAATCCATCACTCTTACATTATTACAACTTATTCTCAGGGATTTTTTTGGCAAGCAACAATTGTATGAAAGTAGGTAGACGTATTGTCTAAGTCAGAGGTCTTCAAACTTGGCAGCTTTAAGACTTGTGGATTCCAGTCAGCATAGCTGTCTGGAGAATTATGGGAGTTGAAGTCCACAAGTCTCAAAGCTGCCAAATTTGGGGACCCCTGGTCTAAGTACAATAAGGCCCTGCTCATAAAAGGAGCTTGCTTAGGAACAGTTACAGAGTGTTTTGAATATTAAAAGCATTTTGCTCACGTTCTCATGAGGAGACTCAAGGCTAGTCAGTTGATGTTATATTAATTCACGTATTGAAGGAAAATCTGGCTCCAACTTGGGTAGAATTGGACCAGTTCTATTCAATCTGTGGAGGGAGAAGTTTCTTCTTAAGCAGACCCAAGTAGCAAGGAAATATTTGAACGGAATACTTGTATCTAATCAAGAGGAAACAACGGACATCATAAAAGCTAAATTTAAGTTTAAGTTTAAGTTTTAAGTTTAATGCAATTTATATGCCGCCCTATCTCCAATTGATAATAAAAGTTATTATTATCATATAATTCTAGTTCATTGGTTGCTATATTGGCTACCTGTTACTTTGGATTACTGATTGCTCAGAGTCCTAACTCCTTGATTAAGAAAGCCTAGATCCAAAGGGAATCCTCTACTGCAGTGGCTCTTTTGTTTTGTAACATTTTATTCTTGTATATGAACCAGTTGTCCTTCTAATTGTTAAAATAGTCATGTTTTGGTGGGCATTTGATAATGATTATTGACATGGGGGATGGTAAGCACAGAGACCTCAAAGTAAACAAGAAATGCTAATGTATGCTAATGTATGGTGGTTTTATGGCAAATATTTAATTTCAAGAGCTTAAAAGAGATAGGTCAGCTATTAGATTCTTCTTATAATGATCTGATTTACACCCAGATAGTTATTTTGTGTGATATACTTATTCAATATTTGATACAATCAACTAGTTTACTTCACTGAAAAGTATTTTGTACAAGGTTACAGTTCTTTTTGTGGTAGGATGGCTATGACTCAGAGCGGCTCACCACAGTAAAATACACAATGACATTAATGCAATATAAAATTAAAAGTCCGAATTAAAACAATTTAAAATCAGTTTAAAACTATTAAGAAAACCCCCCTCATCAGTCCAGGCTATGAAATAACCAGGTCTTCAAATCATAGAGGAACGAGCGAAGGTCAAGGGCCATCCGGAGCTCCAAAGGAAGTTGGTTCCAAAGGGTGGGTGTGCCCACAGAGAAAGCTCTCCCCATGGGGGTCGCCAGCTGACATTGTCTGGCCGACGGCACACTGAGGAGGCCCTGTCTGTGGGAACGCACCGGGCAATTGGGAATTGTTGCTGGCTGCAGGGGGTCCGACAGATATCCCGGGCCTAGGCCATGAAGGGCTTTATAGGTGATAACCAGCACCTTGAACCTCACCTGAAGGGCAACCTGTAGCCAATGCAGGCTACGCAGGAGGGGTGTAACATGGGAGTGTCGGGACACTCCCATCACAACCCACGCGGCCGCATTCTGCACCAGTTGAAGCCTTCGAGTGGTTTTCATGGGCAGCCCTAGGTAGAGAGCGTTGCAGTAGTCGAGACGGGAGGTGACTAGCGCATGAGTAACAGTGCATAGGGCATCTTGGTCTAAATAAGGGCGCAGCTGACGCACAAGGCGGACCTGGGCAATGCCCCCCTGGTCACGGTTGCTACATGATCTTCCAGAGACAACCATGAATCCAGAAGGACACCCAGGTTGCGGGCCCTATCCACAGGGGGTAACACCTCAATTTGCCAAGGACCCTGTCATATTTGAGTGAAATTGCTGTCCCAGCTCAACTGGCTTTGTCACCTGGTGGACCTTTCGCTCAAATTGAACACACCAAGGTGCGGATCATAAAAGAAGCTTTATTTTGCACAGCACACTCCCTCAAAACCTGGGTCCCCACCAAGGGTGGGATTCAGCCGGTTCGGACTGGTTCGGGCGAAGCGGATGCGAATTTTACACCTGGTTCGCCAAACCGGTAGTTGCAAGGACTGGCTGGCCCCGCCCACCCTGCCCCTCCCCTCACAGGAGTCTCCCTGCAGCTCATTTTGGATGCCAGGTAAATGCAGTGCCCGTGCGAAGGTTTATTTTTTATTATTTTATTAATCATATTTCTATGCCGCCCACTCTCCGAGGACTCTGGGCGGCTTACAACAATCGACAGTATACTAAATAGCATATTTGCCCCCCCCCCCCCCTGCCCCAAACAATCTGGCTCCTCATTTTACCCACCTCGGAAGGATGGAAGGCTGAGTCAACCTTGAGCCGGTGAGATTTGATCTGCTGATCTGCTGAACTAGCAGTCAGCTGAAGTAGCTGCAGTACTGCACTCTAACTACTGCGCCACTTCGGCTCAGCTGGTTCTGGGAGGGTGAACAACGGGCCTCTCCAAAGTTCTGGAAGTCTGGAAACAGCCCTGTTTCCAGCCTCTTGAGGGCTTCTGGAGCCCGGGGAAGGTTACTGCAAAATCCCCATTTCCTCCCGATCACCTGGGACTCGGGAGGCAGAGAATAGATGGGGGTGAGGCCAGTCAGAGGTGGTATTTACCGGTTCTCCAAACTACTCAAAATGTCCTCTACCGGTTCTCCAGAACTGGTCAGAACCTGCTGAAACCCACCTCTGGTACTGATGAAGGGACAATTATGAAAATAGGCTTCATCTACAGTACTTGCAGTATACACTATTGAAACAACGACGTCTACGCTGGCTGGGGCATGTCGTGAGAATGGCTGAAAGATCTCCTGTATGGAGAATTAGTGCAGGGAAAGCGCCTCAGAGGGAGTCCACAGCTGCGATATAAGGATATCTGCAAGAGGGACCTAAAGGCCCTGGGAATGGACATTAACAACTGGGAAACCTTGACCTCCGATTGTTCAGCTTGGAGGCTAAAGATGCAGCATGGCCTTCTCCAATTCTAAGAGACACTTGTTCGGCAGGCCAAGGCAAAGAGGAAGTCCCGGAACCAGCGAAATCTGGGGGCTGGGCAGGGGACGGAATATATCTGCCCTCCGTGTGGAAGGGATTGCCACTCTCGAATTGGCCTTTTTAGTCACACCAGATGCTGTTTTAGGACCTCTTTCCAGAGCACGATACCATAGTCTCTTGAGACTGAAGGATGCCAATGAATGACAGTACCTGTGTACTTCTCTTTTCAGCAATACAGTTTTTAGCTACCATATTTCTACCTTTTGCCGTGCCCCGTGGCGCACCTGGGATTAATTTAGCAAGATAAAAGCACCTGTGCCTTGTCCTGAAGCTTAAGCCTTAATTGAATTTTTAGTGGATTTTTTTTATGGGAGATTTGGGCCTTCTGGACCATTTTGGTCATATTGAAACTTAGACAAAGTAGGTTGGCTAGTGACAGGAAGTTCAAGAGTTCATCCTACTTCGAAGGCAATTCCAAGATTGTATTCCCAATTCTGGAGACTAGACAGTGAGAATAGACAGCGAAAATCTGACTAGGATCATGCCAAGAAATAGAAAAGTATCAAATATAACAGAGTTCCCAAACGTTTCTGGCTTTGCGGACAGGCAGTGAGTGGGGGGAGGGGAGAGTTCGCGTGAGCGGCTGGCAAGTACGCGCACGGGCAGCTCCATTTTTGGGGAGCCGCGTGCACTCACCCCTGCCGCTCACGCAAATGGGGTGCGTGCGCTCACTTGCTCACCCGCTGCTTGCACAAGTGAGGGTGCACACATGCGCTCCCCGGCCATTTCCCTGGCCCAGTTGCAAAACCCCTCCCGGCCCACTAATGCGCCACGGTCCACAGATTGGGGACCCCTGAAATATAACGCTAGCTGTCTCGAGGATCTCAACATTTTTTATTTTATTTTATTTTATTTGAGATTTTTTTTTTATTTTAAAACGAAAACAAAACATAAAACCGTCATCATTCCAAACAATTACAGACAGTGAGTCGAACGGTTCATAGTCTCTTGTGCATAAATCCATTTCTAAAATACCAATTTATAACAGCAACTTATATCTTATATAGAAAAAAAAACTTCAGATATTTTATCTTTACATCAACCCCATATTTCATACTTCAATTCCATGATTTATTCTCTATCCATTGATAAAACAAATCCCATATCAAATGATATTGCTTATCTTCCTGTTCTCTAATTTCAAATGTCAATTTACTCATTTCAGCACATTCCATCATTTTCTTAATAATCTCATCATCAGTAGGTAACTTCTCTCCTTTCCAATTTTTAGCAAATACAATTCTAGTCGCTGTTAAAGAGGATCTCAACATTTTTTAGAACCTGCGTGGGTTCTTACATTTTAAGATTCCAGGGAAGGGTTTGAAAATGTGAGCAAGCACCAATGAATAGAATGGAATGGAATGGAATGGAGTGGAATGGAATGGAATGGAATAGAATGGAATAGAAAATATGGAATGGAATGGAATGGAATGGAATGGAATGGAATGGAATGGAATGGAATGGAATGGAATAGAATAGAATAGAATAGAATAGAATAGAATAGAATAGAAAATATGGAATGGAATGGAATAGAATAGAATAGAATAGAATAGAATAGAATAGAATAGAATAGAAACTATGGAATGGAATGGAATGGAATGGAATAGAATAGAATAGAATAGAATAGAATAGAATAGAATAGAATAGAATAGAATAGAAAATATGGAATAGAATAGAATAGAATAGAATAGAAAATATGGAATGGAATGGAATAGAATAGAATAGAATAGAATAGAATAGAATAGAATAGAATAGAATAGAATAGAATTGGAAGAGACCTTGGAGGTCTTCTAGTCCAACCCCCTATTTAAGCAGGAAACCCTACACCACTTCAGACAAATGGTTATCCAATCTCTTCTTAAAAACTTCCAGTGTTGGAGCATTCACAACTTCTACAGGCAAGTTGTTCCACTTGATTCATTGTTCTAACTGTCAGGAAATTTCTTCTTAGTTCTAGGTTGCTTCTCTCCTTGATTAGTTTCCACCCATTGTTTCTTTGTGATTCCCTCTTCTTGGTGGCAGCCCCTGAGATAATGGGACACTGCTATAATGTCATCCCTAGATGCCAAATAGAATATGGATTCCTGGTACACACAAAGGACAGAAAATATTTCAAGCCTCCATGCATGAATAACAGAATAACGGGATCGGAAGGGACCTTGGAGGTCTTCTAGTCCAACCCCGTGCCCAAGCAGGAGACCGTATCATTTCAGACAAGTGGCTGTCCAATCTCTTCTTTAAAAACTCCAGTGATAAAACACCCTTAACCTCTGAGGCCAAGCTATTCCACTGATTAATTGTTCTCACTTCTCCTTAATTCTAGGTTGGTTGTCTCCTTGATTACAGTAGTGGCCAAAATTATGGAAACATTTTGGGAAAAGTGTATTGTCAAGTTTCGTGGTCGTCTCGAATAAAATGCACTATAGCACTAAAGTAAATGCAGGTTGAAGTGCTGACATGTATTTTCTATAACTAGCTAATAACACCCACTTTTTTGGGGAGTAGTACCATAAAATTATATTATTATTGTTGTTGTTGTTGTTATTTTGTTTATATTTATATACCGCCCTTCTCCTGAAGGACTCGGGGCGGTGAACAGCCAACAGATAAGACACAAGAAATACAAAATTTAAAAGCAGTATTAAAATCCGATTAAATTAATTTGGCCCACAATTAAAAGCACCCCTGTATTAAAACCCATAATTATATATCAATGGAATTATATATCAATGGAAAAATAATTAGGTAGCTAGAGAAGAGGAAAATATAACCCAAATTAGAAGAGGAATTATAGGTACTGAGAAATTTATATTATACAAGTAAAGTGAGGTCGGATAGACCTAATTCTTTTATAAAGATATGTAAGATGTTCTGTCTTCTCCGGATTATAATATAGATATACAGTACCGAGTACTAGGTTATTAAAGTGCTGTTTATAGGTATGATAGTTCTGTTGGTTTTTGTTGTGTTGTCTTGTATGTTTTGTTTGTTATTTATATAATGTGTCATTTTTCTTTTTTTTTTAATGGAAAATGTAAATAAAGATTATTTTTTTAAAAAAAGAAAGAAAAATAATTTAATCAAGAATGTAATGCAATAACTTTTATGAAGGATTTGCGATTAGAATAGCAGTTACAGTATAAAAAAGAAAAGCAAAACGCGTAGAAAAAACGAGATATGCAAAAATTATCAACATAGAAAAAGCGAGGTATACAAAAATTATCACGTTAGTTAATACTCAGTTGGGTAGCCTTTAGCATGAATTACGGCCTTACAATGTCTTCCCATGGAGTGAAACAAGTCTTTTAGTTCTGCAGCTGTTCTAATGTGAAACCAAGATTGAAGGATTGCTTCTATTAACTGGGTTTTATTGCTGGGTCACTTCCGACTAACAAGTTTCTTTAGTCGGCTCCATAGATTTTCAATTGGGTTAAGGTCTGGGCTATTCCCAGGCCATTCCAGCAGTGGAATAGGATTCTCTCAAAACTCCAAAAAAACGTGGTGTTATTAGCCATCAAACCTCAAAAATACACTTTTTCACAATTTTGGCCACTACTGTAGTTTCCATCCATTGCTTCTTGCCCTGCCTTCAGGTGCTTTTGGTCAATAGGTCAACTCTTTCTTCTCCATGACAAACCCTCAAGTACTGGAAGAAATCTTCTCATGTCACCCCTAGTCCTTCTTTTCATTAAACTAAACACATCCAATTCCTACAATCGTTCTTTATAAGTTTTAGCCTCCAGTCCCATAATCATCTTTGTTGCTCTTGCCTACACTTTTTCCTAGAGTCTATGATTTTCCTTTCCTTGACTTTTTTTCTCCCCCCCCCCCCCTATAACTTTTCGTTTGGTTGCAAGGGATTAAAATGCATTTTAACAAAAGCAACGAGTGTTCTACGATTCTAAAATTTTAAACCCGCTTTCCTCTCAGATTGGTGGTTGGAATGTCACTGGCTCCTGGAACCAGACCAACTTCATGGATGTGCTGAAATTAGTCTCTGCAACTTATCGCGCTTCTCCGTTCTTCACTGTTTTCGTGGGACCTGATTCTAAAAGCTCCAATAGCAACATCATCCAGGTAATTTTGTCTTGTCTTCCCACCTGTTGCAATAGCAAGTCTTCATGAGTCCTAAAGAATAGAATAGAATAGAATGGAATGGAATGGAGTGGAGTGGAGTGGGAAGGGCAAGGAGAGAGGAGAGGAGGGGAGAGGAGAGGAGAGGAGAGAAAAGAGAAGAGAAGAGAAGAGAAGAGAAGAGAAGAGAAGAGAAGAGAAGAGAAGAGAGAATAGAGAAGAAGAGAAAATAGAGAATAGAATAGAATAGAATAGAATAGAATAGAATAGGAATAACAAGAGAAGAAGAGGAGAGGCGAGGAGAGGAGAGGAGAAGAAGAGAAGAAAAGAGAAGAGAAGAGAGAATAGAGAAGAAGAGAAAATAGAGAATAGAATGGAATAGAATAGAATATAATAGAATAGAATAGAATAGAATAGGAATAACAAGAGGAGAGGAGAGGAGAGGCGAGGAGAAGAGAAGAGAAGAGAAGAGAAGAGAAGAGAAGAGAAGAGAAGAGAAGAGAAGAGAAGAGAGAAGAACAGAAAATAGAGAATAGAATGGAATGGAATGGAGTGGAGCGGAGTGGAGTGGGAAGGGCAAGGGGAGAGGAGAGGAGAGAGGAGAGAAGAGAAGAGAAGAGAAGAGAAGAGAAGAGAAGAGAAGAGAAGAGAAGAGAAGAGAAGAGAAGAGAAGAGAATTCTTTATTGGCCAAGTGTGATTGGACGCACAAGGAGTTTGTCTTTGGTGCGTATGGTCTCAGTGTACATAAAGAAAAAATAAAGTATATTCATCAAGAATCATAAGATACAACACTTAGTAATAGTCATAGGATAGTAATAAGCAATCAAATCATACTAGGAAACAATAAAAATATAAATTGTAAACAGGGAATGGTTCTCACCTGCCTCAGTTTGGTCTCATCAAACTTGCTGTGAGTAGACCACAGGGGTATCCAAACTTGGCAACATACCGGTTTGGGCGAATGGGTAGCAGAGATTGCCCAACCAACCACCCGCCCGCCCCGGCTCTTTGCCATCCTATTTAGGCATGTTTTCGAGGTCGTGCAGTGATATAGGATGGGATTGCGGCAGAGGTGGGTTTCAGCAGATTCTGACCAGTTCTGGAGAACCGGTAGCGGAAATTTTGTGTAGTTTGGAGAACCGGTAGTAAAAATTCTGACTGGCCCCGCCCCCATCTATTCTCTGCCACCCAAGTCCCAGCTGATCAGGAGGAAATGGGGATTTTGCAGTATCCTTCCCCTGCCATGCCCACCAAGCCACACCCACCAAGCCACGCCACACCCACCAAGCCACACCCACAGAACCAGTAGTAAAAAATTTGAAACCCACCATTGGATTGCGGGCAGGTGGGCGGCCACCACAGTTCGCCACTTTTCCCGAACCGGCTGAATACCACCTCTGGATCATAAGTGTGAAAAACAGTCACAAGGCACTTTTTCACTGCCATTAAAATTTTGAATGGTCACTAAATGAATGGTTGTAAGACATGGACTACCTGTCATGCCTTTTTTCTTATGCAGCTGCACATGAGTGGGAAGGCAGCCATCAGTAGCTAAGAACAGGAAGATTTTTCTGACTGTTTTATAGAGGAATATAAGGCAGTTGGAAGGACAGTCTGACTTCTGGATTGAATTTATTCTCTTTTTTTTTACCTACGGCAGGTGGATCAGTCCGGCCTATTTTTACCATCACGAGATTATTACTTGAACAAGACAGCCAACAAGAAGGTAAGGAAACCTTTTACAGGTAGGCCTCGACCGATGATCGCTCCGCGCCCTGTGGGCTCCGCTGGCAGCAGCTGGAGGAGGCGGTGGCCGAGGCATCAAAACTGCCAGCCGATCAGAGGCAGCAGCTTCCTGCTAAAGAAAAGGAAAAGTTCGTGAGTCCTTTGCAACAAACCTTGGTTTGGTGGCTCAGCTTGGACAAGCAGCCGATCTCCATGAGCCTTCAAGCACGCTGGCCAAAGAGCATTTCTGTTGCTAAGCGAGGCACGTGTTCAGTGTCCTGTTTTATGACCCCCTTTTTTTTTTTTGGCTGCAGTTGTTAAGTCAAATCCACGCAGTTGGTAAATGAATCATGCGTTCGTTAAGCAAAACTGGTCTCTCCCCACCCCCCACCCCTCTGTTGACTTTGCTCGTCAGAAGCCGGCTGGGGAAGGTTGCAAATGGTGAACATGTAACCCTGGGAGAGTACACCTGTCATAAGTACACGCCAGTTGCCAAGCGCCTGAATTTTGATCACGTGACTGTGGGGATGCTGCAACAGTTCATGGGAACTCAAAGCATTGTTAGAGACCCTGCCCACCAGCTTTATGGTTTGTTCTTGTTGCTCTCCTCTGGGAGGAGGTTCCGAAGTATTTCTAGCAGGACCACCTGATTCTGTAACAGTTTTGTTCCCTAGGCCACTGGTGGGCTTCAAAATGTTTTATTACTGGTTCTGTGGGCGTGGCTTGGTGGGTGTGGCATGATGGGCGTGCCATGACTTGGTGGGCGTGGCGGGCACAGCAAAGCTGAGGAATTCTGAGAGTTGAAGTCCACAAGTCTTAAAGGTGCCAAGGTTGGAGACCCCTGGAATAGAGTACAATAAAATAGAATAGAGAATAGAACAGAATAGAGAACAGAACAGAACAGAACAGAATAGAATAGAATACTTTATTATCACTTTGAATGTACACTAATTGGCATATTGTCAGCATTCTGATGCTGCCATAAAAAGGAGGAGATGAGGATTGACTTTTCACCTACTTATTTTCTCTGTAGATAATATCCCCTAGGACAGTGGTTCTCAACCTTCCTAATGCCGCGACCCTTTAATACAGTTCCTCATGTTGTGGTGACCCCCAACCAGGGGTGGGTTCTAATTTTTTTTACTACCGGTTCTGTGGGTGTGGCTTATTTTGTGGGCGTGGCTTGGAGGTCATGTGACTGAGTGGGCGTGGCTAGCTGGTCATGTGACCGAGTGGCCATGGCTATGTGTATAGGGACTACTCAGAGGGCTGAAAAAAGTCATTTGACAGGTCCTCGCACTTTTGACTGGTCCTCACACTTATGACCATCCTCACATTTATGCCTGTGCAGCATTCTTAACAACCATGTCACTCTTTTTTTTTTTTTTTTTAATTTGATTTATATGCCGCCCTTCTCCAGAGACTCAGGGCGGCTTACAATGTGCTCAGCAATAGCCTTCATCCTTTTGTATATTAATACAAAGTCAGCTTATTGCCCCCACAAACTGGGTCCTCATTTCACCTACCTTAGAAAGGATGGAAGGCTGAGTCAACCTTGAGCCTTGGCGAGATTCGAACCCTGCAGTAATTGCAGGCAGCTGGTCTTAATAACCAGCTTAATAACAGGGTGCCTTAAACCCCTGTACTACCAAGACTCATTTCACAACTGCTTCTCTTCAACATGGTATAAGATAGGGCAAAAAACGTAAAATGTGAGGACAGTCGTAAATTCGAGGACTGGTCAAAAGTGTGAGGACCAGTCAAAAATAACTTTTTCAGCCCTCTGAGTAGTCCCTGTGCACAAAAGGACTACCCAGAGGGCTGAAAAATGTGATTTCTGACAGGTCCTCGCACTTTTGACAGGTCTTCGCAGTTATCATTATTTATGCCCATTGTACCATTCTTAACAACCGTGTCACTCATTTCACAACTGCTTCTCTTCACCATGGTGACAAGATAGGGCAAAATGTAAATTGTGAGGACAGTCGTAAGTTCGAGGACTGGTCAAAAGTGCGAGGACCAGTCAAAAATAACCTTTTCAGCCCTCTGAGTAGTCCATATGCATAAAAGGATACAGCAATAGAGAGGGATGAAAGAAGGGAAGGGAAATTAGAGTAGGAGTGAAGGTAAGAGAGGGAGGAAGAGAGGAGGAGAAGGAGAAAGAAACACACATACAAACATACAACGTATTTTCTTTGAACAGAGTATTTGGCCGGTCCACAAATTTAAACAGTTGTAGGAGGTTAGCACCCACCACTTTCCTAGAAGAATGAAATATTTGGGGAAATATTAAAAAGGCAGAATATTATATTTTCCTGTATGAGAAATGGAGAAGCATATTTTACAGACAAAGCAGCTCCCACCTTCCTGCCCCCCACCTTTTGTTAATGGGCCAGAGGCAGAAACTCAATCCTTTGTCAAAGGACATTTGCAACACAATAGGAACAGAAACTAACACAATGGGCCCCATCAAGCCATTTGATCCTGTCCACCATTAAACAATCTTTCCAAGCAGTCTCCATGTTTCCAGTGTCTTTTCCCCCACTTGGAGCAGAACCCAGAAGGATATTTCTTCCAACACAGTATTTAGTCATTTCAATTAAATTTACAATTTTTATATTTCCTTTTTACCATATTTATTCCTCATCTATTTTTTTAAAAAACCAATATTACCCTTCATCCTCATCTCTAATCTTAATCAAATTCATTTTTCCCTTCTATTCTATATTATACCCCTTCCCATTGTCATCTATTTTTATATCCATCCTCACATTGGTTAATTATATAATACAGTTGTTTAATACAAATTCAACATTTTAATATAAATCAATTAGTTATATAACTACCTTTTTTGTATATTAATCAATATGAACATGAATATTCCAATTATTTCCATGCAATCCAATTTCTTACAAATCAATTAATTATATTTACCAATAATAATAAACCAAATAATTTCCCCCCATATTCCTCCAAACCACAACTTAACCATTTCTGCTTTCAACACAATATGCAATTAACAGTATCTCAATTATTACAATTCCCTAGTTAAATAGAGCTTTTTTTCTTCTGTGTTTTAAAATCTTGAACCTCCTCTTTTGCCCTAAATTTCCCATTGTTTGCAGTTTGCACCTACCTTTTTTGGTGAGGAAAAAGAAAAAGAAATCTCTCTGCCTCATTTTGTCACGTTGCAGCCAAGACCCTGCTTACTTTCAATTTTGCTTTTTGAGCATAGCTAGGGGGGAAATCTGCTCCAGGAATTTACCTCTTTGCATCTAGCTAGCAACAGAGCCCTCCGCAAAACAGTTGAGAGTAGGGCGGCTCTTTGAAGCCCCGCGGCAAGAATTTAAAGTTTTTTTCCCCTCTAGCCATCAGCTGGGACTCCAGAGCAGCAATAGATTGGGAGTGGGCGGGGTAAGCGAACGGCGACCGGGCGATCCAGCAGAGGCAGAGGGTGAGTGAAGGCGTGGGGGGGGAGAGAGGGCTTTGGCGACCCCCGTGAAATGGCCGTTCGACCCCCAAAGGGGTCGCGACCCCCAGGTTGAGAACCGCTGCCCTAGGAGATGGGATGGGGGGGGGACATTCTTGTGGGTTGAGGTCAGAAGCTGGGGAGACTGACTTGGAAGATGGCCAATGAGAAGATGAGAATTGGGGAACAGAAAGGGAAGGGTTTGGGGGTCAGAGGGTTAGTATCGGCTACGATGAAGTCGGGGCCAGATCTGTCGTACTCAATAAATGGAATATTTCAGCAAAGATTAATTGTTTGGGAGTGCAATTTATTTGAGATGACATCAAAACCTGACACATATATTAAAATGAAATTATGTTGCATACAGCTTTCAAACGGTCTCTACCTCTAATATAAATATAACCATGACATACATAGATAGATAGATAGATAGATAGATAGATAGATAGATAGACAGACAGACAGACAGACAGACAGACAGACAATTATGCATGTACCCACATATATGACACAGAGAGACAATAAAAGTCTAGTTCGGATGTATACATGTACACAGTGAGAAAAACGAATCTTGCAAGTTTACCAGAGGGATGGCATAGGGCAGAGGTGGGTTTCAGCAGGTTCTGACCAGTTCTAGAGAACCGGTAGCGGAAATTTTTAGTAGTTCGAAGAACCAGTAAATACCACCTCTGACTGGCCCCACCCCCATCTATTCTCTGCCTCCCGAGTCTCAGCTGATCGGGAGGAAATGGAGATTTTGCAGTATCCTTCCCCTGCCATGCCCACCAAGCCACGCCCACCAAGCCACACCCACAGAACTGGTAGTAAAATATCTGAATTTCACCACTGCTTCAAACCTGTAGAAATGTTGAGATTAACATATTAGCAGATTTAGAAGGGACCTTGTAGGTCTCCTAGTCCAACCCCACCCACCCCTGCCCAAGCACCATTTCTGACAGATGGAATCCAGTCTCTTCTTGAAAGCCTCCAGTGATGAAGCTCCCACAACTTCTGTGTTCCATGGGTTGATTGTTCTCACTGTCAGAAAATTTCTCCTTCTTTCCAGCTTGAATCTCTCCTTGATCAGTTTCCATCCGTTATTCCTTGTCTGGCCTTCAGGAGCTTTGGAAAAGAGCTTGACCCCTTCCTCTCTATGGCAGCCCCTCAAATATTGGAAGACGGCTATCATGTCTCCCCTGGTCCTTCTCTTCACTAGACCAGCCATGCCCAGTTCATGTAACCGTTCATCTTATGTTTTAGTCTCCAGTCTCCTAATCATCCTGGTTGCTCTTCTCTGCACTTTTTCTAGAGTCTCCACACCTTTTTTATAGTCTGGTGACCAAAACTGGATGCAGTACTCTAGGTGTGGTCTTACTCAGGCTTTATAGAGTGGTGTTAGTACCTCCCTTGATCTTGATTGTATCCCCATGTTAATGCAGCTAAGGATTGCATTGGCTTTTTTGGCTGCTGCTTCACACTGTTGGCTCATATTTAACTGGTTGTCCACTAAGACTCCAAGATCCCTCTCCCAGTTACTGCTATTAAGCCTGCCACGAGATTATCTTCACAAGCTTTTTTTGCTCGGGCGTTTATTTTTAGAGGCAAAGTGGATGTGGAATCTGAAAAGCAGATTTCTTCTGCTTCATAACACACGCTCTCTTCCAATTTGCTTGGCATCAAATTGTTGTTTATTTTAGACACACCGGGTCCTTATAACCTGGAAATTTAATTGGGTAACCGTGGTGATGTTCTTTTTTTTTTTAAATTTGATTTATATGTCGCCCTTCTCCGGAGACTCAGGGCGGCTTACAGTGCGTTAAGCAATAGCCTTCATCCTTTTGTATATTTATACAAAGTCAGCTTATTGCCCCCACAAACTGGGTCCTCAATTTACCTACCTTAGAAAGGATGGAAGGCTGAGTCAACCTTGAGCCTGGTGAGATTCGAACTTACAATAATTGCAGACAGCTGGAGTTAAATTACAATGCATTAGTCTGCTGAGCTATCCAGGCTCCTGTTCTTGGCCTATGGACTTTTCTGGCTGCTTCTGCTTGACTTTCTGCTTCCTTCTGCTGATTTTGCCATTTTTGAAGTGTCCTTACTTTTTATTAGCTTGCGTTTGGCGATCATTATCTGTGACCTCCCTTGCAAACCGATCCCGTCTATCCGTTTGGGGAATTCTCGGCCCTTTCTACCCAGGACAGCTCAGGGGTGGGGAGATGTATTTTGAGTCTCCCTTCCTGAAATCCAGAGTCACAAAGTAGGCTTGGAAACGGAAGAAGTATCTGTAGAATAGTGCAAGGCGAGGAAGGTTTAAGTGAGAAACAAAAAACGGGTGACGTTGAAAGAATTCTAAGGGGAAAAAGGGGAAAAATGTAAGGGAAGACAAAAGCAGGCTACAAGGAGGCTTCCAGATGAAATCAGTACAGCCAGCTGAGCAAAACTCCCCATTGAGCTGCTGAATCCACTCTTGAACTGCAGCAGATATTCACTGCAGAGGGAACATCTGGGCCTCCTGTGTGGATGCTCACAAGCAGAAGGTCCAGATGTTCTCTCTCCATCATCCTTTCTGCAGTTCACAAGCAGACTGTTGTTTCCTTCCTTCCTTCCTTCCTTCCTTCCTTCCTTCCTTCCTTGTCTTTCTTTCTTTCTTTCCTTCCTTCCTTCTTTCTTTCCTTCTTTCCTGTCTTTCTTTCCTGTCTTTCCTGTCTGTCTTTCTTTCCTTCCTTCCTTCTTTCCTTCCTTCCTGTCTTTCTTTTCTTCTTTCTTGTCTTTTGTCAGCTTGACATCTTTCTTTCCTTCCTTCCTTCTTTCCTTCCTTTCCTTCCTTCTTTCTTTCCTTCTTTCCTGTCTTTCTTTCCTTCTTAACATTCCTTCTTTCCTTCTTTCCTGTCTTTCTTTCCTTCCTTCATTCCTTCTTTCCTTCTTTCCTGTCTTTGTTTCCTGTCTTTCTTTCTTTCCTTCCTTCCTTCCTTCCCTTCATTCTTTCCTTCTTTCCTGTCTTTCTTTTCTTCTTTCTTTCTTTCTTTTTTCTTTCCTTCTTCTTCCTTCCTTCCTTTCTCCCTTCCTTTCTGGTTCTTTACTGTTACAGCCACAACTGGATTCTTAAACTGAATTCAGCAACTGCTATAATGATCTTGGAAATTGGACCACAATAAATCCATTTCCCATTTCCACCACTACTATTTCTTAAACTTGACTAAAGGAAGGGAGGGAGGGAAGGAGGGAGAGAGAGAGAGAAAGAGAAAAAGAGAAAGGAAGAAAGAAAGAGAAAGAAAGAAGAAAGAAAAAAGGAAGGAAGGAAGGAAGGAAGGAAGGAAGGAAAGGAAAAGAAAGGTATATCTTGAGATTTTGCGTATTCCATTTCAATATTCCTTTCAATCATTTTTAACTTCTTCCCACTTGCCCTTTCCGACCAAATTCCAGAAGGAAGTCCGCTGCTCTCCAGCCCTCCGGAGGATCAGGAGGCGGGGTCATTGTTATGGAATTACTCCTCTTTATTGGCAGGTCTTGTCTGTATACCTGGACTACATGGTGGAGCTGGCAATGCTGTTGGGAGGAGCCCGAAGCTCAGTGGAAGAGCTGATGGGGCAGGTGCTGCAACTGGAGACCGAATTGGCCAACATCACCGTCCCCCAAGATGAACGGCGAGACGATGAGAAGATTTACCACAAGATGACCATTGCTGAGCTGCAGGTGGGCCTTGCCTGGAGAAGGGCAGGAGGGGGCAGCTGGCGGAGAGGGCTTGAATCAGCCTTTAATTTAGGCTGAAACACAACGGAACAGAAAGGAAACGTAGACTTTTTTTCAATGCCGCTGTAACTTTCAGGGAGTCACCTCTATGTAATGTTGGAAGAAATATCCTTCCGGGTTCAGTTCCAAGTGGGGAAAAAAGACACTGGATTCATGGAAGTTGCTTGGAAAGAAGGTTTATTGATGAACAGGATCACATGGCTTGGAGATCTTGGGTGGAAAAAAGGGCAGAGATGCTGAGAGTGCCTGGGTTTTATATCCCCTGTTGGGCTTTGAATCGGAACTTGTGTTCCGATTGGTTGTCAGACTCCCATGGGGCCATGCAGGGGTAACTTTGTAGGTTGTCTATGTCCCAGGCTTGGTTGACTCTTGCTGGGTGATGATGTAATGAAAGGGCTTTGGGCAATTCCTACTATGGCTCTGCCTGAAGGAGGTAGATCTTTGTTATGTAGATTAGACTGGCCCAGGCCTTCATGGCCCATTAACAAAGGGGGTGGAGGGGCTGAGTTTCTGCCTCCCTTTTAGGGGAAATATTCTGCCCTTTTAATATTTCCTAAAATATCTCCTTTTCCTAGGGGAGGGGTGGGTGCTAACTTCCTACAGTAAGAAATGCATTGGAAATTGCACACATTTGGAATTGGATTCAATTGGGTTCCAACTGGATCCCCAGATGGGAGAAAAACATTGAATTGCTGGTTCTGGGGAAAAAGAACCCCAAAGTTTAATGGTAGTTTTTTGGGGGGTTAAAACATGGTCATTCATTGACATTCCCCCCCCCCCCCACACACACACCTTATTCCTTTGCTCTGGACCTTCAGTTTACACCCTGTGCCCCCCCCCCCCACCCCTTTCTGTCTTTTTGCAACCTTGTAAACCAGGG
The DNA here is from genome assembly GCA_022577455.1 of Arizona elegans. NCBI lineage: Eukaryota > Metazoa > Chordata > Lepidosauria > Squamata > Colubridae > Arizona > Arizona elegans. Next base: position 8,159,715 of record JAKOOJ010000005.1, on the reverse strand, counting down.
ATATTGGGCGTTTTGTTACATAATCTGTCTTTTGATTAGGATGCAGTTCATGTTGCCACAATTCTCTGGATGAAAAGCCCAGCAGCTTTGCTGATCTGAATCCCAGTCAGCCGCTCAGCCTCCTTAAAGCGCAATTTCGCTTTAACTTCCCTCCTGGAATGTTGTGCCCGCATCCGTGCTGAGGTCACATTTTTTGCAGGGATGCACAAAGGGGCAAAGAAACCCCCAAAGACAAACGTCACACTTCTGAGATTCTCTGCAAGTGGTGCCCTGTTTTGGGATGAGGGTTTTTTTTTGGGGGGGGTGTTTCCCTTTCCGATTGGGACAGAGGGTAGAGCTGTTAAAGCATTTTGGGGTGAGTGGTCCCTTGCTGGGGATGGCTTAATGCAGTGTGTCTCAAACTTGGCAACTTTAAGAACTGTGGACTTCAACCTGTGGAGCTAACCAGTGTGCGGCGGCAGCCAAAAAAGCCAATGCAATCCTAAATTGCATTAATGGAGGGATGCAATCAAGATCAAGGGAGGTACTAATACCATTCTATCAAGCCTTAGTAAGATCACACCTAGAGTACTGCATCCAGTTTTGGTCACCACACTATAAAAAAGATATTGAGACTCTAGAAAGAGTGCAGAGAAGAGCAACCAGGATGATTAGGGGACTGGAGGCTAAAACAGATGAAGAACGGTTACAGGAACTGGGCATGGCTAGTCTAGTGAAGAGAAGGACCAGGGGAGACATGATAGGCATCTTCCCATATTTGAGGGGCCTACCACAGAGAGGAGGGGGTCAAGCTATTCTCCAAAGCACCTGAAGGCCAGACAAGAAATAATGGATGGAAACTGACCAAGGAGAGATTCAATCTGGAAATGAGGAGAAATTTTCTGACAGTGAGAACAATCAACCCATGGAACAGAAGTTGCCTTCGGACGTTGTGGGAGCTTCATCACTCGAGGCTTTCAAGAAGAGACTGGACTGCCATCTGTCAGAAATGGTGTAGGGTCTCCTGCTTGGGCGGGGGGTTGGACTAGATGACCTCCAAGGAACCAGTTGCCAAGCATACAAATGTTGATCATGTGACCATGGGGATGCTATAATGTGTGAAATAAATTCATAAGTCACTTTTTTCAGTGCCATAACTTTGAATGGTCACTGAATGAATGGTTGTAAGTCAAGGACTAACTGTACTGATATTATTTTGATTTATGTAGCTCCCCATCACAGATTCATGACTATGGGCAGCCAATTTACACATTCAATGAGCCTTGGTGGCTCACTTTAAAATAAACTGGATATATGGAGTCTTTGGTGCTTTCTGAGCTTCGTGGCAATTCTCCACCAAGCACTGATGATGTTACCTAGTTGGGTAATGAAATGTCTGCAAGAAAACCACCAAGTTCAGAGAGCACCGAAGACCCACCGTTCAACCCTGAGCTGTACATATTCTCTTCTGTTGATAAACATGGTGTTTTATGGCAGGGCTCCTTCCTTGAAATGTTTAGCAGATGGGATATCTGCTAAATTATTCTGTTTTTAATAGTTAATTTTATTGATTAAATTGCATACCGCCCACAGCCCTGTCTGAGAGAGATGGCTGGTTAAGAAGGATAAATAGATAGATAGATAGATAGATAGATAGATAGATAGATAGATAGATACCGGTAGATACATACATACATACATACATACATACATACATACATACATACATACGACAGACAGACACACAGAGAGAGAAGACAGAGAGAGAGAGAGAGAGACTGACAGATAGACAGAGATATATAGACAGACAGACAGACAGAAATAGATACAGATAGATAGATAGATAGATAGATAGATAGATAGATAGATAGATAGATAGATAGATGATAGATGATAGATAGATAGATGATAGATAGATAGATAGATAGATAGATAGATAGATACCAGTACATACATACATACGACAGAGAGATACCCAGAGAGACAGAGAGAGAAGACAGAGAGAGAGAGAGATAGAGACAGAGACAGAGACAGAGAGAAGACTGACAGATAGACAGAGATAGATAGACAGACAGACAGACAGAAATAGATACCGATAGATAGATAGATAGATAGATAGATAGATAGATAGATAGATAGATAGATAGATAGATACGGATGAGAGAGAGGGAGAGAGAGAGAAAGAGAGACAGATGGGGGGGAATGAACCAAGCAGACCCCTCCCAAATGGTGGTCATTTCAGGACCCAAGACTGTGTAGTAAAACTGCTTTTCCGGAGAACACCAATTCTCTCTTCGACCTTTCAGTCGCTACTTGAAAAACGAGATCCTAAAGCCTTTTGCATCGGTTTAATACACTTTAATCCATATGATTTATGTTTTGAGCTAAATCAGATCACCCAGCAGCAGATTAGGCCTCCGTTATCCTCTACCCACCCACCCACACACACCCCTCCGTGCCTCTTTCAAATCTAGTTCATCCACACCCCACCACGGGGTTATTATACCGTATGCATAACTAGGTCACTGGAAGACCGGTTGCATCCACGCAACCTTCTACCCTTGGTTAAGTTTTTCAGAGCGTGACATGGGGAGATCCGACTCCCTGGCTTAGTTTAGAGGTCTAAGTGTTATTTTGTTGGATCCAGAAAATTAGGTTAATTCGGTAACCAAGGCGCGGTGCCAATCCACCTATCCAGTTCTTTGTTTAACTGTTTTATTTTGCATGGCTCGAGCACCGTTGCCAGTAGATGGTTCCCATAATTTCGCCTGTCCCGATTGGTCTGGTTTCCATCACGCCTGTTTGCTTCTCTGCTTTCAACGCCTGCCAGTTACAAGGAGGGAGGGGCTTTCTTCCTCACTCATGGGTTGCCAAGTAACCTGCCACCATGGTAACCGGGAGACAAGTAAAATCCTATGTATTGAGTAGCAGTGATACTACTGGATGGGTGATTGACTCCTTGTGGGGGGGGGGGGAAGGAGGAATCTTTGCATGAAGGCAGAGCTGTTAACCAGGGACAGGAACGAGAGAAAAATTAAAATTAAAAGGAGAAAATGAAAGGAGTCTATGCCGGAGCTTATCTTTGGAGCTGGGGCAATAGTCGAGCCGAGAATATTAAACAAAGTGACAGTATGCAGAATTCATGTGCCACCACCCTGAATACAATATCTTTCCTTTTCTTAATAATGAATCATAACGCTGCCTAAGAGCGAGTGAAGCATTTTCTTTTTTGTTCTCCAGAAGTCTTCATTAGGAAAATGCCCATTAAATAAAGCCAATGGCAGGGAAAGGAAGAACGTCATAAAATGTTGGAACCAGAATTAAAACTGCATTTAGTTATAAGTGGAAATTACAGACTAGGCTTGTATTCCCAAACTCTCAGGTTGAATTAAAACAGATAGAATAGAATAACAAGAGTTGTAAGGGATCTTGGAGGTCTTCGATGTTCTGTCCCCGTCCCACACATGCACACAAACAGATAGCCAGGCGTTAAATAAACTGGCAGACAACCAATTCTTCCGATAAGACGCTTGGCAGCAACCCAGTAGCTGCTTGCCAAGAGCTTTTACTCAATAAACAAAATACACACAGTCAAGAATTGTCCATTTCGTAAAATAAATCCAAGGCCAATAATGTTGTTGCCAAAGATGCAATGTGACTCGATAGTAGTTAGTTTTGTCCGTCACAGAGTCTGAATGGCCACCTCACCCCTTTTTATACCCTGTGGGGTGTAGTCCAGTGACTCAGCCTAATCTCGAGCATGCCTTTTCTTCTGTTGCGTGCGCTTATCTCTGCGACGCTGCAGAGGATCCAGCCAAGACTCATCTCCCTCATCACTGTCCACCTGTGGCTGCATGGACGTACTTGGCCCCGGCCCTATCTCTTGCCCTTCGGCAGACACCAAAGGCATTGCCAGAGAGGAGGGTCCTGGAGAGGGAGGCCTTGCCAACTCCTCTCCTTCACTCTCGGAGTCCTCTCCTGCCGATGACACAGGCTCAGGTAACGGAGCCACAACATTCTAGTCCAACCCTCTGCTTAGGCAGGATACCCTACACCACTTCAGACAAATGGTTATCCAACATCTTCTTAAAAACAGTGTTTTACAGTGGAACAGTGGAACAGTATTCCAGTGTTGGAGCATTCACATATTCTGGAGACAAGTTGTTCCACTGATTAATTGTTCTAACTGTCAGGACATTTCTCCTTAATTCTAAGTTGCTTGTCTCCAAAGCTGACTGAGGAACTCTGGGAGTTGAAGTCCACAAGTCTTAAAGGAGCCAAGATTGAAGACTCCTGTTCTAAAGAACATTCAGGGTTGATTTCCTTTAGGATTTTTTTTTTAATTGATTTGTATGCCGCCCTTCTCCGGAGACTCAGGGCGGTTTACAATGCATTAAGCAATAGCCTTCATCCTTTTGTATATTTATACAAAGTCATCTTATTGCCCCCACAAATTGGGTCCTCAATTTACCTACCTTAGAAAGGATGGAAGGCTGAGTCAACCTTGAACCTGGCGAGGATTGACAGATTGGATCTCCTCGCAGTCCAGGGGGCTCCCAAGAGTCTTCCCCAGCACCACAATGTGAAAACATCAATTATTCAGCTTTCCCTGCGGTCCAACTCTCCCAGCCATAAATCATTACTAGGAAAAACCATAGCTTTGACTATACGGACCTTTGTCGGCAAGGTGTGCCTTTAGTTGGGGGGAATTCTAAATTGCACAGGGTTTCTACCATTCTGTCATCAGTCTTCTCTTTTTTGTCATACATGCCAAGGAAAGAGAGAGGGAGAGGGAGGGAGATGGGAAGATGGATGGATGGATGAACGAATGAATGTCCCAAAGGTGCTTTTTCAGGAGGCAACTGGACTTACTTACTTTCTCTTTCTTTCTTTCTTTCTTTCTTTCTTTCTTTCTTTCTTTCTTTCTTTCTTTCTTTCTTTTTTCTTTTTTCTTTCTTTCTTTCTTTTTTCTTTCTTTCTCTCTTTCTCTCTCTCTCTCTCCCTCTCTCTCTCTCTCTTTCTTTCTTGTTCGCTTCTCATCCAAAAAGCTTCTTCAGCTCTGACAGGATAAGTGGGGAATGAAAGGATTCGATCCTGTCAGAACTAAAGAAGCTTCTTGAATATGTTGGAAGAAATGTCCTCCTGGGTTCAATTCCAAGTGGGAGAAAGACACTGGAAACATGGAGACTGCTTGGAAAAATGGTTTAATGGTGGACAGGACCACATGGGTCTTTTGGGTCCTGGGCAAAATGAGCACATAGGTGAGAGAGGGAGAGAGATTTATACCTTCTTTTGGGCCCAGCCTTAGAGCTTCCTGTTCCGGATTGGTTGTCAGACTCTCATGGGGCCATGCAGGGGCAACTTTGTAGGTTGTCTTGAGTCTCAAGCTTGGTTGAATCTTGCTGGGTGATGTAATCTTCCCAGTGCCATGTGGTAATGATGGGTAGAGGGCTAATCCTATTATGTACTGAGGGTGAAGGTCTTTTGTGTTGTAGATAAGATGGCCCAGCCTTTTGTCTTGTAGATAGGATGGCCCAGTCTTTCAGAGGCTATTAACAAAGGTGGGGTCTGCTTTCCAAGAGCGTGTATCTCCTTTTCTCATCCAAGGAGGTATAATATTCTGCATTTTTAATATTTCCTAGAATATTTCATTCTTCTAGGAGAAGGGTAACTTTCTACAGAGGAGAAGCAAAACGTCTTCAAAAGAAAAAACAAGGAAGTCCAGTTGCCTCCTGAAAAAGCGCCTTTGGAACAATCATGATCTGGATGATGGAGAAACTCTACAGACGAATGAATGAATGAATGAATGAATGAATGAATGAATGAATGAATTTATTAAGCTGTGAATCTCTTCATGTCTTCTCCAGGTTCTTGCCCCTGCTGTTGAGTGGCTGGACTTCATCTCATACTTTCTCGCACCACTAGAACTAACAGATGCTGAGCCGGTGGTGGTCTATGGGAAGGAGTATTTGGAGCAGGTGTCACAGCTCATCAATAACACTGACAAAAGGTATCAGAGAGAAGACATTCCATCCATCCAGTTATGACTGGGACAACACACATTCCAAGCTTCCCTGCAATTCTGGATGGAGTCCATCTTTGGACATTGAAAAGGAAGCGTTCTTGCATATATGGCACGAAGATGGAGAACTTGGGTTGTGTAGTGCAGTGTTTCTCAACCTTGGCAACTTTAAGATGGGTGGACTTCAACTAATGGATGGTTGGGGAATTCTGGGAGTTGAAGTCCACCCGTCTTAAAGTTGCCAGGGTTGAGAAATGCTAGTCTGGATGCTGCTGAATGGCAGCTCTCCATTGAGCCAGTTAGCATCACCAGTGATGGGAGAAGCTGAGCATCTGGAGGGCCACCACATTCCTAAATTATTAAATCTGTAGGTAGTGCTAGTTAAGAATTCAAAGTTTAAAAAGGCATTAGAACATCCAAAACTCATGTTTTTCTTCAATCATTTATACTCTTATTTCTTAATCGAATTGTTTATATATTTATATGAGAATAATAATAGGAAAAAAAGGAGAAGGTAATAGCAATAATAATAATAATTACAATAAAAGAAATACAAAAAAATAAGGCAACACTAAAAGAGAAAAAGGAAAAAAGGAAGAGAGTAGAAATATAACAAAAGAAGTCAAATGGATTAAAAGAGAAAATAGAGAGGGGAAAAGAAACAAAGAGAAAGATACTAAAAGAAAGAAATAGAGAGAGAGCATAGAGAAGAAGAAGAAGAAAAAAGTATCTCCTAGCATTATTCAACCACCCAGAAACCATTACATTCATTTAAATCAAAATATAATATTTTGTTGTCTTGTTACATAATATATTCCATTATTCCTTTCTCCAGTCTGTCCAAATATGTATCTTTTCCATTTCAATGTCATCAAAGTTATAAGTTCCACAAAGTTAATTCTGAAGTTATTCCATATATGGTATCATCATGTCCTCCTTCTATTGCCACACCCTTCTTTTGTTGCCACATTTATTAGTTCAGTTTTCATTGTTGAAAATACAGGAAGGACACTATACGCGATGACTCCAGGGGTGGGTTCTACTTACCTTTACTACCGGTTCACAGCGGGGCCGCGCAAAGCATTTTGATGACGTCGGGGACAGTGGGCGGAGCCTCCCGCCAGTTTTTCTATAGAACCAATGCGAACAAGGGGCAACCCATCACTGGATGACTCCCCCAGATGCTTCCCCAGATGCCTCTCCGGATATCAGTTCAGAGGAGAATGAACCAGTCCTAGGCATGTCAGGAGGGGAGTCAATCAGTGGCTTCAAGCAGCCGGTTGAGAGGGATGAGAGGGTGCCATCGGCCAAATTATGTCGGCTGGCGACACCCAGGGGGAGGGCCTTCTCTGTGGGAGCCCCTGCCCTTTGGAATGAACTGCCTCCAGAAATTCGTAAAATCTCTGATCTCCGTGTATTTCACTGTGCCCTCAAAACCATGTTGTTCCACCAGGCTGGGCTATCCATATAAAGATTTTAATTGGTTTTAAATGGGATTTTAAATTCGGGGTTTTATAAACTGGGCCTATTATTTAATAATTTTAATTATTTTTAAATTTTGTCTGTCTTTGTGTTTTTAATTAGGCTGTACACTGCCCTGAGTCCTTCGGGAGAAGGGCGGTATAGAAATAAAATTAATAAATAAATAAAATAAATAAATTTGGCTGAAGCCCAGCTGCAGCAGGACAGCCCTAAGGCTTCAGGTGGGGGGGAAATGCAGCTGTAGGCGGTCAGCGATGAGGAAGAGGAACCGCCTTCTGCACCTGATCCAAGAACACATAGGGCAGAGAAAAGGCAGGAGCAGTGAAGGTCAGCTAGATTACTTGCAAGGAGGCAGCCCATTCCTATAATACTGAGAGCTATTCCGTTTAAGTAATGCGTGGACCACCGCCTCACCAAACACCAACACCAGTCAACTCCACTGTTCTGCAGAGGAGCAACAAGGAGAGAGCTGGGCAGCTTTGATCTGCTCTTTCTGAGCTTAGATGCCTTTGGTAGGCCATCCTGAGACAGAATGTTGACTGGCTGGGCCTAGGCCTGGTCTAGCACAGTGAGTCCTCATGTTGTTGGAAAGGTGTGATGAGGCAAACGATTCAATTTTTGAGGCTTGGCATTTCTTCTCACCAATGTCCATGGAGGTTCTCAAGTCATCCAAGTCATGGTTGGTCCCAAAGGTGCCTTTTCAAAAGGCAACTGGACTTCCTTTGTTTTTTGTTTAAAGACATTTCGCTTCTCATCCAAGAAGCTTCTTCAGTTCTGACTGAATGGTGGAGGATGAAAGGATTTATATTCCTTGCAGTCCTCTGGTCATTAGCACTCTTTCTGAGAGTTGTTCAGGTCACTTAGAGGTTTATCTGTGCCCTCAGGGTCACCTGAATCGTGCGAATAGGGTGAGGAACCTTCTTGGAACTGCTGAAAGGATTTTTTTTTTCCCTTGAAAATGTTTCACTTCTCATCCAAGAAGCTTCTTCAGGTCTGACCGAATGGTGGAGAATGGAAAGATTTATATTCCTTGCAGTCCTCTGGTCGTTAGCACTCTTTCTGAGAGTTGTTCAGGCCACATAGAGGTTTATCTGTGCCCTCAGGGTCACCTAAATCGTGCGAATGAGGTGAGGAACCTTCTTGGAACTGCTGAAAGGATTTTTTTTTCCCCTTGAAAATGTTTCACTTCTCATCCAAGAAGCTTCTTCAGTCCTGACTGAATGGTGGAGGATGAAAGGATTTATATTCCTTGCAGTCCTCTGGTCATTAGCACTCTTTCTGAGAGTTGTTCAGGCCACATAGAGGTTTATCTGTGCCCTCAGGGTCACCTAAATCGTGCGAATGAGGTGAGGAACCTTCTTGGAACTGCTGAAAGGATTTTTTTTTCCCCTTGAAAATGTTTCACTTCTCATCCAAGAAGCTTCTTCAGTCCTGACTGAATGGTGGAGGATGAAAGGATTTATATTCCTTGCAGTCCTCTGGTCATTAGCACTCTTTCTGAGAGTTGTTCAGGTCACTTAGAGGTTTATCTGTGCCCTCAGGGTCACCTGAATCGTGCGAATGGGGTGAGGAACCTTCTTGGAACTGCTGAAAGGATTTTTTTTCCCCTTGAAAATGTTTCACTTCTCATCCAAGAAGCTTCTTCAGGTCTGACCGAATGGTGGAGAATGGAAAGATTTATATTCCTTGCAGTCCTCTGGTCGTTAGCACTCTTTCTGAGAGTTGTTCAGGCCACATAGAGGTTTATCTGTGCCCTCAGGGTCACCTGAATCGTGCGAATGGGGTGAGGAACCTTCTTGGAACTGCTGAAAGGATTTTTTTCCCCTTGAAAATGTTTCACTTCTCATCCAAGAAGCTTCTTCAGGTCTGACCGAATGGTGGAGAATGGAAAGATTTATATTCCTTGCAGTCCTCTGGTCGTTAGCACTCTTTCTGAGAGTTGTTCAGGCCACATAGAGGTTTATCTGTGCCCTCAGGGTCACCTAAATCGTGCGAATGAGGTGAGGAACCTTCTTGGAACTGCTGAAAGGATTTTTTTTTCCCCTTGAAAATGTTTCACTTCTCATCCAAGAAGCTTCTTCAGTCCTAACTGAATTGAGTTTTCTTCTCTTCCTGCAGTTTTTAGCTTCTGGGCAACTAAGCAATGTTTTCAATGAGTTGGCCAGACTTTATTTAAAAAGGGGGGGCCTTTGAGATACCACCCGTTGTCTGTGTGGGATGGAACATGAGGGTGTTTGAAGCAGACAGATGCCAGGTACCCTGATCAAATATAGGCCTCGAGATTAGCCTGTCCTTACACAACTTTACGCACTCTAAATAAGCCGTTGTGGAGGCCCGAGTGATCATTTATTTGTTCGTGTCCTTTTTTTTTTTAGTGTTTTGAACAATTACATGATTTGGAATCTGATCCAGAAAACAGCTTCCAGTCTTGATCAGCGGTTTGAAACGGCCCAGGAGAAGCTGTTGGAGACTTTGTATGGTACCAAGAAGGTAAGCAGATGCGTTAGATCAGCGATTCCCAACATCGGCAGCTTTAAGATGGGTGGACTTCAACTTCCAGAATGCCCCAGCCAGCCTTGGGAACTCAGTATTGGGAACTCAGCAGTATTTCCCAACCTTGGCAACTTTAAAACTTGTGGACTTCAACACCCAGAATTCCTCAGCTAGCCATTCTGGCTGGGGAATTCTGGGAGTTGAAGTCCATCTTTATCTTAAAGCTGCCAAGGTTGGGAAACACTGCTTTAGAGCCACGGTGGTGCAGTGGTTCGAGTGCAGTACTGCAGGCTACTTCTGCCGACTGCTGGCTGCCTGCAATTTGGCAGTTCAAATCTCCCCAGGGTCGAGGTTGACTCAGCCTTCCATCTTTCCAAGGTCGGTAAAATGAGGACCCAGATTGTTGGGGGCAATAGGCTGACTCTGTAAACTGCTTAGAAAGGGCTATAAAGCACTGTGAAGCAGTATATAAGTCTAAGTGCTATTGCTATTTAGAACAGAGGTCTCCAAACTTGGTAACTCTAAGGCTTGTGGACTTCAACTCCCAGAATTCCCCAGCCAGCATGGAATTCTGG